>WEKY01046767.1:2597-19404 GCA_013390045.1 Picathartes gymnocephalus
AAAAAAAAAATAAGGTTTTGTGTGAAAAACTGGAGGAAATTTGGCAATTTAGCAAGCTTCAGGCTCTTTGGGAAGTCCTAAATGATGTGAATATCAAGTTTTTGTGGATGAAATAGTGTAACCCTCAATAAGGCATTGCTAATGGAGAACAAACTTGATATCTGTGGCTGCACCAAAAGTTCATCATATGAGTAACAAGTTCATTTTTAAATGCTGATGGATAAAAGAAAGATATAATTGATCAGAGATTTTGTTCATACTACTAAAAATAAGTAGGTTATTTCAACCTATATTAATAGTTTTCATACTAATGAAAATCTGACATACAAAGCTCCATTTAAACTACCTTTGAAATTTCAACTTTTAGAGGTAAATTAACTGTCGACAAGAGTCTGTGGTGGGCTGGAAAAGTTTCATGATCAGAAATAGAATGATATAGCAGGTGTAGGATACAACTTTTGTAAGTGTAGGAGGACAGCAGTTAACTTCAGAAGCCCAACAACAATTTCCTGTGATCTTCCTTTCTAATCAGTCATGTAGGTTTCTCTCTGAAAACCTCACAGGTCTTACTTTCCTTTGGTTTGGATCAGAGACTATAAGACACTTCACTTCTGCTACTTTGAATTTCCATGGAAACATTACCTATGTGCTGGGATCTCTGAAAGGAACAACCTTGTTGTTTGATAGATTTTTCACACTCTTGAAGAAAAATCTCAAACTACATCCTGGAGACTTAAGTACATCCTCATAATTTTTTTAAGGTTAACACAGACTATTTTATTTCATTAATGTAACTTCCATCCTGTAGAACCAAATCTCAAAATGTTTCAGGCCTCTACTCTATATATCTGTAACATACATTCTAGAATCATAGAATCATAAAATGATTTGGGTTGTAAGGGACTTAAATATCATCTTGTTCCAGCCCTCTTGTCATGGCCAGAGACACCTTCCACTAGACCAGATTGTTCAAATGTTTGAGTCCGTTGAACCTGGTCTTTTGAATCATATCCACCCTTTGAAGTTTCTGTCAACTCAAGACTTTCAGTATATCTCCGGGTATCTTTTTTTAGCAATTAACTGTACAGATGTCTCACATTTCTCATTACAGACTCAACCACAAGATTGTCTTGTCTTTTGTACTGGCCGCTAAGTCTAATTGACTTCCTCACAAATCTTCCTGTACACTGGGACTTAGTCACATTGACTGATTAATTGATTATACCAACTCTGAGGTTCACTGTGAGTACTGTAAAATAAGTTTGTGGTTTCTGTTTTGTAATATTTTTTCATGCCTATCATGTAAAACTCTTGGCAACACTTTGAGCTTTTCTTTGAAGAGAAAACACCTTAACTATGCAGAACTGTTCCACTAATAGTATATTTCAGTCAATGTCACTTGTGAAGCAGACCCTTTTCTCATGTTTCTTACTTCTTTGCTTCCATATCCAAAGATTATGCTCACCCTTTTAGTTACGTTATTTCATTCTTCATTTTGTTATGTATTTTGATCCTTAATTCCCTCTCAATGTCACTGTGGTCCAGAATGCAGCTCTTCTTACAATTATGGCCTACATTTTTATTTGCTGGTGTCTGAATTTGTCCACGTTAAAGCTTCAGTTATTCAAAGGAATTCACATGTTAGACCAAGAGCTTGTCCCCACATATTTTCACATCATTGCAAATTTTTACCAGCATATAGAAAGTGTATTATTTTCATTATATATTGCTGAAGATATTTACTTCACCAAGCCAAGAATTAATCTAAGATGTCACTGGGGGGAAGATTTCTTTGTGGATGATTATTTCTCATTTACAGTAGTATTTTTAATCTCTGAGCAAGAGGAAAAATTGAATGTCTTTTCTTTTTGGCAATGAGACACAATTCTGCAATGTGTCAAATTTTCAGACAAAACTTTTTGTCATAGACCTTAACTAAATGAACTTTCTAGTTTGAGAGAGAGGCACAATTTATGGACATATTCCTATATAACACGTGGGAAGATGAAAAAAATAATCATAAGCCTTTACTGTGAAAAGAAGACCCTTTTCAGAAACAGTCTCTACTCTGAGCAGAGGAATCAGGAGCCTTATCCTAGTCAGTCCTTCTTCTACAAGATTACTTCACACTGTGTCCATGGCCCAAAACTAGTCCTGGATACTTCCACTCCATTAATGAGTATCTGGATGAAGCTGTATTTCAAAGTACAGGATGGGAACACAGAGATTAACTTTCTCTTCTTTACAGTGAGATAAATGATTTTTCAGGAAAAAAGTTCCTGTGCTAAAGATAGAATTATTGTGAATGGAGTTTAAATTACAGGTTCTAAAATGGGATGATGAATATTGAATGATTTACAAATTATGGGATCAAAAGTTGTAACTATAGGAATTTTAGTTTTCATAGAATCAGTATATATTTTTTCCCCTTGTTTACACTTCACTTAAAAACACGAAGCTATAGAGTTACCCAAATATTAAAAGATTCTACAGCAAATCTATGAACTAAAAGAAATCACCTAGGGAAGGAGATAGAGTGAATTACTTACTTCTCTCTGGTGCAGCATATCACCTGCCTGTACAATGGTGAACTGACTAAGTTAAAAAAGAATATATACATAAGTCAGAAGAATTCTTTGTCACATTGTAAATGCATATCCTGTTGTCTTGCTTTTCAACTGAAACATGAAATCTGTCATTTTGCATAAAATATGGTGACACTGGGTTATTTAGCTTTTGAGGTATTTCATCAGCAAGAAAGGTTTTTTGAGACAGAGGGGCAGAATAACCAATTAAATTCATTCACATTTACTACTTGCTTTGTTGCACACATAAATCACTGACTCAAAGGGAAAATGAAATTCAGGCCAACTTTTTCTCTCATCTTTAAGCATTCAATCCTCATCCTAACACCTTTCAAAAGGCAATGAAAAATTGAAGTTTAACCATCCTTTCTTTGTGTCAGTCTTAATTCTTCCAAAAAAATGTATATCCTAATATTTAAAAGCAGGACAGTATATTTGTTACAAATACTTTTGTACTTAAAAAGAATTAAGGGTTTTCTTTTTTGTAACTGTAACCTCAATATCTTGAGGTAGTGTTTTTATTAGGACATGGTAGCAACAAAGAAACAAATTGTAAACGTTTATCACTAAGCATTACATTTATTGATTTTCACATATGGAGTACTTTGGGTAAGTAGATATACATTAGGACAAATGAAAAATGAAATAACACTTCGCTGACTCTGGTTCTTCCCCCATGAGAGAAGAAAACTTGGTTATAAAGTGCCCAAGTTGGGCTTTATCCATTTGTTGTGTTTTAAATGCACTCTTTGAACCTTAAATAATGCTGAGGGACAATTTCATCTCCTGGTATAGTCCCACTGACGTGAATGGAATTGCACCAACAACTGGATTTGTCTCTGTGTGCTTGTGCATTTTTGTCTGTACTTGCCATAGTTTATTGTTAGGCTTCCCTCAGTAACTGTGAAGTATGCTGTCATCATAATCCAAATCATGGGGTATATCATCAAAAAACATCTCAAAGGCTGTATAAATAAGAACTCACCTGTCTTCTCCAGCCATGAAGGGAAAAACAGTCTCCATCTATTTATCTTCTCAAGGCTAAGTCAGTTTATTCCCACTGAAATGGGAGGTTGGAAAGTTCCTAACCATGCTCCCTGCATTTTAATGAGCAATTTCTGTAAAGATTGGGCAAAATTCTGACCAGGTCTCCCCTATGCAGGGAAAGAAGGTTCAGAAATTACAAGGTCAGGGAAGAAATAGAGAGGATTGTAATTTTATATGTAGGATTACATTGTTTTAGCAGAAACAGTAGGGATTCTTTTCAGGCTGGTTTTCATGAATTTTAATGCTCTAAGAGGCAGGTCACCACACTGCAAGAATTCCCTAGTCCTCACTCATATGAAGTGTTGCTTCACACTTTCTCTAGTACATACAATAAACACAGTGTTCCCCTGCAAAATTTGCACATGGTGGGCAAGGAGAAACACTTTGCATACTCCCAGAAAGCACTTGAGTGAAAGCCAGCTTATCTCTCCGCTGCTGTTGAGTACATGTATATGCATAAGGGAACTCAGACATTACTGTGGGGGGAGTTTTTAGAATACAGACTAAAGAGGACAGCTTAAAGTTTTAAACTTTACTAATTCAGTCATTCATAGCACACTATCTGCAAATGGTTGGTTCTTGCATATTTGTAATCTTCACCATAATATTTACGATATTGTTGTTCTTAACACTTATGTACTAAATTATACGTGAATATAAAGATCTGATACCATGTAGTTAGAACTGATGGCTGTGGTCATTGTTGGTCCTTGTTTATTTATTTATTTTTCTCACTTAGGCCTGATGTTTTCATGCATGTAGATATGGCTTTGATAATGCTAATCTCCTTTTCGTCTGTCTTCCCAGCCACCTCTCTTGCGTGTTCAGCAGGACGACTGCCTATTTGTAGTGCCATGAACTTGCCTTTTACTGTGGCAGCTTCTTGTTCCTTGAACCTTTTCTATGTTCAACTGTTCTAAACTTTATTTTCTCCCTTGGTGCTCACATTGCTCAGGTATGAATTTGTAGAATATTCACAATGTTATGAAACACTTATACACAGTTTTTAGTTACACTATATTAGTATGTTTATATTCATGTCCACGTCAAATTATTAATTATAAGTATTAATTATATCCTAATTTGTGAACTTTTATAAGTGTCATGCCTTTGTTTTGGCTGCATCTCAGTGATAGTAGGTGACCTAATGCCTGCTGTGGGATGAGCTTATACATTTGGATAGCTACCATTTAATGCTAGTGTGCCATACATCTATCTGAGCTCATTGCTTATGGAATGTCTCTGGTAAAAGAAAAGACTCTAACTTCATATCTGTCTTTCCCCAGATTAAAAATGGTATTTAATTATCCAGTCATATCTGATTTTTTCTTTAAAATTTCATTAAAACCGAATCAAATCAGGTCTTGACTTTTCTGGTGTTTTGCTTGCCAATATTGTTGCCAATGACCTGTCCTCAGAGAGCTCTTAATAAGTCTCAGTAATTGGTGGGAAAATGGCAACAGAGAGCAGAGTCAAAGCTTCTGCATTTTCGGGATCTTTTTGGTATTCCAAGCTAAATGCTAGGAAAATGAAGACAGAAGTAATAAATATAAGTCAGGAGAGTGTACACAATTTGTTCTGATTTAGGTGAACTGATGTTTTTCAATGACTGCCATCCTGTTATCCATTTATATTTTCCTCTCTCTATCACCTTTGAAATACTTCAGGCTCCAAACATGTTTACCAGAAGATATGTTTAGTTCCTCTCAGCACTTCCTATTGTTCAGAAAGAATAAGCACATGTATTTGGATAAAATATCACTGCCCTTCAAGTCCCATGAGAAGTCTTCATTTATCATTAAGCATCTGGTCACTCCTACTGAATTTAGCCGATCACAGGAAACATTGAATCTTTTGAATCTTCAGATCCAATTTCTTTCTGTAGTTTACTACAGTTAAATTAATTTCATAAATATGTCTCTGTATGTGTGTATTTTTTCTCTTCTTGCTTATATCCATAACAGGAAAAGACAGTCAACTTTTTGCCTCAAGGAAGCTTTCATCAAAGCTTCATAGGAAATTAATGACATCAGTCACGGGCTTGCCCTTAAATCCTTTTTACTGAAATTTTAATGTCAATGACAAGCTTATTTTGAAGGTAAGGCACTATGACATAAGGACTGCTCTCCTCCCCTCTTCTATTTAAATGGATATTTCATTTGTCCCAGGCACACAAATTTTCATGTATACACACCTGTAAAGTTTAAAAAAATGGCTTTGAGGCTCAGTAACATAATTCTCTGATGAAGCTTGCAGAGTCTGTGTGGTGAATCAAGAAAGTTTTCATTTAGAGCAGCTTGTTGTAGACTGAAAACACAGTAGGTTGAATAATGCCTTGAAGTTCTAAAGTGAGATAAGATTCCATTGCTGTAAAGCAACATTTGCAGCTATGCAGACATAATGTTTGCACCAGATTTCTACCCTTCCCTCAGAATAATGAAGGGAAAAAGGAAAAATTCTCTGGGAAATCTGCATGCTTTTATGTGGGTTTCTTTGCCTAGCAACTTTTGATAATGGTGATTAACTGTAGATTTGTTTCTAGTGGAAAGACAAATGCTTTTTCTAGTGTGCATGGGTATAATTTACATTGCCACTAATTTATAGTTTATCTTCAGCCTCCAGGGAAAATTCTCATTTTAACAAAAATCTTACAGTCAAAGATCTACTTTAATATCAATTTTCACATAAATTTCTCCTTAGAAGTTACTCCTTACATTTACTAAATGGAATTTCTAAAAATAGATTAGAGAAACAGCTGGAGTGCAGGGGCGTGGTGGGGGGAATGCAATCATCTTGTTTAGAAGAAACAGAGAGAATACATCATGATCAACAAGACTGAGATGTGATGTCAGCTTCTTAGTAGCTGAAACCAGGTGCAGACATAGTACTCAAAATTAAAATTGTCAGATAAAGTACATGGCATTCCACCTCAGTGAATTATAGTAATCCCTTTGATTTCAGTGTAATTTTTGTGATTATCTAGTTAAAGCTAAACAGAATTGGATAATAAAATTAGTTAAAATGTACAGACAAATCTATATTTATGTCCAGAGTGTGCACAATCAGGTATTTTGCCAGTTTAGTTTGCTACTTCATTTGCATTTGCAAACTGTAGTTTGGGAACATATGATTTGGCAGCTGAAATGTTACTCATTGTAAACAAAAAAAACTAGAGAGATCTGTGGACAATGGAATCCTTGGCAATTGTCAGCAAAAAAAAAAAGTGAGAGATAATGTGTGTAACATTTCTCACACAAAAAATAACTGAAGCAAGCAAAATTATTCACAGTCATTGCTGAAGCTTATATGGCAATTTCCCAGCACCAATATTTGGTCTTTGTTTGCTCGCTCTCTGTGGCAGGTATAATTCCCAAATGATAGGATATATCAGTTGGCCTGTAACTGTCAATATGGATTTAAGAATTTTGCAAAATAATTTTTTCTTTTCCCAGCAAATAAAATTGTTATTGCTGCTGAAATTGTAGAAAATGTTCATCTTAAAAATTAAACAGGCATCATTATTAACTTTTATCTTTCTTCTGAAAAGTGTGTTGCAGGACCATTGAGGAACTTCACCCTCTGTATTCAAAACAAGGCACATCTAATATTTCTTGTCGCCTACTTTCAGAGGACTCTACCGACTTTTGGTCTTTCCTATCTCTTTGTGGGGAACACAATAAAAAACAAAATAAACAATACAAAACAAAAAATCTACCATATACAGCGAACACATCCTCTGGGTTTCCTAGTGTGTCTTATCATACATGTTTGTCTTCCAAATTGTAAAACCTGTAGGGAACGGATTGTTTTGATATCTGCATGTTCTGCAAGTTCAAGGATACAGTCAGTACTGAGTAAATAAGTGAACACTGGTCAGTCAAAATCATAAAAGTCATACATAAAAAGATATATATATATATATAAAATCAATCTATCTTTGTATAAATGGTGTCTAGGAGTTCAAAACCCATGTTCTCTGTCCCATCAGAGTTTGACTCTAAAATGACATTTTGTCTTCTGAAGGCACTTCTTGTTTGTCTGGTTCTTTTTTTTAAATAAAAGATGGTAATGATAAATCAGTATTAATCCTCCTGATTTGTTTGTGATAGCACTAAGCTTGATAATCCTAGTTTTTAAAGGGGGTTGTACAATTTTAGGGTTTATTTTTAAGGACACTTAGAACAACATCCCTTTATGCTAAAATTCTCTCTACATCATTTAACAACAGCAACTGAAGTCCCATAAGAAGAGACATTTCCTTTATTAGCATATCTAAATTTGTAGGCAAAAGTTTTAAAAGTGCTGCAATTTCCTTGGAGAATACAATGTCCTTGGAGACTTTTTAAATACATGATCCTCTCATATACTGCTGTAAAATGTGAAAGAGACAAGTGGAATAGGAAACCGATAATTTTAAAGCATGATCATCTAACATTTACTATTATGTGTTTGTTCCTCAGACAGTAGATGTCTCCTGATACTCTACGGGCATTGTAAGATTGGACTATGAGGTGACTGAGGTGTTTCACTACTGAGGGAGTATGAGAAAACCATTATGTCTTTGTTTTTTGTTCATGACTGAATCATAATCCAGTTACTTGGTTCAGAGTGTTTTACATATATAGGTGACAGAAAACTTCACATTGCATCTTCTGTGATAATCTTCAACCAGAATAATTAACCTTTACTCTAGTTCTCAAAAAACAAACTCAGGAAAATGGCCTTTATTCGTGTTTTACAGGATAACTGTACTCGGCACTGCTGAGGCCGCACCTCGAGTGCTGTGTCCAGTTCTGGGCCCCTCAGTTCAGGAAGGACGTTGAGACGCTTGAGCGCGTCCAGAGGAGGCAACAAGGCTGGGGAGGGGCTTGGAGCACAAGCCCTGTGAGGAACGACTGAGGGAGCTGGGGTTGTTTAGCCTGGAGAAAAGGAGACTCAGAGGTGACCTTATCACTGTCTACAACTTCCTGAAAGGTGGCTGTAGTCAGGTGGGGGTTGGTCTCTTTCTCCAGGCAGCAACTGACAGAATCAGAGGACACAGTCTCAAACTGCGCCAAGGGAAATTTAGGAAAAAGTTTTTCACGGAAAGAATAAAACAACACTGGAATGATCTGCCTGGGGAGGTGGTGGGGTCACCATCCCTGCATGTGTTAAAGGAAAGACTGGATATGGCACTCAGTGCCATGGTCTAATTGAGGTGTTGGGGCATCGGTTGGACTCGATGATCTTAGAGGTCTCTTCCAACCTAGTTTTTCTGTGATTCTGTGATTTTGTGATTCTGTATCAAACATATCTTCTGCAGTCCCTTTGACTATGCTATTCACATTCAAGCAGACATAAATGCTTCTAAAACTAGAGTTTCCAGGTTTTTGACAGGAAAGGTTTTCCAGATTTTAGTGCCCAAAGAATCTGAAAATGGTGCATTTCCCCAAAATTCACAGAGAATATAGGATATCCTCATAGTTCTATTATACAATCTCTCAATTTCAACCCATGAAATGAAATTAACTTTTCTGGAAAACCCTGGTTTTAGGGACTCTAAGCAATGGCTCTCCTCCCTGTTGGGATCTCTCCTCCCCCCTGTTTTCTGGAGGATACAGATGAGGATAATAAATACACTTGACTGAATAAAGGAAGAGCATAAATCAGATGGGAACAAAAGAAAATCAGACAGTCCTCATGAGAAAAGAGATAATCCTTGTCCAGGCAGCAAACATGAGGGATGTGAGATTTCATATGGAAAAGGGTAGGCAGGTCAGGTGTAGTTGTCTGAAAGTGTCTTTGGGCTTAAGCAATGCTAATGAAGGCTCAGAGGCCTCATTCTGCATCTGCTCTCTCATTGGGGTTGATACTGAATCTCCACTGGCTAAAGCTTGGCTTGCAATGGATTGTGAAGCTCCCCACCCAGTATATGCAGCCTGTGCCACTGCTAAATGTTGAGTACATTTGTGAGGTGCAGCTGTCCACAGCTGGACTAAACATCTCTGAATATCAAAGGGCACTGCTGGGATTTTTTTTGTAATACAGAAATCTTGGTCTGGAGCATAAGACGAATTTAATGCTTATGTATTTCTGTGTTGAAAAGTAGCTTATTTTTTATTTTTAATTAGACTCTCAGAATAAATAGTCATTAAGATCACACCCTGGAAGTCAGTGCATTTGGGGGCCTTCTGTCCTTAAATCTATTTTCAGTGCAAGAAGTCCGCCAGTGTTGGAGATACAGAGCTCAGAGCTGTCCTGGTTTTCAGGACAGGGCAAATTTTTCGTGATTGCTGTGCAATAGAGTGCATGGCCAAGACCCTACAGCTATTTGATATGGAAAGGAACTCTCTTTCCAGGAGAAGGGCATTCCTAACTTGATGGATGGAGCACTCCAGTATTATTTTATTGTTGGGATGATTCAGTGTAAATAGTTTCTTTGTTTTATATCTTTTGTTATTACTATTGTTTCTCTTCAATTTCTTATCTCATTGCTGTTTCCAATAAATTGTTCTTATCTCACCCTGTAATCTTTGTCTTTTGTGACTCCCATTGGAGAAGGGAGGGGAGTGGTGTGTGGTCTTTTTAGTGGGAGTACTAATATGGAGGATACTAGTCCTAAATCACAGCTAGAGGTTTAACACAAATTACTCTGGAAACTGCAGTTGCTGGAGTCTCCAAAACATTCCAGTTGTCCTTTGTTCCTATTGTATTGTAAGCAGCAAAATCTTTGGCCTATATGAAAATTAGAACATAGCAAAAATCAGACTTTGAGAAAGAAAAAAGATGAAAAGATGAAGCAGTCCCATTCAAAACTTTTTTAGAAATGGTACAAAGAACAGCTTCAGTTCAGCTGTGGGGCAGAGTGCTTGGGGTCACGTGCAATCTTGGCAGAATAAAATTGACATTGATCTGGAGGACATTTATGACAGATGAATTTGCTACCCTGCCCAAACCTGGCAATTATTTTTGTTGTTGTATGGAATTATTCACCACTACTGGCTTTATGGAGCCACTATGCTGCAGTTAAACATCATTGGCAAGGCTTTTCAGCAAGAAGTTTATCTTCTTTACTGAAGTAAAAATGTGAGGGCCATCCGAATAAAACAGAGAAACAAAAATTCCTCATATGGTTGACATCCTAAGTTCCTGTTGTGTCAGAGACTGGGTAAGTTTAGTGTCTCTAGACATTTTTGGGCTGCTTGGAATGCCTGCTCGTGTGTGTCTGGTGAGAGGTGGGGCAGGCTGGGATGTGCTGGGTGAGGCAGTGCCCTGCCCTGCCCCAGACAGCCGATGTTACACCAACTATTCTTTTGCAATAAATGGGAAACACAGCATGTCTAACCTGACGCCTGAACTTCAGTCTGTCGCTAGAAAAATCTAGTCATGCCACATTAGATGAAGAACCTTTGGGATATTTTAAATTTCACTGGGGAAATGATCTGAGTTAGAACTAATTTTCCTCTCATGCTATTTGATCTGGATCAGGTGTCCAAGCTGTTCAGTATCCTAATTACATGAAAAATTTTGCTGGTGCACAGGAATGAACAGTGAGACAGTAAGAAAAATGGTCCAAGGAGAAAAATGAGGCATCTTCTTTTGAAGCACTGGTCTGTTCGCCTGGATGTGACACAATCCCCTGGAGAGGAGTCACATTGAGAACAGTTTGTGTATGCGACACCCTGGTGTGAGAGGAAAGAGACTTCCAAAAATTCCGCACCAAATTTTATGTCTTGACAGGAGAAAATTTCTGACTTGAGTCTCATTAACTTCTTAGAGAGAACTGAAGAATTGCTCGATGTACTTTATTATTACTATATCCACATTATGTTTTGTCTATACTTTCTCTCCATTTTTTTCACTGCTTTGATTGAAACACGGTTTTACTGTTTTTTTCCTTTCTGTGTTTTTTCTTTAAATTTTCTGTTCTTTTCTTCTTTTAGAGTTTTTGGTAAAGAGGGAGTCTTGCAGGTTATTGCAAGTGCATTCCAGTTTCAGTTACTTCCTGGGGAATGATGTAGCTCTGGTGAATAAGTGCTAGAAGACAGGTTTAAACACAGAGTAACTCTTAAACCATCATTACCCTGTAGAGTGAACTAAAGTTACTGGACAAGAAGCACATGTGCTGTCAGTAAGGATTATGGCAGGCCATATATAGGAAAAACACTTGATTTTTTTTTCCTGGAGCAAAACTGGCTGAATTCTGCTACTGCATTCTGTAGCAGAGAAGCAGTGGCAAAGTTCAAAGTGTAAGGACAGAAGTGCTTAGTAACAATATATTGTGTCACTGTCCAATTAAGAAAAGCAAAATAAAGTTCCTTAAATAGCTTTCAATTAACACTTACTGCGTGCCATAGTATGTCTAGTTTCTTAAAGGGCCATTAATTGTTAATATACTGCAATTAGCCCTTAAGTATGTGATTAATATTCTGTTAGATGCTTATTTAATGTTATTTGGCATCCATTTCCAATGAATAGATTTAATTGAAGGCTGCTTCCTCCTTAGCAGAATGTCTGATCTCCTTTTGCCCCTTCCATGATTACTTTCTGCTGTTTGTTTTTCTTCAGACCATTGCCTTTAAGGCTGTAGAATTATTCTTCTTCTTGTGGTTCACTTGGCTAAGCAGGAAATAATCAGTTTTCTAGTCCATAATACCTATTCAGATAAGTATGCTGGGATTATAGATGCAGCAAAGCACACCAAAATTCATTCAGCAAAATATATCTTGACTCCCAATATAAAAGGTTTGATGAAAGAAAGCAAAGATGTCATAGTGGTTTTTTTCCTGCTCAGTCCTCTTTTGTTCCCTTTTTTCATACATTTTTTTCCCCAGCATCACGAGCTGAAATAGATGTGAGTAGGGCAAATGAGGCAGGGAAAATACAGCAGCAAATAAATATGATAATATGATTGCCTTATGGAGAAAACTTTTAAATTGCTTTCCAAGAAGAAGAACCTGTTTCAGCTGTGTGGTACACAGAGCTGATGCAGATGGGAGAAATTGTGTTAGTTACCAATCATACCACCCTCATGAGGTCAGCACCCCATTGGTTAGTATTTGCATTCACAATTGTCCTCCTTCAGTTTAAAATCAGATAGCATAAAAGGAAATTGCCAAGTCAATTCTTGCATGTCCAGCTTGAGATGCATAAAAGGAGTCCAATATTCAACAGCAGCAATAAACTAAACCTTGAAAATTCAGCCACCTTGAAAGTCTTCCCTGTTGTGTTAGCAAAAATGGCTAATCACTAAGCACAAAATAGTTTTGAAGGACCATTAGCTGCACTCCAATTTTTAGGTGGTCAATAAACAAGCAAATTCACTGAAATATGTTCCAATTGTTGAATGAAGTTTGAATATATTCACTTCTCAGATTTATTTGTTAGATTCAGAAAGATGAGTAATAACGGACTATCTAAGGAATAAAATGATGTAGAAATATTTCCAAATTAAGGATAAAGATTTCATTTTTCAACCAGCTTCTGCTGATGAACAGAATCTTTGTGTTATCAACCATAAAGAGTTAAAATGCATAATGTATTTATTAAAAATGTGATTATATACATATGTTCTTAAACTTGGTAAAAGCAAAGCTGTTGTTTTCTAGCTCTGGTGTTCATATGTATGCCCTTGCACCAGGGGAAATGCCTAAGGGAGAGTGAAATGCTCTTTCCATTGGAATTTTAAATTACTTTATGAAGCACTTTAGTTAATACTTGAAATTTAAAACATTTGAAAACTTAAATTGCAATTCTTAATTAGAACTTTACACCTGCCAGCATGTCCTGCTTTAAGAGGATACTTCATTAACTGTTTACATTAATTTTGATGTCCATTTCCTGATTTTTTTTCAGTCTCCAATTTTCCGGATTTTTTAATCCTCTAAGCCCTGCTGTTCAATTGAAGAAATCTCTGAAACATTTCTTATTGTTTTTGAAAAGTCATGGGATGCTAGAATGCAAACATCACATCTTTCCTTAAAGAGGTCATGGAATTAGGACCAAAAAAACTGTCAGAATTGGCAGCCAGTCAAGTTATTTCAATTCCTTAGAAGAATCTGGAAGAAATAATTCAGCTAACAATTTGCAAGATAGCAAGGAAATGAGCAAAGTCAAAGACATAGAAGTACTAAGGGAGCCAACTAGGGAAGATGCCCTTTTTTATTTGTTGCTTGTTAACAAAGAGGATCTCAAGAGTGGAGGTTGGTGGACATCTTGGCCAGAGAAACCACAAAGAGATCTCTGTTGTCAGGAAGAAAAGTGCCAGCAAAACTTCAAACCTAGACACGAGGAGAGCAGACTTCAGGCTGCTCAAGGAACTAATCAGTAAAATCCCCTGGGAAAATGCTTTTGCGGGTCTGGGGATCCATCAATGTTGGTCACTTTTTAAACATCACCTCCTAAGGACACAGGAGCAGGCAACTCCCAAGGGAGGAAGTCAAGCAGGCAAGGCAGAATGCTGGCTTGGCTAGAAAATAGGGATCTTCTCTTGGAAATGAGGCAAAAAAGGAAGGTATATGCCCAGTGGAAGCAAGCTGGCGTGACACGGTTAAGAATCCATAGATCCTACTTGCCACCATAGGGAGAAAATTTATGCAGTGAAAGCTCAGTTGGAACTGAAGCTGGCCAGAATTGTGGGGGGGGACCATAAAAAGAGGGGTATTTAATACATTAATAGCTAAAGGTAGTACAGAAATGACATTTTCCCTTCACATAATGAGGATGATCACTTCACAAACAGGATTGCAGGCAAGGCAGATATGTTTAATACTTTCTTTGCTTCTGCCTTTAATACTGAATATGGGCCAAGGGAGTCCAAGTGCCTTGACCTGAAGGACCATGAAAATGATAAACTTTCAGTTGATCCTGAACTTTTGCTGGATCTACTGCTTCACCTGGATCCCTATAAGTCTATGGGACCTGATGGGATTTATCTGAGAATATTCAAACACCCAGCTGATGTCTCTCAATGATTTTTGAACAGTCTTGGGTATCTGGAGAGGTCCCATTTGACTGGAAGCTGGTCCAAATTGTCTGAATTTTCAAAAAGAGCAAGAAGAATTATCCTGGAAACTTCAGTCTCACTTCAGCAACTGATAAAATTATGGAGAAGATTATTCTGGGAGTTATAGAAAAACACCTGAAAGACAAGGCAGGCATTGGTCACAGCCAACAGAACTTCATGAAGAGAAAGTCCCACTTGTCAAACTTAATTTTAATTTATGACAAGGTAACCCACCTAGTGGTTAAAAGGAAGCCAGTTGATCTAATCTTTTTGTATTTTGGTAAACCTTTTGATATTGTCTCTCATAGAAACCTTCCAAACAAATCATCCAGCCCACACCTGGATAAACACATCATGCAGTGGCTTATGGGTTGGGTTACATCAGATTCTGAACTTCACAACTGTAGCCATTTTAAAGTGAGGAAAGAGAAGCCATAGTAGAAAACAATATTAATTTTTGTCAGAAAATATGGATTTTGTTTTGAAAACATTTAAGGAAAGAAAAAGATTAGGTTTGCATGCTTGCATGATATTTCCATTTAAGGAAGAAGTTCCTGATTTTGAGAAGCTATTTTTGTACAATTAACAAGATCATTCTGCACAAATCCACAAAGTATGCGCTAATGTTATAAAATAAAAAGTCTGTTTTCTGTACAATTCCTATTTGTGTCACTTGCTCATGCAGTGGAGATGTAATAGTTATACTGACAGACAGGAAAAGATAAAATAGAGTTATTTTATATTATACACTTCAGCTGAATACTATGCACTCTGGATTCTCATGGTGGACATTTGGCCATTGACCCACTGGAGAAAGTCCAGAGGAGGCCACCAAGATGATTAAAGGGATGGAACACTTCTCCTGTGAGGAAATGCTGAGAGAATTGGGATTGTTCAGCCTGGAAAAGAGAAGGCTTCAAAGTGACATAATTGTGCCCTTCCAGTACCTGAATGGACCCTACAAGAAAGATGGAGAGAGACTATTTACAAGAGCATGTAGTGACAGGACAAGGGTAAATGGCTTCAAACTGAAAGACAGTAGGGTTAGATTAGATATTAGGAAGAAATTCTTTACTCTGAGTGTGGTAAGGCAGGGGAACAGAGAAGCTGTGGTTGCCCCATCCCTGGAAATGTTTAAAGCCAGGCTGGATGGGGCTCTGAGGGACTTGGTCTAGTGAAAGATGTCCCTGCCCATGACAGAGGGTTGGAACTAGGTGATCTTTAAGGTCCCTTCCAACCCAAGTGTCATGGGTTAAAAAAAGTGATTTTTACCCATAAGGAACGTAACTGCTTCCTGCATGCCTGAAGAGCCAATTAACTGGTTAATTCTGAGACAGACACTCTGTTTAGCCACTTAAAGAAAGTGGATAAGTCTCTGTGATCCACAAATTTAAGAGAGAGAAGCCCGGGAATTTCTTTCTTGGTTTCTGGCTTCTGAACAGGTAACAGCAAAGACCCGTGTGGCCTGGCGGGCCCAGCTGTGCCTGAGCCCGGGCTGGCTGAGCCGGGCCTACTCGGCCCTGTGGCCTACCTGCCCTGAGAGGCTAGGCCCTCCCCGCTCTGCTGGTGAGGGGAGGAGAAGCTATCACCCATGGCGGGCTGCCACGGAATCTGGGCTCGGCTGCTGAGATTTCAGCCCTGCACCTCCAGAGCCACCATGCTGGAGGGGGCCCGGGCTGGGCCAAGCCTTCTCGAATGGGGCCCTCCCCGCCCCATGGGGCTGGGCCAAACTTGGCTGAAGAAAGCCCCACTCCAAGGGGCTGAGCCTGAGTTTTATCTGCAGCCGCTGAAGTTCCAACCTGGCTGCTAAGTGCTGTGGCCTCCGTGCTGCTGCCCCTCTATCCTTGGGAAAGAAATGCCATTCCAGCCATTGCCCAGCAACAGCTCCAGCAGAGGTTAACTCTCTCAGTGCCCAGAGGGACTCAGATACAACTCTTTCAGTGCACAAATGCACTCAGAAAGAGTGAACACCTAGAAGAGAACCAACAGAGACACTGACGTCAGTGAAAGAGGGACTAAGAAAGGAGAAAGAGGAGATGCTTTAAGCTGAAATTCTTTCTGTAAAGCCATGGTCATGGACTGAGCTATATTAAACCATGTCCTTGTAACTCATGGATACAACTGGGGGGATGCAACCTTTTCACCTAACTTCCACCAACATACCTNCTTTTCACCTAACTTCCACCAACAT
>WEKY01046781.1:0-11247 GCA_013390045.1 Picathartes gymnocephalus
AATCTCCTCAGTTAATATTTAACAGTTAAAATATTTATAAAAATAAAACTATGAAGGAGTTCCCTATTATTAAAAACATGTCAACTATTTATGACAACATAACTGCATTTTATTATATCATAATCTCCTTGATACCCTTTGAGCATTTTATTGTTCAGGAAAAAACTAATCAGATTTTTGTTTTCTCTGTAGTATTCAGGATATCTCTGAAACCTAAAGCTGCATATTTGCTTAGCTATTTTCTTGCATTAGCTTGATGTTATACATGAGGAAAAAATTATGGCAATAATATGGCACTAAATCCTCCTTGAAATTTTGGACTACTCAACAGTAATTATCTGGATAAATATGCATTCTGAAGACTATGCAAAGACCTACCTACCTACCAAGAAGTATATATCCAAGAGGGTTGCTGAAACTACAACACACCAGAAAAAAACTGTGGAGCAGCATTAAGTGGCTGCAGTATGTAATTCCCCACCCACCTCCTGCATTAAACGCAATAAAACCTCTGTGATCTGTAACAACAACATAAGTGAACTAATTGTTGCAGCAGAACTTCCCAGAGATAACTGTTCTTCTAATAAAACAAGGAAGTGTTTACTTTTAGCAATATATGTTAACTTCCTGTTATGTATATAGAACTGTATGTTCTGTATACAAAAAGCCTCTTCTAACTTAATATTAGAGCAGCTAAAAAGGAATATGTGCTCTAACTCCTTTCAATAATTGACAAATTCACTTTCAAACTATCCTCCTAGGGCCGAGTTTATAAGTTTTTATATTTGACTAAGAAGTGGATAATTATGCAAAAGAATTCATTTATTTCCTCATTTGGTCAGGCAGCTGGACTAGATGATCACTGTAGGTCCCTTCCAGCTGAAATGCTCTATTCTATTCTATTCTATTCTATTCTATTCTATCCTATTCTATTTCTGTAATTTTGAGATATGTTCAGTTTTCAGTGATGACCTTTACCAATGAAGAGGTTGCTACAGAAATATCATAAATCACCTTTGTATGCTTTTTTTGCAGTTACCACTAGTTCGACAAAAGGAAAACATAAGGTTAAGACTATTTTCCATTTTCTAGAAAGAGCAATTCAGAAAAGAATGTTCATTTAGCTATTAGAAAGGCAGGCAAACATTCTGTATGCTGTGTTTTATCTGATACAGAAAGATTCATGGCACTACCTTGCAAGTCACACATATTAACATCTAAAACATTTACATCAGATGTCTGCAAAAACTACATTTATAAAAGAATCTCCTTAATATTTACAATAAGATTTTTTTCTAAATTACATATGTCCAGTATAATGAAATATGAAAACAAATCCAAGAAACAACTAATGAACAAACTTAATTTTTTTTTTTTTTTAATTTTTGTCATGGGCTATACAAAGAAGTTCATTAAATAGTGAGAACAGTAATCTGAACCACACAGGATAACACGGACACAAAAATGAAATACAGATGCTCATAAAAAGCAATGAGGAAAAGAGGAAAAAGTTTGAGAAACTAAATGAGTGAGCAACAAACAGCAAAAGAAAGCCAAATACAGCTGACAAGTTTATTTGTCTCTTTGAGTAAGAGGAATAGAATAAAGTGGTAGTTTTGTGAGATCTGAGCTGCACTGTAGAAGTATATAAATACAAATACCTGTTCAGGCTGTTTGTTAAAAAGCCATCCAAAAACTGGGCAAAGATTTATTGCATTGGGAAGACAGTGATGGGAAGAACAATGGCAGCATAGCTTGCTGGTACAGAACACTACAATCACATCTTCCATAGGTTGTTGGGTTGTGTTTGAACTTACACAACTGTGTAAGTGCATTTGTCCTTGCTTATCTAAGAACCAAGTGAAATACAATCACATTGTCTGGTTTTACTTAGGAGGAGAAGCATTGAGATTCAGTAATTGCTGCTTGTAAAGGTCACTTTGAATGAAGTGGTTGACATAGCTACTGGTAATAAAAAGCTCTGCTGAGTATCAGCCATATTTTTACTGTGCTTCTTTTACAACATGCTGTCATTAAACTACCCTCATTGAACAGCACACAAGGAAACTTCATCACAATGACTGGATTTCCTTCGGAGAGCCTTGCTGACCAAAATGCCTAAATTTCACCTGCAAATCAATACATCAGACGTGTTGTTGTTAACTTAAGAAGTTAACGACACCTTCAGAGTGATAGATGAGCAAAAAGACTTAATGAGACAGTAAATGGGATGTGTCAGGTGCTTGGATAAAGAGGCTGGGACTATTCAGGTAAGATACTTACCTAGAGCCACAACCACCTCCGCTTAATTGGCCATTATGGAATGAATTAATGACAGGCATATTTGTATATTACATAAGAGAAAAAGGATTTCAGCTGAGATCTGACTTCCTAGAAAAATCTTACTTCAGTGTGCTGAATGCTGAGTCCCATATAACACTCACACCAACTGAGAAGTTACTTACCGCTTTTTCTAATTCAACGTCCAATTTTCCCACTTGTAAAAAGCTGGTAACTTAGATTTTCACCAGTTGCAGCACGCATCTTAATTCTGATGCATTTATTTTAACCTGTGTTGAATGCATGTGGAGCTAATGGAAAGCATTAAGAAACAGGAATGCAGTACTCTTCACAGTAATTGATGAGTTCTAAGCGAGATACAATGAATGCCAAAGGATAAGGCAACAGAAGCCTCACAGTTGCTATAAAGAAAATTTAAAAGCAAGTAATTGTAAAGCTAGAACTTGCCCTACCAAGAATTTTACCTAAGTAACAATTAAAAAACCCCATACAACCAACATACAAAATATCCAAACCCAAAGTGATTTTTCTTTCTCTGAAAAAGGACAACAACCAGTATTTTTGTATACACAAAAGTATCTGCACTTCTGCAAGTAGTGTCCTCACAATCCAGAAAGAAAACAAAGTACGTTTAGTCTTTTGCTATAACATTTCTGTGTGAAATGCCTGGACTTTTGGAGGTTATGTCTGGTATCACTGATGAATCAACAACTACTTTACATACTTTATTTCACAGGATATGCAGTAAGGTGTCCATCTCCTCTTCCACTGCAGCTCTACACATTTTATCTAATGCCTTTGAAAATCGTGATCAACATTTTCAGTTGATGGCAACAGGTATTTATTTTCATAACTCACTAATCAAAATCCAGAATTTTAGGTAAGCAGATATGCATGACAAAAGGAAGCAGGTATTTTACTTGGTTTGAAATTTATATAGCTTTACATTTGTGTTAGGCAAATGTGCCAGAAGACATTATATCTCTATAGCTCATCATGACATTTATTCTCTCAGAGCTCACTGAAGTTACAAGGAGGCCTGACCACATGCAGTGCTACAGGAGAAAAGAATATAAACAATATTCTACACAAATGGAAAGGAAAACTTTTTCATAGTTCTAGACTACTGACAGATAAAAATATGTATTCCAACTCACATTTTAAGTTATCTCCAGTAAAATTTCCTATATGATGCTAAACAATAGATTTCAGAGCAGTTTATTTAATCTACATGATGGAAACTGACATTTTAGTCATATAACATGTACATGTCAGACAGGTAAAAAAAAAGTTTTGGGAAACATAATATCTATTATCCTACCATGTACTTTAAGTACAATTTTCCTGATATAAACTATCAGTGTTCTGATTTGCAGGCATTTGATTTTCTGAATGCAAAAACTCTAAACATAAAAACAGGTTAACATATATCAATGACCCACTATGTAACTCTTCTGAGTCATCTGTCTGATCTCTAGTATGTTTAATAGCTACAGCTTCAAACTGTGCAAGGTGACATGTCTATTCTTAAGAAGACTAATTACAATTACTCCAATTAAAAGTGGTATCACTAATTAAAACTACGGAACTCTGAGTCACCATTTATATGTCTCCATGAATGCAGTTGACAGCTAAACACCTAAAATTAGATATAAACACCTAAAATTAGGTATGTAGCTTCAGTACCTAAATTTGGAGGTAATGCAGTGTGGTGAACAAAGGTTCCATCACTGCAAATTTTGAAACAGCAACCCAGATTAAGCACCCTGAATTGTGAACTGTTAGTTGAGGGGGTGAAACAGCTTGTCTTTCATCTCATGCTCTGTAGACAGACCGAAGAGAATAGTCTCCTAATGCGGACACGTAGACAACCTTCCTGCAGTTAGGTAGTGTCAATAACTGTTCGTGTCACTACTTCAATCCTGGTCTAGCAGAAACCTCTTAAATCCAGCTTTGGTTTCACATTCAACATTGCCAGGGTTAGACACCTTAAGGAGTGTTTATACTGGAATCTGAAGTGCCTTATTATTCATCAAACTCTAGAAAAGCAAGCTGGTTCATCTGCCTGCCACAGAGGTGACAGCCCACAAACCAAGAGAATCAGGTTAGCACGGTATTCCACCCAGCCTGAACTAGCAATGCTCTCAGCAATGTTTCTGTTTCCTAAAGTTAGCTTGCTTGCTCCTAGCTCAGGCATCTCTGCATCCCACCAAAGTCACTCCTTGTGACCCTTGTGCATAATGGGTGTCCTGCTGTGTCTTGATATAGCATGCAGATGTAAAACACTATCAGCATCCAAATGTTTGAGCATTATTTTTTAAGTAATTTATCTACATCAGTTCTGTATCCCAGTGGGTTTTTTTCCAAATTCAGTAAGTATGGAGACATCAGAAGGACCTTGGTAAAATCTAATCTCCTGCATGGTGATATAAGTGGCAATATAAGAGGCAAGTGTAAGCTGAGATACATTCTCTATCATTTATCTTGACAACAGACTTTAGACCTATGCTTTCCTTGGGCTTAGGGAAAGGTGGTGCAATTTAACCCACAGATCCAAGATTTTTCTCAGTCTGGAAGTTGTATATGAAATACCAAGTGTGTAACTTTTCCACACAATTATAGCAGTTATCTCATCACTTTGGTGTTGAGAACAGAGCAAATGCTGCTCACTGAGATGGAAAGTTACTGAATGAGAACCAGTCTATCATGCTTAATTACTGTTTTACAAGACAGTTTAGGTTTTGCTTATATAGCTTTATCTTTTACTGCCCACCACATTTAACCACCTTGAAATCAAATTTGCAAACCTTCTGGAATGTGGGCCTATCTGTCTGGGATCACAGCTTTTCATGAGTTACATGATACAGAATAGTAAAAGTATTGACCAACTGCTGTTACCCCAGGGCAGAAGAATTTTACTAGGAACAAGACCTGGGCTCCGCAAAGGACTTATCATTGGAATGACTGTCACATGTATCTTCTTCCACAACCAAATTCAGGCGTTCCTTTCAACTTCATTCCACCTCCTCCCACAAACTCTATCAACCTTTCCATCATACCTACAAATGAAAATGTTCACAGACTACAGCGTCTTCTAGATGATGGGAATGAAGAGAGACATGATGCCACTTTCCCACTATTTACATTTTGGGGCTGATCACATACTACAGATAGCGAGGCGATGTATACCCAAACACTTGATAAAAAAAGTTCTAGTCCATGGAGAAGTGGAGAGGACCCAAGGTATAAAATACATTTTGAACTTTTACTTAAGTCTTAATAGGAAGAGCGTGTCAGAGGCTTAAAGTTAACCAAGAGAAATTTTAGGACAGAGTTTCATACAACTCTATGCTTTAAACACATCAAAGGCTTTTTTCCCTAGTTCCACTATCTTTTGTTGTTTTTTAAAAGAAGCTGTTTATTGAACCTTCGCATCTGTGACCTTTCTAAGCTTCTGCCCTGGCAGATGGCACAAGCCATGTTTTCTGGAGGGCTTAGAGGGCCATTTCACAGTTTCTGAAGTAGTGGATATGCTTTACTGAATACAAGCCAAATATGATTTGTACTCGTGCTTCATGGGTAAAAAAGGTCTCTATAGATATTATACAGTATTTAGTAAATAATCTACACGGATATAAATCTCCATGTGGAAAAATGCATAAAGGTGAAGAGGGATGCTGTTTTCAAAGCACAGTCTTGGTATCCAGACAAAAGGATGAGATTTAGCGAGTGAGGTTTTGCTCTCAGCACTGCCATGGCATTAGGGACACTGAGAGATCTCCAGAAGTGAACGCTGGGCAAGCGAACAGCTGAGTCATCCTAAAACTATAATTAACAGGGACAGCTGTGATGATGACCACAGTCACTACTGGTTTTGTTAGCTGCTATGTGACACTCTTACTTCTCTATGCCTTCTCTAACACTGTAAAAACCAAACTTCCCTTTCCTTAAAATTTCATTTATCTAGAGATCTTGAGAGTAGTTTTGAGTAGAGACCTTCTAGGCTATTAAGGATTGTGGGGATAACAGCAGCAGCTCAAACATCATATACTAACTGAAGTATTTATTATGGTGTAACAAAAGGAAAAACATTTTTCAGCAGTGCTCTAAGTCACAGCTAACTGTCCCACATGGTTAACAGAAGCAAGGTATTATGAGGAATTATGAAGAAGTTAATAAGAACTGAGTAACAAAGGTCATGCAAATATGGGCAGTTTGTGAGCAGGAAAGAGATCAACTGACTTAATCCATCTGTAGCTGTATAAAAATCATCTGTATTAAGTATATAAAATTTCAAAATAAGCTTTGTAAACAGTAATGCAATTTTTTTTTTTCTTGAAGGTGTGGGCCTGATTTTTTTTTTTAAAGATTTTCCATGGAAACAAAAGGCAAAATTTTTGTTACTAAAGCTTTGTATTTTATTGCACTATGCATCTGTGGAAGCCAGTTTCTCAGATTTATGGTGCAAAACTCTCTATTACAACTCTCTATTAAATTTTAGGCCCAATATGTCACTTTCTTTGTTAATCAACAAAGATTCAGGAGTCAGACAGAAGTATAATTACTCTATGTTTCATTTGGAAAGCCTGAGGTAAGAAGGAAAATTACCTAAATGTACATCTGTTCTAAGAAAGCACTAAATCAAAGTAAGCACCAAATGATTAAGTATCAGCTTCAAGAAATCCTTCAATAAAAACCTGGGGAAAACAGTTTCAGGAATAAATGAAAATAAGATGGCAAATCAAGCCAAAGTCACACAATGCACTGAGAAGTACAGCATCATGAATAATCACAAGGGTTTGCTCTAAGATATAAAATAGAATTTTCTTAATTTAAGGAAGCAAATATCTGTCTATGAGACAATAATGAATTTTTTAAAGGGGTTTCTAGTCAGCTTGTTTTCATCTTAACCTAACAGTAGTTAATTTCATGCCAGAGGGGCACATTTAGCTTGTATTCTGGAGAGCCATAAAAGGAAAAGTTCAAGTATGCTTAGTTTTTATCCAAACAAATTCAGGCTAAAGTCCCAAACCACCCTTATAGCCATCCATTTCTTAACATCAAATTAAGAAACTCAGGCAGTAATATCAGATTCAGTACAAATTTTTCCTGAATGATTTGCATAGATTTGAATTTCATTTTAAAGTTTGCAAGAGAAGACTGTTCTGTATACAACTAATGCAGTTTTTTGTTCTCTTGAAGAAGTAAAATTTAGCTTTTCACATGTTGAAAGGAAATAAAAGGCAATAATTTGTTACAATTAAGGTTTAAATTTTATTGCACCAGTAACCAACGCAAATTAAAGGTGGATTAAAAGTTTAACTTATAGATGTACATTTACATTAGGAATTTGTACCATTCAATTTTATAAATTATGCAAAAACGTATTTTTTGGCTAAAAAAATAACATGCATTCTTCTAAAATGTTTCTTTTATGCTTTACTAGGAAAATTTTCATTTAGACACTCCCTTGAGTAGTTTTAGTCAACCCTTTTAGTGTCACTTAATTCCCACTCCACTGCATTGTGTTCTAGTTTGATTCTGAGGAAAGATTTTTTGCTTTTTTCACAAAGGGAAAAATTATTACTAGTAGGAACCTCTATTATAACACAAAGTGTCACCAAATCAAGAAGTTTTGTGAAAGATCATTTTAAAAATGCTGATGATTGGAAGTTTTCCAACAGCAGCCTGAGTTAAGACAGCATCAGGCAATTTCTCTGCTAGACAGAGCTGATTTTCATTGCTCACTCACATGAGAGGTCCCCTAGATGCCAGCCACAGAAACAGCAACCCCACTATTATAAGTGGCTGTCTCTTAAGCTGTGAACTTCACCCAAGTAAGATATGGACAACTTGGTCATTACTCAGGAGATCAAACAGGACTCATTGCTACGGCAGTTCTGCACAGTGGATCATCAGACAAGTACTGGATTCTACCAGTATTTCTGCAGCTTCAACTGGAAAAGTATCACTTTGAAAATTATAGCATGCATTCAATGTTTTTTGAAGTGTATGGGTGAAAAATGACATCATATTTAATGGTACCAAGAAATACTGGGCTTAAAATAAAAACAAACAAGAAAAAATCCACTCACTTACTAAGATAAAATGACATCGCTGTTTTGAATTCTACTAAGACTAAGCCAAGAACAGGGGGAAATGCTGGCTATTTAAACAAGACCATGGAAGACCTGGATTCAGTTCCCAGCTGCCTAACTCCCTTTCCAAGGACTTCTGTTCTAATGCCTGTCCTGGGAACCCTGACATTCTTCTCCTTGCTATAAACTCTCACAGTAGTTCAGACCAAAAGTCTCATTCAGAACTCAACTTAATTTTTAATAGGGAAAGAATGGGTAAGGGTCATTTCAGATAAGACATGATCACATTTGAGACATATCTTAATGTATTCAAATCTAAGGACAAAATATAATTTTTTAGGTTCGATATAAAAAAAAAAAAAAGGAGGAAAACATGCACCATATGTAGAAACAGTCCAAAATTAGGGGTTACAAATAAACATCACTGTCAATATTTGAAAAGAGTGGAAACTTTTAAAAGTATTACTTGAACAATGCTTCTTTCTGATTACTCCACTTTTTGTTTTGCTGTGTTTTTTATTAGGAAAAAGTTGATTAATGTCAAATAGCCAGTCTAACATTCTGTACCTCTTCTTTTATGGTCAAAGATGAATTATGTTTTAAATTTGTCTAAAAAAATGTATTATTTCAGTCATAGTGATTTTCTACAGTTACTGGGAACTTATCATAGTCCATCAATCTTCTCCTCAAAGGAGAGAAAAAATGAGTAAGGCTGGTCAAGAAAATGATAAAAACAGCACTCACAAATAAAACTTGCATTGTCCTGTGGATCACAAACTAAAATGTGGTAGGCATTAGAAAGAGGGAGTATTTTTAACATCAGGTAATCATAGTTGTCCAGAACACATCCTCTATTCAACTGGGCAATCGCAGATTTTAATTTCTGTATTTTCACAGGGAGACTATTCCATAAGGTCATACTTTATAGCAACAATCAATCAATCCACCTCCATAAAAGTTACAGAATTGTAAGTGATTGATGAAAGATGCTGAAGACCTTAGTTCTATTCAACATGCAATAACAGGACAAGCCTTTTCTTACAGAACTAGCTAACCAGAAGCTGAATTTCAGCATGACAGTTTTGCACACTCCTTGGTTTCTTCCGTACACCTGCAACATGATGCTAGACAGCACAGCACCATGCTACTGTGTCCCCACAAATAGCAAGGAACTGGGTTGAAATCCACCACAAGGAAAGGAATGATTACTATGGCTTAGATTTTCCTTTTCACTAAAACAGAGGACTTGCTGCAGAAGGAACACAATGACAGAACTTAGCTATGAGGCTGGTCAAACCCATTCCCACCAAAGACCCCCTCCTTTCAGCAGAAAGCATCACCTCCTACTTCAATTGCCACATAATTTCCCCTGTTAAAAAAATAGGGCAGGATCACCATCATACAAAAGTGTAAAAGAAGGTAGGAACATACGATGGACATAGATATTGCTTCTTTTTCCCCTTTCCTTTCTTGGAAGACTTTTCTTTGGAACAGACTTCTTCAACCCATACGGAGAATGAGATGAAAAACAAAATCACTAGTAAGAACTTCATCTTGAAGATTATGCTTCAGAGAAATCCTTAGTCTGTGGCAAAAGAAAACAAAGAGGTTTATGTTAGTAGGGCTAGATTTGGCAAAAGGAAATGCATACCTGCAAAAAGTAAACAAATGTTTACTTAGGTTTGGGTTTTTTGTTGTTCTTTGTTGTCCTGGGTGAGAGAATCTGTTTATGTGTATCCCTGACATGAAACTGACTTAGGCAATTTCCAGAGAGTCAAGTAGCTTCCCAAAGTTGAGACTGACAGTGAGGAATAGATTTAAATGCAAGTATGCTCCAGTGTATTTAAGAAATGCGATGTCCTTCAAAGAATGCCTAACCCAAAATACTCAGAAGCTTGGAAACAGGGTTCCTGACCAGAAACATCATATATCAACTGCATTAAATACAATGTCAACCAGTCATGTAGCAAGGCGAAGAACTGCAAGCTCTCTGTGACTTTGCACAGATAAAATAGCAATCATTCCAATGCTGGTTACGAGAAGGGGTTATAAATATAATTTTATGTATAGAATTTAAACTCAATTATTTTGCACGAAGCATTTCCACTGCAGAGCCAGCACTGAAAGGGCCTTGCAAAGATGACTAAACACAACCTGCAATACTACACTTTATTGCATCGTGCTCAGTTTAATACTTAAACTTCTCTGGGGCAAAAGCACGTACCCCAAAGGTCAGGAGATGAGTTTGTACTTGGCCAGACCAGGCCCCACCTGCCCGTGGCCACAGCACTGCGGCACCCCAGGCATCTTCCATTTGTTTGCCATCCCATAGCTAATTCCCAAGCATTTCCTTGGGCCAACAGAAATCTCGCAGACGCCTTAGAACTTTCTGCATTTTCCACTTTTATTTATTTGGATTTTTTCTCTCACTGTTTTTAAGGAGCTATGCCTTTTCCTCTCTTCCCCCACCTCCGGGAGGCACCGGGATGCTTCATCTCCCCCTTCCCCGGGAGCCGCAGCATCGCCACCCTCCGCCGGCCCGGCTGGGAAAGGTCATGGATCTGCCTCTGCCGCCACCGGCCCCTCTCCCGGCCTCCCGGCCCGAGGCCTCCCACCGGCCCCAGCACCGGGCAGGGAGCGGCCTCCGCGCTGCCGAGCGCTGCCGGAGCTCCGCGAGGAGCGGGAGGACGAGACGAGCGGGGCTCCTCTCGCAGCACCCCCGGGCCGTGCACCACCGCCGCCCGCCGCCGCCCCACCGGCGCTGGCCGAGGTGCTGACGGGGCTCTGCCGTGCCGCCCGGCGGAACGGGGCCCTCGGGCCGGACCCTCCATCCCCCGCCCGCCCCACC
>WEKY01046797.1:0-78602 GCA_013390045.1 Picathartes gymnocephalus
TATACACATATATATATATATACCTAAAATGTATACCAGTGAAATGAAATTGTTCTTTGAAGCTGCTGTGTTAACTGCAATCCTCTCCAAAAGGAATGCTTGCAAACTGCTGGGAAACAGAAGGGAGATGGCTATGCCTTTAAATATGCCTTGGCTAGGCAGTGGCACTAGGAAAGGACTGGAATATGTAAAATGATACTAAATATCTGTGTAATCAGGACTAATTATATGGCACAGTTATTAGTGGAAACAGGACATGTTGTGCCCACAGTTTATGAAAATATATTAAAACATTACTGGATTCCACACAGTCATTGAAAGAAATCTGCAGAGTTAATAAACGTGTAAGGGACAGCTAATTGCCTGCTTTGTCCCAGACTAGGACAGGCAGAACAATTTCTGTTTGAGGGAATTAGTGCAGCCAAAATGTGTTAGAACGACAGGCCTGGAAATAGCAACAACCTGCAACACTTCAGAGCACATCTGACCCTAAGGAAGGAAATGTTTATGTTGGAATCACCATGTTTTGGAGAAGGAAATTGCACAAAACGGGAGAGAAGGACCTGAGGGTCAGAAATAGGGCCGGTACCCAAATTCAGGCACCTTACAAGAGCTTTGTCCATGCAGTCCGGCTGTCAGAACAGCCATCCTACAGCATAGGCAATGCAGGCACTCAGTGGGAACAGAATCAGGACTATCTGGAGTAAGAGGCAGTAACAGCTCTGGTTACAGAACAAGATTGAGGCTGGGGGTGGGGCACCCTCTGCTACCACAAATGCTTATGCAGCTTATTTCAAGGGTCAAGAGAAAGGACTGTATCCGTACTCTGTGTATAATGTGATTATGTGCCTGTAAGTGAATCCAATGGCTTGGCTGGACCTGTGGTTAAATTCCACCTGCCCTTGCCTACAGGAGCCCAAATGCCACCTGTAGATCAACATATCACAGAATCACAGGCTGGTCTGGGTTGGAAGGGACTTAAAGATCATCCAGTTCCATCCCCTAGATGGTGGACCTTCCACTAGACGAGGTTGCTCCAAGCGCCATCTACCTTGGCCTTGAACACTTCCAGGGATGGGGAATCCACAGCTTTTCTAGGCAACCTGTTGCAGCGATGAGGCCAGCACAGCTCATCCAGTCCCTCCCAGAACCCTTCAGGTCCTTCCCTCTGACTGAGCTTCCTCCAGCAGCCCCCCCAGAGTGAGCCCAGTGACCACAGGGTTTCCTACAGCCTGCAAGGGAAGGTCGAGCCTTGTTCAAGCAGTAACCCCAGTGTGTCCTGCAGTCCTCATGGCAGGGAGACCCTGTGATCCCAAACAAACACCCAGTTCACAAAGATAATCTCTGCTGTTATCAGCATGCTAAGTAATTATTTTCCTGAGGGTGATGCGTCTGCAGCAAGGTAGGAAAGTGTCAATGACTCAGCTGGGGAGGGCAGGAAGGTTAGAATATTATCCTCTGTGAGCTAATGAATTAAAAGCCGTGCTGAAAATGCTGGATGCTCTCTGGAGTGACAAACCAGCAGGCCCACGAATTTCCAGCACAGAGAGCTCTGTGCAGAGCAGAAGCTGCTGGAGAAGAGAGCACTGCCACTTAGCCATGCTTGAGAGAGGCTCAGGGAGCCCGTCCTGGACACAAAGACAGCTCTCTAAGGGAGGGTTAAGTGGGCACAGAGCAGAAGAGAGCAGTGCAGAAAGGGGCTGTTGGGCAGCAGTGAAGGTTCATGCCCTTCCTCTCCTCTTGTTCCTTTTCTAAGCTGTTCAGTGACCAGAGAGTTCTACTCCCAGTGCCTTCACTGGAAACCATTTGAGTGGGGCTCCCTTTGATGCTGCCAGTGGCACAGGGAGCTCTTCCTCTTACTGAGTCTCTGTCCTGCTCTCATCTCTTTCTACTTGTGCCAGAGGAAAGGTTAAGATTTCTTGGGTTGAAAGTGAAATGTCCTCCTCTGAAAGGAGGTTGGTAAAAGGTGAAAAATTTTTAAGAGATTAAGAGACAGCAGAGAACAGCTGCTAGAGAGAATGGCTAAGGTGGGAAAACAGAACTTCTGCTGAAAAATTCACAAATGCCAGTCAGCTTGCACTGCCTGAAGCCCATCCCTTCATCCATATCAGCATTCTCTGTTCTTTCACTCTGGTTCCCTGGCTGCAACAGAGCCCTGCTCCAGCACAGCATCAGCAGAGGAGATCTTCCCTCTTTAGACCACTGACATTTTTTCTCTGAGAGCCACTAGTTCCATGTTACCCATATTCTGGACACACTGAAGTTCAAATTCTAGAAGTCCTGAGTGTGTAAAAAGCTCTGTCAGAGCTTAGGGAAGATGGGCTTTGAACAGAGACAGTGTGGGTATCCTGAAAAATCCCACCTGGACCTTGCAGGTGGAGCATTCTGCAGCTCATGTCCGCCCCGTATTTTTCTGTAGATAAAACCCAGGCGCTTTGCTCACAGAAGTGTTGGAAAAGAAATTCCTTCCTGTGTGGGAATCTCACAGTTGCTGCACTGATACACATGAGAGAAAAGCCCAGGAGAAGATGAATAATTCTAAGAGCAGGGATTTGCTTGCATGTGGCAAATAATGCCTGGGGCCACACACTGAATGATAAAAGGACAGAACAGAATATTGACTGGCCCTTCATTAATTGCTGTCTGTCCATCATGCCCTGAATAAAGCAGTGGCCTTGTTGAAGAAAAAGTGGGCTGTGATGAGGTAATTAAAGACCCCATCAGAAGGCGTATCTGCCAGGAGGTTGAATTAAAATTGCTCTGACAGCCTTTATTCTGGCAATTCCTCCTTCTGCTGCTTGACTTTGCAGCCCTAATGATGATGTATGAGAGCTGTGTATCCAACAGGCTGGGCCTGCCCACGGGACTGTCCCGCTGTCCTCGGGGGACATGGGCACTGTCTTCTGCACCACCCTGCGTGGGGATGGGGGAAGTCTTTGTCTGTGGGCACAGCCTGACCAAGGGCAGGTCCTTCTGCCTGGACAACTCAGTGTGAGCCCCATCTCGACACTAAACAGCTGTGCCCAGAGGCTGTGTGGGCTGATGGGCTCTGATGCCACCCCAGGGCTGTGCTGCTCTCTGGCACGTGCTCTGTGTGGGCCCTTCTGCCCCACTGGGTCTGGAATGTTCTCCCCAGTGCACCTCTTCCTGTGTTACAGAAAAACTGCTCTCTACACTTCTAAGCTCAGGATTTTTTGAGGTTTCACCTACACCTGGTTGTGCTTTCTTTGACCTGGCCATGACTGATGTGAGACCTGGGAGTGAAGCCACCTCCCCGCTTTATTCCCGAGGGGCCCTGTTTCTTGCCATCTCAACTTCCCCCAAACTTACATTATTGTCTTGTTGTCTTTTCTCCCACCACTTTCAGTGGCTAAGAGGAGAGCAGAGTGTAATAAACAGAAAAAGTGTTCCTGACCAAATGTGAAAGGTCAGCAAAACCTTTTACAATTTGTAGAGGAGGGAGGAAATGGAATGAGGGCAGGAAAATAGAAAAGAGTCTAACAGCTTCAATCTGATTTCCAGGTCTGTAAATTGTATTAGTAATGGAAGCACTACTAAGGTTTAAAGGCAAATTATATGTTTTGCCTAAACGATTAATTTTTGGGGGTTTTCCCCCCTGCTCTATTGGTAATTATAATCTGTCAGCTTGCTCCCACACGTCTGCACATTTTATGCAACTCTTGATACTTGTAGCTGTCACTAAAGAACACCTTCCAGGTTTTGAATGGTAACATTTGCCTGGTTTCAGTGAAAAGGATTCATTTACAGAATTTAGAGATGTGCAGTACTTGGCCAGATCCCAACAGAGGCTTCACCAAAATTCCTCATTACAACAATTACCTTCTCAAACACTTGGGAATGAAGCTGCCAGCTGCAGGGATTTTATCCTGGATTTAAGCACGTGCACACTAAAGCACATGCGAACACCCAAACACATGTCCAGCTTGGTCCTGCTCTTAGAGACTCCCTGAACAGAAGGAATGTAGAAATACTTCAGGATGGGGAACTGGTGTGCCTGATGGGGGGCCTAGCAGGCAAAAGTAATCTGCATAACTGTATGAAGTAGACTGGGTCCACGTTAACAATCCCTTACAAAATGAAGGTGCTGTCAGGTGTTTTAATTTAATTTACTCCACCTTAATTTACTTTTTGGAAATGAGCTAAATGAATAAATTGAATTATGGCTACTTTAACTCTGAAGGAGCATATCACGTAAGAGCTTGCTGTATTTTCACTAATCAGCTTTGCATTTAAACCTTAAATGTATTTAGATTAGCTCTCACAGGCATCCTCACATAGGTATGCTTGCAGGTACCCACCTGCTTTCCTTTTCCTTCCCGGGTCTTGTTGCTCTGAGGAAGCCAGGGCTCAATAAGCAGATTTACAACATCTGTGTTACTTCATGCATCACCCTGGCCTGGGATTTTCCTGCTCTGGAAGCAGAGACAGGAACCTATGTGAAGGGTGGGTTGACCTGAATGTCTGATGTACACAGCACATTAATCCCAGTATCATACTGGTAACCTGAACGAGCTCAAGACACTGCCATTTTCTGCTACAGCTCAGCAGGTGAGTGCAATCCATTCTCATCCGGCTGCTCCTTAGGAAATGGGAGGACAGGAGCCAAGACCAAACCTATTCCCATGCTTCCAGCTCCAGGGTCAGCAGAGGGGCACAAGCGTGGCTGTGTGTGAGCCACCTGAGTTGTTTGTAATTGTGGCTCCTTCTCCTTCTCTTGTGTGATATCCCGGCTCCAGCTATAAACTAATTATTCCTGCCTCTGGGCACTCTCTCCTGGATAAAGCAGGTGTGTCTTGCTGCACTGAGCTGGGGAGGGAGGCCAGGAACTGAGGGATGGATGGCAAGCAGCAGGATCCCTTCTGTGGCAGAAAGAGAGACATCTGCACACCCTCTGACATCTGCCTTCCCTATAAGCAGCATGGGCCAGCCCCTGCACTCAGAAGGGCAGAGCCATAGGAGATGGACCTGATGAGATTTCCAGGTAGTGCTGGGATTCTCCACACAGCACTTTAGTGGGGTTTGTGTGGCCCAGAAGTCACAACATTCTATAATGGATGGGTGGGCACCTGGCAAACATGACTGCATGCTCACTTACTGGAAATAGGCGCTGGTGAACGCTTGAAAAAAAGAAAAATCAAGCCTGTGGTAATGGCTGAGGATTTCTGACCTTTGCTCTAACATTTCAAATTTGTTTTTATTGCTTCTAATTGGCCTTGCTTTGGAGCATGCACATTATCTAACTGTCAGGGCACTGGCTGTCATTATCTGCTGGGTCATTTCGTTTGTGTTCTTTATGATTGAAACTTGCCAGGCATTCCCAGAAAATACTGCTCTCCCCTTGCAGTGTCAAACATGGTGCTGGTTAATTGTGCATCCATGAGAGTGAAGCACTGGGACTGATCAGGCAGTGATTGTTTAGCTCTGATGGACGCAGTGGAAACGTGTCTCCTCTGTATGGAAGGGAAAGTGTAAAAATTAGATCAGCAGCAACACGACAGCAGCCAGATTTCTTAGTTTCAGGGATCAGAGGTTACCCATTTTCCAGCCTTGATGACTCATTTTTGATCCCACTCACACGGCTTGTATAACTTCATTTTTACCTCCCTTTGCAATTTAAACACCAATTCTCTATTTTGACTTTCTCTAATACAGCAGCTGCAAAGTCACTAGTTCAAATCTCCCCACCTCACCTTGCTTCATGAGATGGAAACAAAAGTCAAGAGCTGTGTGTGTGAAAGAGCTCAAAATGCCACAGTGGCACAAATATGCCTACACTGGTGGCTCTGTAAACCTCAACCCATCCAAAACATCAGCCCAGTTTGTAAGTCTACTAATTCATTTTAAGGCCTTTAGGATTTGCTAACAATTAGAAATCCAGGTACAGTTGGTTTGGATGTGAACTTGTACTCTATATTCAATACAGGGCTTGTTCTCCTGTAGATGGGCTGGGAGAGCTACAGGCAGCAACAGCAACATCCCCATTTTGCAGAGTAAAAATGGGCTTTGGGCTTTGCTGGGAACACCAGGCTGTTAGACCTCAGTGTGAATTATGCATCTGCTGTATTTAGATAGAAGCAATTTTCCTGTTGAAATCAGAGGTTGGCATTTTTTTTTCCCATGGGGTTCTGTAACTCAAAATTGTGTTGAGATCAAGCATGTAGCGGAGGCTTTTTTAGCTGTAAAGGTGAATGTATTCAGATTATTCAAGTGGTGATTTTTTGGATGTACAATTAGTTGAGTGAGAGATGTGGTATAAATTTGGTATTGTAATTGCTATGCCTCTGAGATTTCAATTTGCAGCAGTTTGCATGGTTGCAAGATTAACTATTTTCTGCGCAATGAACGCGTAGCAGAGCTGTGGCTTGATTGTGGCTGTCAATTGGTTGTATGTCCCAAAAAACCAGTTTGTTACAAGTACCTGATGTGAACCGAGTGGTTGATTCTCACGATGCTTCTGTGGGTGACTGAAAAAGGCCAGTGTCTAAAAATCTCACCTGTAAGTGTTGTTGGCATGACAGGATTTCGTTTTTCTTTGTTAACCAAATCAGAAAAAAAGGAAGTTTAAGACCCATTTTTGTCTTCTTTGCAAATTTTGCATTATATTGTTTCCTCCACTTGGGAATGACACTCAGCTGTGCTGCTCCAGTGGCTGGAGTGGGTGCAGAGAAATCGAGGTCTGCATGGAAGCACCAGCCACAGCCCAGCCAGGGGCTGAGCCCTGCCTGCCCATGCAGTGCTGACTGTGCCCTGGGAGCAGGCAGGAAGGCTGTCAGCAGTGACACGGGCAGTGCAGATGCAGCCCCAGGGCAGGGCATGGGCTGCCTGGCTGGCTTTCTGATGTTTTTCATGAATCTCCACTTGATTCACAGCTGCTGCTGTGTTTGGGTCTCCAGTGTTGTCTAGGAACACGTCAATGTAATTATACACAGAACCAGAGAATCTGCTTGTTCTCACTTCACTGTGCCTTTCAGGTCTCCCTCCCAGGGCCCTAATTTATTTATTTTTGTCTTAGTGTTTATCTCTGCAAAATACCACTATGCCCTAGGTTGGTGATTGAACTGTAGAGATGCAGTAGATGCTGAACTGGTGGCAGCTGTGACAGCAGAGGGGGGAGGGCTGGTGGAAGTAAAGCCCTCTAAGACCTGGGCCCCATTAGCAACTACATTATTACAATTTTTAAAAAATGTATATTAAAAAATCCTTCTGCAAATAAAAGCAGAGGCACTGCAAAGCACACGCTTGTGTGGCAAGGAAGGCAGGTTTCTCTGTCACTACAGCAGGCAGGTTTAGAGAGGCCCAATTCCTTGGGGTGAATCAGGGTGCAGGGATCAAGAAAACTGGGGTTTCACCAGCTCTTTTCAGTTCTCCCCAGCTCTGCTGCATGGCCTTTGGTAGGATTTTAATCACAACCTCGAAACAAAAAGACTCTCTAAGTAAATAGAACAGAAATGTTACAGAATTAACTGATAATGGAGATTTACTTTTCCTTAAAGTAGCAAAAATTCATCATGCACGCTGTAAACACACACACAGAGGAATGCTTTGTCCGGGAAACAAGAAGTGAGACTTAGTTCCTTATCAGGAACTGAAGTGTAACAAAGCAAGTCTTTCCAACAGATAAGCTGTGGGAAGCTGGGGAGCTGGTTCTGTGGTGTTGGGTTGTGAAGAGCTCAGTTCTTACCCTGTGAACTCCTGGGGCATCACTGCAAAAAGTACTTTGTATTTATCACAACCCTGTTCCTTTGGAGGCCAGTTATAAACCTCCCACAGCTCTGCTGGGGCTGCAGCCTGAAAGGGGCACTGGAAACTCCAAACAACTGAAGTTGAGTGTGACTACTAGATAATTGCAGTTAGGCAATTGGAGTTATGGGCATGGTGAAATAGCAGTGGGTTCTCTGAAGGCACTGGTCTGGATGCTGGAAGCATCATGTGTTGGGTGCTGGGTGTTCCCTGGCCACACAATCAGAGTCTGTGCCCAAAGACTCTGGCCCAGCTGTGGTCACCCCTGGCAGTGGGGGCAATCCAGCTGTGAGCAAATGTGTGAACCCAGACATCCTGTGCATGGCACATGCCCCAGAAAGAAATATTCACAGTGAGAGGAGGGCTGTTCATGAGCAGAAATGAAGGGAAATATTTCAGGTGTACAGGAACCTCGATTGGAGAAAACAGTGGGAAGTGCTTCACCCAAAGTGAAGTAATGGGACCCCTGTCTTGGAGAGCTCAGAGCTAGCACAAAGCCCTTGAAGCCTCCTGGAAGGACTAACCCTGCTCTGGCCAGAGAAGGATGGGACCAGCTGGTCTTTAACCACCTCTAATTTGTCTCGAGCTGCCAAAGCCTTCCTTACAGATGCACTTCACTGCAAGACTTCACACGTGGCTCCTCCTCAGAGCACGCCCCACACACGCTTACCTGCTGCTGGAACAGCACAGTGGCTGACAGCACCTGTCCTCTCTCCCTTCCTTTGGCAGGAAGGACAACGTGCCACGCTACAAATGCACTGCCCAGCAGGGACCAGGGAACAGCCATGCTGGAGGCAAACCCGAGAAGAGGAGCCAGGTGCATCTGAAGGAACCGTCTCTCTCCACGCGCTGAGGAGAGGAGAGGAGAGCCGTAGGGCAAGGCGGAGGAGCACGTTGCAGTCAGGAATCGATGATGGTTCTCCTTTTTTTTTTTTCCCCACACAAGTATTTCTAAGATAACAAATAGTCCAAGGAACAAAGAGGGAGAGGGAAATTAGCTAGAAATTTTACTATTGATTCTTTTTTATTTATAGATGGTGAATCAATTTCAGGGCTTTTTTTTTTTTTTTTTTTTTTTCCCTATCTGTGGGTGAAAAGAGTGAACTGATAGATCTGCAGAAATCATTTGCGGTGGCTGAAAAGCTATTTGTTAAAATGAGAAAGCCTCTCCTTCCTCCACCAGTCCCCTTCTCTCTCTTTAAAGGGGTAATCCATACAATGAGCTAATGAGGGAGTCCTGGCTCCTCTGCTACACCATGTGATGTCTCCCCTTTTAGTGTCAGGCTCAGGAGCCCTTATGCCTACTGCATGTGCTAGTCCTGTTAGCTTGCATTAAGACAGCCTGATAAATAGCTTCTGGGAGCCAGGCAGGTGCTCCTCAGTGTGCAGTTTATCATCTGCTGCATGGCTGGGTTTTTTGCTCTTCTATCAGATCGTTTGAGGAGAGGGGTCATATGAGAAATGGGACTGTTGGGCTGCAGGCATGAAACTTGCTGCAAGACCTGTCCAACAAGCAGGGACTGTGGTCCTCCATCAAAAACTGTCTGGGGTCTAGAAAGACCAGACTTGCCAACATATGTCTGACTGAGGCAGTGTGAGCGAGGAGTAGTGCTGAAAGGGGTGAACAGACAGTGTAGTGTAAGAAACCCCAAGTAAAACCTCAGCACCTCCCCATTACAGGGACAGCATGTGAAATCTCTGCTCAAAGCTGCTGTCACTAGGCAGTCTTGTCTCCTGCAATGTGTGACTCTCTGAAACATCTGACCTTGATTCTCAAAACGGAGACAAAAAGAAGGTAACTCTCAGTTGTGCCCAAGTGTCTCCCATGGGATGAGAAGGGACAGTACACTTAGAATTGCCCCTTTTCAACCCACCAGAAGCCTTGGGAAGCAGCTTCTCTTCACTGCCTTCTCCCAGGAGTTGGGCTGCAATTGTGGCCTGAGGGAGAGAAGGTGCCAAGACCCAGCAGAAGAGAGAGGGAAAGGATGAATCAGACTGAGAGTGAAAAAAGATGTGAAACACAACTAAATGAGCTCCTCTTGGTGTGGGGTGGCCCTGAAGAAGCACTAACCCCAGACACTGTTCTGTAGTAAAAGAAATGTGTGGGTTGTCCCTCTCCTCTTTCCCAGGACAAGAATGCCATGACCTAGGAACAGAGTCAGGCTCAGCTGGGTGCTACATCCCAACGACCTCCTGGGAGCCACTGGCACATGGTTTCCATCTGGTTGGTATTACTGCAGCCAGAGAGAGTGAGCAGGTACGAGTAACGACAAAAGCTTGGCTTTGCATGCCTCCAAAGAAGGACAAGCTACTCAGGATCTGCCAAAACTTGAGCTGAATGCATCTGTGCATTAGACCCCCACTAGCTGGACTTTCCTTAGTTGCTCTCTGACAAAGAGAACTCGCTTGAAAGCAAGAAGGAGGTATCCCACTGGAAGGAAAATGATTTAAATGATTTAAAACACCAAGCAAACCTGTTATCGTCAGTATTTCAAGGTGAGAGGGTTAAACTATGTACATTTTTAGGGAGAATAAAATGCCTTCATACGATGAATTCCAAGGCATCCAAAAGGCACAGTGCTGGCTCTCTGTCTCCAAAAGCAGAGTAATGAATAGCAGTGACAGTGTGATAATTAAAATGACCTCTTGGAGATATGGATTAGAAGGTATGCAGAGGGGGGATAAGTTCTCCTTTGAATTAATCTAGTGCTAATTTATGACTATCATTGGGTTTTATAGGGTTTTAGTGGAAGACTTTCAAAGTTGGTTTACTGGAGTTAAAATGTTCTTTCGCGTGTTCATTGCAAAAACACTGGCAGAACTCCCGTTATTTATTTTTGGATGTTTCTATATATACATACATATATATACATATATTATGAGAGAGTTTCAATATTTGCTTAGCCGCTAAAAAGCCTACTCTAGAAATATGAATAAAATGATAAAAGCAGCTGTGGAATGAGCGTGTTGTTTCATTTCCATTCCTTCCTCCTCACAGGCTCCCAAATCACTTCAAAACCAAGATGGCTGGATTCTGGGAAGCCCTTGTGCTGCCCTGCTGCTGTCAGCTGGCAGAGGCTCCCTCTGCCAGACTTGTAAAAGTCAGTCTTTTAAGTTTAGATTTAATAACTGGATTTTCCTGAAAATCACTGTCTCCACTTCTTACTTGTCTTGTGCACACGTCTGCCGCACAGCCTGAAATCTATAGGTCTTAGTACAGACCTAACACAGATTGCTCATCTCTGCCAGAGATGCTGCCTTTCTGCTGAGACATCCCAACCTTTCAGTGGCACAGAAAGCACTGACTGGAGACAGCTGCCCATATGGGAAATGATGGCATCCCATTTGTCAAGTCCCATGGTGCTAACCCTCTTCCCATCCTGTCCACCTGCCTAGCAATGCTGTAACATCCAAACAAGGTTATCTGCCAAGAGCATCTGCCTTGCTCTTCAGCTGGGCAGCACGCCCGTCCTGGAACCCATCCTCCCCATCCTTGTTCCAGAATGTCATGTTCAAGCTCTTTGCTCTTGTCTCCCATTTCATTCCTCTTTCAGTTTGTCTCTGGCACCTTCTGGCTGAGCCACAGTTGCCACTACCCCGTTTTTCCATGCTGAGATGCCAGTTACATCTCCCCTGAACCCCACAGGCAGAGCTGACTTTGTGGTGCTTTCCTCGGAGACCCACAGCTGCTTTCAGGGTTCTCCAATAAGCTGTATCTCTTGAAAGCTCTCCCTGACCAGCTGGGGATGGGGCCTGAGCCATTCACTGAGGGGTCTCTGCTAGTTTGCCTGAGGGTTTACACTTCCCATTTTTTGGGGAGACTAGCATGGGAGCCGAAAACAGGAGACCTTTTGTTCCCAGCCTCTAGTTCCCTTTCCAGCATGTGAGTGCTGAAGTTCTCCTCCTCCACCTGAGCAAGCAGATCCTGCTGCAGAGCCTGCTCCTGGCCTGCCATGAGCCTCTTCTTCCTGGAGATGATCCGTGTCTCAGATGTAAGTAATGCATGTTGAACTCCTAACAGTAATTCCTTATTAGTCACTTGTGTCAGGACCAAGGTAAGGTGATACCAGGGATTCTGACAGGTTCAGAAGCCAATATGGGTCCAAAACTAGGCATTTATTTGGACAGAATGGTATTTACTCTTAAGAACACAGGCACATGTTATCTGAACACAAGTGGAGGGCTTTTCTTATGAGGAGTTCAGTGCCCCATTGCAATGCCCTCCCTGCTTCTTCCCATTCCCTGCCTGGGGAGCTGCAGGGCCCTCCCCTGGAGCAGTAGCAATGTATTTGCCTCCCTTGTACAGGTGATGAATATTCAAATGCTGAAATTAACTTGTTTTCCATGCATTCTGCTCTCCTGACAAGAAAATCCCACTACAAACCCCTGCACGGGCAGTCTAACTGCACCGAGTTAGACCCTTGCTGTGAGGGGATTATATATTCTGATTGGGCCTGAGTTTGCAATTATTCTCTCTGCCACACCAAAGACCTTTACTGCAGAGCTGCAAACCAGTTATAGGAACATGAAATGCTTTGACTTCTTCACTAGGGAAACATTAATCCAATCACAGGTTATGTCCATTTCAGACTATGGCAATATTGTATACAGGAATTCCCAGGAGAAGGTTCTACAAAAATTGGAATCTCTCTATAACCATGTTATGAGATTTACTGATGTGGATAAAATGGGCAGAGTTAAAATTACCAGGCTGGCTATCTCTAAAAGACAGGTGAAGTCTGCTGGCTATCATTGCTTCACAATATTACAAATAGAAAAGCCCTGAAGTAATTGAATAACACATCTGCTGAAAAAACCTTGTGAACTGCTATAACCTGAAGATAGACTGCAAGGAAACAATGTAGGTACAGCACCCGGTTAAAAGGAAAAAGATGCTTTCCCTACCTGGTGCAGGAAGATATCGCCAATGCAGGTACAGATTCTCTCTTTGCCTCCTAGATTACGTGTGTGTGTGTGCTCCATATATTTATGTGTTTGTGTCTACTTACCTCTTTCTTTTCACATAGAAATAAGTTAAACCAGGTTCCTCAGCAGCCAGAGGCATGGTGCTGGATGGGAGTGATCCATAAGCAAAGCTCACTGCATTTCCTTTTCTACTGGAGGTTTCTGAAAACATTTGGCATGGCTGGCAAAGGGGCTGCTTTCTGTCCCCTTAAAGTCTCTCTGTCCTTGTGCAGAAAAAAGATTTCAAAGCGCTTTGCAAGAGTTGATGGAGGTTTTCCCTGTGCTTGAGTATCAGTATTCAGTGATGTATAACCACAGTTTAAGAGCAAAGAGCAAGTTCCCTGGCTCCCTGCAAACCCAGGGCTCCAGCAAGCCGTGTACGGCTGGAGCTGCTGTGGCCAGGGCAGCGCACAGCCCGCTCAGGGGAGGACAGGCACAGCCTGGCCACTGCCTCCTCATCGCCCTGGGAGAGCAGCCAGGTCACCTCCAGGCACGGACACCACAGCCAGACCCAGCAGAGCGACCACCATCGCCTCGTCCCTTCTCTGGAGGTGAGTGTGCTACAGGCTGGGCGTTCGTGGGATGAGCAGGGATTTCAGGACAGGTCAGCGCCTCTCCTGGGGTTCTGCCTGGGCACGGGGGAGCTCCTCTCATTACTCATGTTCCTCCCCATCTGGGAGCTCCCAGCAGAGATCAAGGGCAGCTGACGAGGGTGCACTGCAGCAGCACGGCTGTCAGGGGCTGTCACAGCTGGTCAGCATGGGGAGGTGTGATTCACTGCACACCTCATGCACCTCTCCGTGGCACACCAGCACACACGCAAGGATGAGATGCTTCTGAGTGAGTCTGGAGGGGTTCGAGTCCTCCTGTGGAAGGAATGCAGGGGAGATTGAGAGCATCAGAACTGATGGGCATGGATATAAAAGAATTTTTTCTTTCTCATTAAATCCTTCATCAAAGAAGTTCTTTATCATCAAAAATGTTTTAAAGAATCCAAATTTATGAAGTATAAAAATGCTGCTTTTCCAGTAAGGCTTGAAATTTATTGTTTGGAAGCAGTGGGAACAGAAACCAGCCAATTCAAACTGCACTAACCAATAGGGTGTTTGAAGGAAGATTTTATTACCAGCTAGTGTTTGGAAGAAAAAAAGTACTAGAGCCAGTTATGCCACTGGGGATGAAGTCTTTCTCACAGTCATAAGAGAGTCAATATCCTACTGTGATTTTCTCTTACATACACAAAATTATCCTGGGTATGGAGAGTCCCCTGTTCATTTTGCACATTTAGGGTTGTTACCCCTGATAGTTTCAACCAAAGCAGCCTGAACAAATGCTGAGGATTTGTACTCTTTTTTCCTTTGGCGCCAGGTGACGGCAGGGGAATTTTTGGGGTTGCTCCATGCATGTACAGCTAAGACTGATGAGGATTGTTCTATAGCATTTAGGGCCCGTTTTAAGGCTGGATTAATACATTTCTAGAGGTGTGATTATTTTAGGCCCTAAGCACTCCTTGTTGTGTGATGCCCCTTCCAGAGCTGCCATGAGCACTAAATCTGCTCACTGGTGATTGCAAGTCTGAAGGCTGAGCACAGGCCTGCAGGGAGACAGCAGGCTCTTGGTGGGGATGTTGTTTTCTGGCAAATTCACGTTGTACTTAGCACTTAATCATTTCTGTGTCCCCTAAGGCAGATTTCTTTTCCCTCTCAGTCGGTCACAGCCCTGTCACGCTCCCAAAGAGCTTGAGCAGCTGATGCTGAGTCACCAAGTGGAGAACGCAAAGTATGTCTGAGGAGGCTTGACTAAGGTAGGAGGAAGAGGGCAGAAAAGAGGTGGAGAAGCACAGTTTAACTTTAGCTGAGGAAACTGGTTAGAGCATAGAGGTGCTCTTCAACATGGGAATCTTGACCTTCCCCCTCTTCTCCCTTTTTTGGCATGAAAATGTGGGTCTCACAGAGCTTGTGATTCAGCCTCGACAGGGTGAGGCTTTGGTCTTTTTAGGTGAAGAAGCATTTCCCTATTTTTAATAAAGCCAGGACTTTACCCTGGAAATCTTGACTGCAATTTTTAGCTCTTCTATGGATCAGATATTGCAAGATTTAGGATAAGGTGAGGAATATTTATCTCTGTGATTCATGTCTACCATCCAAACCACCATGATTTTTACCTCATACTAATGTTGCTTTATATATCATTTTTTCCATGTGAGGAAACACCCATTTCTCACATGGTGGCCCAAGACTCAGGCAGATGAAGTGAGCTGAAGCAGGACAGAAGTGGGCCACAGAGGCAGTGAGGGGAGTGAGTGAGGCTCCATGGCTGAGGCACAGCAGCCATGAATGATGGCCATGGGTGCTTGGCTAAATCCCCACAAATGCTCCCAAGGCAGAGAGCAAACAGTAATTAATAATGACTGTTAAATGCAGACATTTCATACCTCTCAGTCTTGAAACAGGGGAGAAGGATTTTGGCAAAATACTTCCTGTTTAGTCACTCTCACACTCCATGTTCAGTACACCCAGTTCCTGAACCGAGCTGTCATTCAGCCTTCCTGAGACTTCCCAAGCCATTAATCTGAGGATTTCTGTCTGAAATGGCTGCAAACATCAGAGTCCCCAGGTTATCAGTTAGTTCCAAGTCCATGATACAATTGAGAAATCTCTGAGACGAGAGCTTGTGTGGAAAGCCACAGAGAGAAATACCCTGGAAACCCCCATGCCACTTGCTACAATCAGTGCACGTGCCACCTTTTGGGGTTAATCTTGCTTTCCCAGGATATATTTGGTAAAAAAAATCAGGATTTCCTAAACACCCTCATTCAACTTCATCACAATTTCACTCTTATTACATGCATGTAGCCCAGAATAAGCCCCAAAAGCTAAAAAAAAGTTACTTCATTTAGGTGTTGCAGATAGGTCCCAAGATGGTGAACTGGAGTAGTTTTGCCATGAATGGCCAGTTCTGCCATGTCCTGCCTTGTGATGCAGGGGAGGCACAAGGCATAACAGGGACAGAATGATGGTGCAAAAATAATGGTGCTAACTAAGTTCTCCCTCTCCAACTTCAACCTGGAGCACCTGCTATTTGAATGAAGTTATTCATCGGTGCAATGCCATTTTTAAACAACTTACACTATACATTTCAAATTTGTATTTGGATTTAAACCAGCCCATATGTAGTTGGATTAAAAAAAAAAAAAACAGAGGGGAGTTTTCTTGATTTAGAAAATTGGTGACAATCTGCTCAGTATGAGGGCAGAGGTGGAAACCCAGCCCTGTTCTGAGCAAGGCTGCATGCAGCATGGGACATGCCAGGTCAGAAGAAGGGCATGTTCTGGGAAGGGGAACATGTATTTGGAAATCACCAAGGGCCATCAGAACAGCTAGTGCTGCCCATGGTAAATCTGCCTAAATTTTGTTCCAACCTCCTCACTATTTCAGTATCCAGATACCTGCCCTTGGCTGTCCCAAAGCATCTTCTCCTGCTCTTGGGAAGATGGGAGTGCTGTGTGCTCCTGGGCAGGGCATTAACCAGAGGAGTTAAACACCACTGACCCCTGGTTACTGCCTGCAAACTCAACCAAACCCAGCAGGAAGAAGAGGGCTCCCTGGAGTAACCGTGGATGGTGGTCTGGTGAAACCCACAGATGGACAGGGCCAGGGCTGCTCACCATGAGTTGGGAACTTCTCCACCCCATCTGGACCAGTTCTGGCACAGGAAAAGCAGTTCAGTCACAAACCAAGCCACAAGGCCATCACTCATGAGCACACTGCACTGATGGCACTGCAGAATAGCAGGAAAGGCTCGATCCCCATCTACCTTTAAATCATCAAGCTAATAAGTACCCTGGATGATAAGATGTAATCTTTTAAATGCATTATGGATTTCTTCCCTGAATTATGCATGATAACATCTTTAGGCGAGAGGGTTTGTTTTTTGTTTGTTTTTTTTTCCCCCTGGAAAAGAAATCTTGTGGTGGTGGTAATCACTGTTTTACAACAGACTCACCTGGGAAAGGCTGCCTATTGCTGGGCCATCTCTGCTAACTTCCTAGGAGTGTGGGGCCCTTGGATGGTGCCAGAGCATCTCCAGGAGATGTGAGGCTGTTAAACCCACTGGTTCAACAAGCTGGTACTGGTCTCCAAGCAAAAGCAGCCTGTTGAGGAAAATCAAGAGGAAAAAAAAGAAGGAACACTGGGATTTCAAAGGTAACTGGACAAATTCAAGTCACATCTGGTCACATGAAGCCCCTATCTGGGCCTCGTTGGTTCCTCAGGGGGGTTGTGGGGACCACGTGCTGCACAAGAGGAAAAGGGTCCAAATTAAAACAAATATATGAAATTCCACCTGAAGACAAGAAAATTCTTTTTAACTATGAGGACGGTCAAACACTGGAGCAGGCTATGGAGTTTCTATCCCTGCAGATATTCAAAACCCAGCCAGATATAGCCCTGGGCAACCCCATGTAGGTAACTTGGCCTGAGCAGAGGGAATGGACAAGATGATCTCAAGATCCTCTCCAATATCATCCATTCTGTAATTCTGTTTCCTGTTTCTTATACATGAATTTGACAATTTTACTGGCCATTTCACATCAATTATACCATTCTGCAGGGTAATAACATCAATATTTAGCTCTCGTGCAGCATTTTTCCCTCCTTGATCTGCAGTGCCTTTAATGAAGGCTGTAGTTCACAATACCCATTGAACAGCTGGAGAACTGGGGCACTCAGAAACCAAGGGGTTTGCTTAAAAGCAGGAAAGTGGGGGCAGAGGGACAAAATCTCCAAAGTGTCAGCTCCCCTTCTCAGACCAGCAATGCCACTGCAACACCTGTGCAAGTGGTATTTCCAGAGAAATGCCTGGTGTTCCAAGCACCCAGCGACAGCAGAGGCTGGAGGTGCTCTAGGCAGCACTCTCTTCACAGATGCAGCCCTTGGACTGCAAATCCCAGCAAAGGAAAGATGTTTCTGTGTTTTGCCAGGGAGCAGTGGCACAGGCAGCCCCGCTCCACTGAGCTCTGCTGAACCATGAGCGGGCAAGCTGGTGCTCTAATGGAGCTGTATCCACAACTGGTAGAAAGAGGCTTTACCCACCAGTGCTTCAAGCTACAGGTCAGGTTTCTGTGTATCACTTTTTTTTTCCTTTTCCCAGTGTCGTGGTATCAGATTTGGCCAAGTTGCAATGCATAACAACCAAAACATTCTTTCTTAATGGTACAATTATTCCCAATCCTTAGAGACGGATGTTTGTAATATCATAAAAATCCCTTTACTAAAACTGACATTGCTGTGATTTTGCATCTCAATGTATTTTGATCTATAGGCAAATACACCTTTTAAAAAATAATATTCTGATTTATCTCATGTGTGGTGGAAACCAGACAGAAGAGCAGATGTGTGTGCATGTCTGCAGACACACAAGAACTGAGTTCCCCTTTAAGTACTTGCTTAAATCCCAAGTCCTAACAAATAGGAATGATCTTGTTACTCCTTTGGCGAGCTGAATAAATACGTGGACTGTGTTTGTATGAAGTAGAGGAAGCAGGCAATGGCCATGTATGGGCGATTAATCACAGCCATGTATTCTTTATTTGCTATTTACAGATGATACAGTGGGCTGAATTCTAATCAGCTCTCTCTGTTGCGGGGTTTCATGTTTCTGCTTTCAGCAGTTAACACTTTAGAGATAGCTGAAACTAAATGAGCAGAATGGCTGTGGCTTGGGATCACACCCTGGTCCTAGCAATGACTTTGCCTATTGCTTTTGGAGAAGGAACAAATACTGTCTCGTGTGTGGGCTCCTGGGAAGTTGTGCTAGAAACAAGTGCAGAAAATAACACCTCATAACAGTGAGCTGAGCTCAACTAAAACCAGTTCTGAACCCCGATTTCCACTATCTCTACCTAATACAGTTATAAAAACTAAAGCAAAACAGGGAAAAAAATCCTACAACTGGCACACAGGGAAAAGTCCTATTTGGAGGTTCTTTACAGCTGTTCAAGTGGAATAGTGGTAAGCACGTGGAAGAGGGAAGCTCAGCCTTGTGCCCTACTGATCAGCAATTCCTCCAACAGCAGGAATGCCTACAAGTGAATTTGATTTGTGAACATGTTATTTGGTAAAAAAAGCTGGCTTTTCTTAATGGTCAGAACTGGAAACTACCCCTGCCTGGAGGGGCAATGCTGCTGTCCCTGGCCTCTAACTCTGGTGAAGTTGTAGTTCAAAGGACTGGCAGACCAAGTGCTCCAAGGTTTCAGGCAAAGCTCAGGAAGGCTCAGTTAAGGATTGGTGCAGGAATGATTCCTCTGTTCTTCCTTGGTTTTTATCTTAAATAAGCAGTACCTCAGAATGCTCTTTGGCAGAGACACAATCTTCACCCCTTTGTTCAAGGAGCGGAGAGCAGAATAATTAACAGAGCTGGTACCTCTTCTCCTTGGACGATGCTCAGTTTGACCTTTCCAGTACTACAGTGGTATTAAGATAAGAATCATGTACTGTACCCTGACCTCAGTTACACCACGGCACAGCTGAATTTGGAGCCAGTCCACTCAAGTAATTAGAACTGACTGGGACTCAGACTGGTGCACACAGTATTTGATATTTCTGGCATTTACAGTGCAGGCAGTCGGTGGGATCCATTACCTCACCCACACCTGCCCTCGGAGTGCGCTCACAATGTGTTTATTACGCGTGGCACTAATCGCACAGCAGGAGATTAAATTGGAGAGCTTTTAAAAGGCAAATTGGCCTTTTACATCACCTAATTTGGGATGGGGGCCAGATTGCTCTGGATAATTTAGATACCTAACTCAATCAATGAGTATGAGACATTGAAATGTCTTTGGAAAGAAAAAAAACCCTCCAGTCCCTAATCTTTAAATTTCATCTTTAATTTTGGAGTGAAATTGGTGCTTAGAAAATATATCTCAGGGAGGGCAGGGAAAGAAGAATCCATTGAGCAAAAGTGAAATCTCGCTGAGCCAGGGACTGTCATCAACCAAAGAGGAAATGGGAAATTAGCACACAGCTCAGGCTGGCTCACTGGCGTGAATACATTGACAAAATCCATGCAAGCAGATGACGCCATCCAGCCCCTAAAAATCTAAAGTCCTTTAAAATTAGGGCACTAAGTGAGAGATACTTTTCCAGGCATTAAGACTCTGACAGCCCAACCAAAGTACGCGATCAAGAAAGTAAATTTGAAGGAGTCACTTTATTACAGATAACACTCCTTTCTCCAGATAGCCACGCTTCGGTTAAACTCACTGAACCAAAGGCCACGTTGCAATTCACTTGGGAAAAACAGCTTGGCATAAGATATGATACAGGACAAGAAAAAATAGTAATTTTGAGACATATCATCATAGGAAGAATGTGAGGAAAGTTTTTGATCTTCTTTTTATTGGGACTCTTGAGATGTCCTCCTGGGCTACTACTTAAGGCCCAACTTTCTTTGTGCTGCTTGGTTCCAGTTTCCATAGCCTAGAACAAAAACAAGTCTCTGAAAAGACAGCAGCACTATATTCTGCCATATGCAGTGGACCAAGTGGAGAAGAGCCACCTGAACAGCGGATGTTACTCAACAGTGGGAAGAATTTAAGTGATTTTCATGAAATGACAATTTAGTCCACAAAGGGGCTCAGGGACACGGAGGCTTGAAAGCTTTAGAGGCAAAACAATAGAGCTTTGCTTCGAAGTCAGCTTGAGACTGCAGAAAACCACTCTGAAATTACCTGCTGGCTTCAGGTTATCCTTGTGTTGGGAAGGGGATAGTTCAGCTGGCTTTTCTGGGGCTAGTAAAAGATCTCAGCCTTCAGAGCTGCCTGTATTCAGCACTGCAGGGAAGTTGTGACAAATAAGATGGGATTTACAGAGAAAGAAGTGATGCTGAAGTGCAGTAATGGAGGTAATAAAGACTCTCCTCCTGGACACACAAACAGGATTTCCTACTCACTTGACCAGCCTAAGAAGAGAAGAATGTTGCTCATTTGGACGCATTTATCTGGTCTGAGTAAGAACACACCTGTGTGAGCATGGGCAGTCTGGGGTTAACAAAAGATTTCTGTCAACTTCCAAGCACGGCCAGTTTGTCCTCTGCTACACCTAGGTGTCCTAGGCTGACTGTATGATGCTTTTATCCCCATTTCGTCTGTTTAGCCCAGAAATAAGTTTTGCACCTTTAAGACAGGATCTGAGAGCAAAGGGGGTAGAAGGGGAAGCAAGCGGTGGAACATCTGAGGCAGTTGTTTTCAAAGCATAGAGATAACACCTTCAGCATTCCTGCTCCTGGACTCAGAGTTGTCTGCACAGACAGCGGAGAGCTCTCCTTTAGTTTTTTCCCCTCTTTTGTTTTTTGGCTCAATTTTTTAAAAATTAGCTGAGACCGAAGGGTTTTTTGGACAGATCTGCTATTGTTCGATCCGGGGACCCCAGGACCATCGCCCGGAGAGGGGGCGGCTCCCCCCGAGCGGCACTGCAGCCGGGGCGCCGGGCCGGAGCCTCGGGGAGAGAGAGAGACTGAGAGAAAAACCAAAGACACACCCACGGAAAAGACTTTTTCTGGGTTTGCCATCTCTTCAGGGCGGCGGGGGGTTTTGTTGTGTAGTGTTGTTCATTCTTTGTGCTTGAGGGTGTTTTGTTTGTTAAATAAATAGTTTTTTCCACTTTTCTCCAAGGAACTCCTGTTTCCCGAACCATCTGGGGGGAAGGGTGGCTTGGATCTGCTTTCTGGGGGAACCCCCTGCAGAGGTTTCCTCCCAGATTTGCCCTAAACTAAGACACTAGGAAATGTGAACAGCATGGAAATTAAGATCTACTCCTCATGAGCAGTAACCTAGCTCTTTTATGTAACAAGCTGTAATGAAGATTATTAAAGCTGCCTTCACAATTTCAAAGTCCAATTCTTTTTCATTTTGCCAGGAATTAAACTTTCAGATCCCAAAACGTGGCTTTAAAATCTCAGTCTGTAGGTCAAAAACATCAGAGAGGTTTGCAACAACTTCCTCCTTGCCACAGGCTTTGTCCACAGACACAGCTCGATGAATGGGATTCAGTGATGGATGCAGACCAACACTTTGACCCTTCCAAGCTCTGGGACCATGATCCAATGGATGTGAGGACCACAGCAGGGGGACCCAGGTGGCAGAACACGCACAGGCCAGTCTTAATGCAGGAAAGCTTCACCCAGTTGCTCTTGTTACTCCATTTTACTGTATTAGAGCAGTTATTTGATCTCCAAGAGCTGTGCCATGCAAGATTCAAAGCAAGCCAGCAAAATTCCTGTCCAACACTCAGGCAAATGAATATTAAATTTAGGTGACTATCTGATTGCCCAGTGTGGCAGGCACAGGGCTCAAACAATGGGGAAGGCTGGAGTCAGTCATTACAGCATCAACCTGGCTTCAGAGGATCCTTATACTAATTCCCTTCTTTGACCTCTAAAGTATTTTTTTCTTTTTTTTTTTTTTAAATATCGTTTCTATCTACATCAATGTTCACAGACATCAAAACTAGTTAAGAATAGACTAAAATTTGAGCTGGTCCAAGCCACCAGATCAGTGAAGACACAGTACAAGATGGCAGCATCATGGCTTGTGCCCACGTGTCAAGTGGAAAGAAGGCAGAGAAGGAGCTGTGCCTTCACTCTGCTGGGATTTGTGCTCCATCAGGCCTTTGCGAGCCATGGCAGTGTAACTGTGGGTCCCAAACCCCAACTTCTTGGAAGAGAAAGCTACTCCCAGGGTACCGTTTTGGAACCAGCAAAGTTGCAGCTTTAGATTGATGTTGTTTTTTATTTTGTGATCATAGCTAATTAAAAAAAATAAGAGAAACATATATAGATCTAAAAGTTTATTAGAAAATAAACATTTTTAGTTTAATTATGCCACTATGTTGTGTATGACACAAAGCCCACTGAAATCTGAATATTTGATGATCTCTGGAATTTGACTAAGAGCTCTTCAGCCTTAGGGAGAAACTTGACAATTACTAATCTACATATGCTGACAATATCGGGGGCCCCATGAGGGTCTTTAATTGCTCTGTAAACTTCAAACTGGAGTGTTCTTCAGTAGGACAAAACAAGATGCTGCATTCCAGCTAAAGAAGAGTGGTAGTTGACATGTTTATTAAATAACCCCAGGCCCCAAAGGATTGCAGGGTGGAAGGTTCTCTGGGTAGAAGAAGTTATAAATGCAGCATCCGATTTATTCCAGACAGAATAATTAAGCATTAATGCTCAGGTGCAGCTACAGCACAACGGATCCACGAAAACCTTCTAGATTTCCACAACTCCAAACTGTTTTTCTTTCTCTTGCTTCCACAGCCCTTTTTGCTACATTTGCTTCAGCTTTGTGACTGTGCACATGAAATGTCTGTATGATGTGAACAGAAGTGGGCAGTGGGTTCTGTAAGGTGCTGACCTGAGCTTTTTTGAAAGCAAAATGTGTGACATTTGCCTTACTGTTGCTTAATTGGAGGCAGTGAGTTTTGTCCATGTATCTGGCAGGGGAGGGACTTCTGTCCTCCAAGATACCTTCAATACAGGGCCTGAATTTTTGCCGGAAATTTTAGTAGGTCTGGCTCAAATTGCAGCTGCAGGAAAATGGATCATTTCATAGGAGAACTGATAGTTTCCTATTCTTTCCCTTTAATTTACAGCTTGACACAAGCCCACGCTTTGATGCTGCAGGTTACATGTGTGTTACAGCCAACACAGAAGGTTATTCTGGCTCACTCTCCTGCTGCTGTATTGACTTTGATGTTTACCTTGTACGTTGTCAACATAATCACCAAGCAAATTCTGATTGCTTCATTTCTCATTTTATTTCTATTTCAGGAACGTGTAGAGTTATCCTCCCACTGCTGTGAGGGTTCATTACCTCTGCTGAACTGGCCATAGCCCCTGGAGAAAGAAATAACATTAACCCCTCCAGAAGCCACCTAACACAGCAGCATTGGTCTTGGAGAGGGCTTTTACAAGTGTTTTGTCATTTCTGGGGAGCAGAAGGAACAGAGCTTGGATCACAACCCAATGGGATGTGCAGCACTTACCATTAGGGGAACACCTTGCCTTGCAGAGAAGTTGATCAGGAAATAATAGAATGGAGTAAATCCAGAAGGTCCCAGTGCCAAAGCTTCATTCTGGGCTCTAATGACACAATCCAAACCTTTGAATTTGGGACAGGAGAGCGTTAGCGACACAACATGTTAAACAACCTTAACTCCAGTGAGCAATGGCACCAGTAAAACACTTGTTTATTAGCAGAATGCATCTGATCTCAAAGGCTTGCATGACAAGTTCATTACATATCAATTTAATTAGCTGATTTACATTTAATTTACATTTCAATTAATGTCTTTAGCAACAAAACGTTGCCTTAATAGGGTAATTGCCTACTAGGCAATATGTAAAAGAATAAATAGTTGCATTCTGAGGAAGAATTCCTATTTTCAATTTTTTATTACCATAAATAACCTAAATAATTATTGCTCTTAAGGGGCCATGTCCTAGCTCCCTTCTGGGCCTAATTATAAAGACTTAGTACCTCATTAAGCAAAATGGTTTTGGAGTCACAGAAAAGCATTACTCTAATCGTGACTCATTAGTTTCAACAAAAGAGGGGAAAACTGCATAAGTCGGCACATTTCGCCATATTAGTCTTGTGGTTCATAAGCAGTGGCACATCTGAGAAGTGGCTCTTACAGCTGTGTAGGCATTTCTGTCATGAAGTCCTGTTCTCAGACGGGTTTTTTTTGTGTAACTTTGGTCATTAAGAGAGAGTCACGTCCGACCAGAAAACCTGGCACGTGCACCCCTGGTGTGGAGTGAGAACCTGAGCAAACTTTTGGGTTTCTGTTCCCTGGGAGCTCATCTTTTTCCCCTCATGGCCATGAGCAGGGTGGCTTGGTTTGAGGTTGTAATGTAGGGTTCATCTTCCACCATGCCAGAAGAGTTGCTTTCATCACCACAATATATTCCAATGCATTGAAAATGGACATGATTTTTAGGATTCATTTGAATTCAATGGTGTTAGGCATTGACTCTGTGCTAAGCTAACATTACACCAGATCCAGAATCCTCTGTTCCTCTGGCAGCCACTGTAAAGCCAACACCACAGCACCAGGCTGGCACAAAGTGCGTGTCAGAAGCTCTGGCTGATTTGATGGACATGTCTGTGCTTTGTTTCCATGAAGTTTGTTCTGCTGGAGATTCAGCGGTGCAGAAATTCAGAACTGATGAGTGGAACTAAGGGCACTGATTGCAGTTGCTTGAAATTATGCCATGTGAGGAAATAAAAAGGGACTAGTTAAGATATTGTTTAGCAAATAATAAATTAATAATATTCTAGGAATACACAGAGCTTTTAAAATGAAAATGTTTAAATAATGAGAAAACAACCTTTTCATATAGTGTTAGTTTTCTCATTAACCTTTAATGATGATTCATAAGTAAAAGAAACACAAACAGAGCTATTCCTTCTTAGATTGCAGATAAAGCCAAAGCTAGAAATAGGATTGTTAATTATAGCATTGTACAGCCTCCAAGAACAGATAATCGGTGGGGGTTCGCCTTCTTTCTCTTTTTTTATTTTTCCCTTCCCCCCCCCTCCCCATTTTTTTAGTAACTAGGTGTTATTGTCCTTATTTTGCAGGCAGTTAAACTGTCAGCACAGAAATGTTAAGGGATGTTTCATCCCTCAGAGCTGCAAGGAGAGCCCCTACCCTCACACTCCAGCCATCCTGCTCTAATGTTTACTGAAGTCAACAATGTCTTCAGTGGATTTTGGAATTAATCTTGAACCCCAAGATCTTCAGACCACTCATCACTGTCCCATACTGTGCCAGCTTCTTACCTGGTGTAATTCACCCAACTCTGAAGGCAATTCATCTGCAGTCAGTGTTTGGGCAAATTTATTGCCAGAGACTGGGCAAGTTCTAATTCCTTAGTGCTTAACTTTTCTATAACAAGGTGCTGTATGTATATAACATTAAGACAGTGAAAAAGAAAACAGCTAGGAGTCACTTTCTTAAATATTAAGTGCATTCTTTCACTAGGATAAGGAAAACAGTGCTAGAGAGAGAAAGAGAGAGAGAGAGAAAAGCTTCCACTTCCAAAAAATGTCTTATTACCTTCAAAAGTTAATTACTCAGGATTCAGATATATCTTCTGCTATTCTGCATTTTATTTTTGCCCCTACACCTGATGGATCTGGAATTCTCTTTTGAGCTGCTAACCCAAAAGCTCATTTGAAACCTTTCCTACTTTCCCATGTCTCTGATTAACATTAATCCACTCTACCCTTTATTTTCCTGCAGCTTCTTATGCTCACTCCTTGCTGCAGCCTGCAAGAATTCTAATTGGCATCTGCTCTTCTTTGTGGGTTTCCATTTTTTTTTTCTTTCTTCCTGCTTCATTTTCTCTCTGTCGCTATCTGGGCTGCTCTATACCATCCTGTTATACTTTTTAGCCCAGATCTTCCTACTGCTATAAAGGATTCGATGATTTTCTTTAGGAGGAACTCTAATAATAGCCACAATCCTGCCCCTTTACAAATTTTCTTACAATGAAAATGTTCTGCCCTCCAAAGTGAATTCCATTGAAAACCAAAAGTTCTTGTCATAAAATATATAAAAAATTATATATATATATAAAATATCCCTCTCTGTTCCTCATGGATTGGAGACATTTTAAAGGAGCAATGTTATAATTTATGGAGAATTTGAGCATTAGAACATTAGCAACTGTAACTTCAGTTATGATTTCGAAACCGCATTTCAGTTTTCTTCTCTAATACAAAACCCTACGATTTATAACAGGAAAACAAACAAGCCAGAAAGTCCATGAGGTTCTCTAGTGACTTTGCTGTTGTCAATCAAAATAACAGGGAAGATGTTCAAACACTGCTACTTTAATGGGCAGAGGGACAAAACTCCTGACACACTGCAGAGGCTTTTGGAAAACAAGTGTTTGATGCCATCTGAGCTGGGTGAGCCTGGCACAAGCCAGAGCCTTGGACTCTATGTGAATGTGATGGATTTTGAGCTTTAACTGCCATTCCAGGTGGCCTGTGCCAAATATGTGACTTCTCAGCCCCTGTTCAGCTGCTGCCTCAGCCTGGCTGCCCAGAGGTGAAGCTTTTTCCCCCTGCAGACTCTGCCTGGCACCTCCTGCTGCTCAGGTGCAGCTCATTAAGACACCTCTGTCGGGCTCGGAGCCGTGCTTTGACTTTGCTCTCCTCAGCAGCCGGCATTCCCTGCCCCCTCCCAGGAGTGCCACCTCCCCGGGCAGTGTCACCTTCCTGGGCAGTGCCACCTCCCTGGGCAGTGCCAGGTGCTGCAGTGCCCGAGCTCCAAGGCAAATCACTCAGAGCCCTCTCCCCTCATCCCTGCTCCGTAAGCAGTGCTTTGCCATTATTTGTTAAAATGCTGTGCAGAGTCACAACGTTCACACACAGAACATACTGCTAGATAGATCATCACAGCAGTCTCCTGTATATCACAGGGCATTAAATACTGTTGTCAATCTCCTTTTTGTTTGACTAAAGTCTGTTTTGTTTCAACAAAAGCATTTCTTCAGTCAGCTTCTCATTTTCCTTTTGTATTGTCAGAAAATGGAGAATTCACTTTCCCTTTGATAGCCTGTTCCAGTGGTTACTCCCTTTCTCTGTTGCAATGTAACACCAAATATCTAATTCAATTTTTTTCTAGCTTCAGCCTCCAGCAACTGCTTCTTGTTATGCCTTTCCCAGTTAAATTAAATATCCATATAGTATTCTGTGTTTTCCAACACAAAGGTACTATCTGCTGTAATCAAGCCACAGCTTTTGGCTTTCTGCTCAGGCCACCGGGCTCTTGCTGCTGCAGCCAGAGTCATCGTGGCTGACTTTCCATCAGCAGAGATTCTTCCCTACAGAGAATTTTTGGACACTACCAAGTTACTCAGAACTACTGCAGGACAAGAGTCATTGTCTCTGGGATGGCAGAAGAACAGACAAGAATAGTGAGTCATTTTTGCTTCCTCCATGACCGTTGTCTTGAGTTGCTTTGCCAAGCCAACAATATTCTTTTCTTTGCTTTTTAAATACAAAGCTGTACATACACAAGGAATAAAAAGCTCTAATTTATTCTGTGAAAGTGTTCATCAAGTGAGAGACAGGACTCTGGCAAAAGATTAAGAGCTTACATTTTTCATTTGACTTATTTCACATAAAATTTCATAGAGGATAAAATGATGGGAGGCAAAGAAGCAATGATATTTCTGTTTTATCTCTTTCTAAGGACCATAAATCTTTCTGAAGTATCATTAATTATAGCAGCGCCATTCACAAGGCTATTGTTAAGGGTCTATCAGCAGTCCTATTATAAAGCCCTATTTTCAGGGGTTTATAACTTGGTTAGAAGAATTTTGTTTCTGGCAAAAACTTTTCTGGGGCAATGTCTCCATCTAAGATAATTTATTTTAAATGTAAAGCACAAAGGAAAATGTTACCTCTTTTGAACCAAGTAAGGGAAAGACTAGGAACTTTCTGGGGTACAAAGCTAATGCTGTCTTGGCTGATTGAATTTGTGCCATCTGTGAATTCCTAAGACTGTATTCAAAGAAGTTATCTCTTAGATGAATTTAGATTATTCCTTTACAACACAAGTTTCCAATTACTACAACTAAATTCAAGATCTGGAATATTCCTCTAGTGGCTGTAATCAAATCAGGTTTGATTCCTTTAGCAGCAGCCAGTCGAGAAAGAATTTAGCAGACCTGGAAAACAGCTTCCATGTTAAGAAAACTTCAGTGTCTTTAGATAGCTTGTCTATTTTTTTGTTGCAGGCAGGATACACATCAAGAATAAGTGAAGCTAATGCTCACACACACCAAAGCGAGTATTGACTTAGCAGCAATACAGAGGAATTGCTCTGTCATGCCTGAGCCATGGTGAAATGTTAAAGAGTCGTTGAGTTTCTCCAGATGTGCAGTGAAAATGCTCTGCAAAAGGCATTGGTGAGACTGAGAGGGCATGGGGAAGAAAGGTCACTGCTCCACCTACATAAAAACATGAGCAGGTGGCCTTTTGCCTGTAGCAACACATATATTCATCAAGAAAGCCAAGAGCTCTGCCCAGTTGCGTCTCTGCACGTCAGGAAAGAGCAAGACGCTCAATAAGGCAGGATCAACAAAATCATTGTGGCCTTTTGCAAAAGCAATAGATATTAATGAATGGTAACTTCTGGGCAACTTTTTTTCCTGCTTTAAAGTAGAAAGATTAGATGAAAATGTATTTTGTGAAAAGTGTGCTGACACCCTTAGGTAATCTCCATCCTCGGTCCTCATCAATAATCTAGCACTCTACCTTCCCTGTTACATTACTGTCTGCAGCAATGCAGTTCACTTTGGTCCCCTTAGATCCTATTAGAATCTCTCACATCACAGAATTCTTCCAGCCTTTCTCTATAGTGTTCTGGGATTATTTAGTCTTAACTTCTGCTGCCTGTTTTCCTCAACTACAATTCTTAGCACAGGGATTGATTTTTGTGGATTGCACATTTAACCTCATGGTGAGTCAGAAGACCAAAATCAGTGCATGGGGGTATTGTCCAGTGGGGTCCCCAGAGCACCCTAATTCTGTCTGGAACACTTTTGAATGTATCTTGTGATAACAAGTTCCACTATCTAAAGTACTTTCTTCTATCAGTTTTGTTTTTGTTGTCTTTTATTTCAATGCACGTGTCATTTGAAAGGATAAATAGGCATGAGCAAACAGAAGAACTTATTTCTACATATTATTCAATCCCTTATTTACCTCCTTTTTATTACATTTTATTTTTCTCCTCTTTAGAGTAAAACAGTCGTAATGTTTTGTTTGTTTGCCTTTCTAATGTGGAAATCTTACCATATCCTGTAATTTATTGCTGTTATTTGAGCAGATGCCTTCCTGGAATTCTCCTCAGTTATTAACAGTAAGTCAGTTGTGCTCGGTAATGATATCTAAATAACAGGCTCGACGTGCAGGCACAGACACCTCTCCTCTGGCTGCCCAGGCAACATCAGGGGCTCAAAGTAGGCAGAAATGGACCTCTGACAATATTGCTAAGAACTGTAGCAGAGGGTGGTAAAATGTAGAAAGCTTCTTTTTTCTCTTCACTCTGATTGCCAGGATGACTGTGAAATACCACTTTGCACCCAGTGTTCTGCTTCCTAAGAAAAGGAGAAAACCATTCCTGGCTTCTTAGCCAAAAGTGAGCCTCTGACAAACTCGATGATGTTAGGCTTGCTCCCTGACCTCCAGCCTGATCTGATCTAATTCTGTCTAATGCCCACCATTTTTTAGACTCTGAGCTGTACAATACCCACTGTTTGTAATCCTGACTCTTCCCATTTTTCCCACTTTACCTATTTCGTAGCCTATTTCAATGTACTGAAACTCCTGATGCCTGACCATCACAAGAACTGCAACAGTATGGTATAAATTTTGTGGTAATTATCATAAACCAGTGCAACTTCACTCTTTTGACAGTAATTTCTAGTTTGCAATGGTAGAAATAAGAGCAAATTGAGTATTTTGATGACATCATGACATCAGCCCTTCAGTAGCAGCCTTGTTGAAGCGCCCAGAGGACAGGAAAAGCTGAAGCTCATACTTGGAGGAGATTGCAAAAAAAACCAAAAAAACAAAAAAACACAATGCAGAGCAGTCATTCAGAGTCTTTTAATACATGGAACTAAGTATAAGTAGTGTTACAAGAAGATTTACTGCTGTAAAAGCAAAGGAGTTCATGTGCTTTCACAGCAGGGAAACTTCACAGCAGTTAAAACCTCAGGTCTATTACAGGAGTGAGCACTTTTTTTTGTTCTTTTCATTAACAGCTTTTTCTTATTATAAATGGATTTTACTAGAAGTCAGGGTTTTCCCTCATTGTCCTCCAGACTCCTGCATTACTGTTCCTGCAATGCAAATGCATATTGTAAACCATGCATTTAACAGAAATGAGAAGGTCCAGATGGGTCTCCCACTGCTGCAGAAAGGGCTGGACAGGAAAGCACTGCAGCAGCAGCAGCCTTTCCTCCCAAAGCCCAGCAGGGCAGAGGGGCAGAAACTCTGCAGACCAGAAGGTTTGCCAGGGGAAAGCACTGAAATTCATCACTGCCTTATCACTTTGGAGAAGCTTTCTGTCCTGCCTTGTGCTCCTTTTTCAAGGGCTATAAAGTGCTTCTGTTCCAGGGCACTGCACGTGGATATTAAATTCTCATCACAAACATGATGCCATTTTTGATTTCAGCATTTATCTATCTTCTGTTCTTATATGGCCACGCTTACCATAATATCTCATACTTCACAATCTTTAACACATTATTTATCCCTCCCAAAAGCATTTATATGAAAGGTAGCTGAAAATAAGCAATAAACCATTTTAATAATGTTACCATTTGAAGCTATGGATCTGTGAGAATTTTCTTCTCATTAACTCTGGAATGCTATTCATAACCTTGAGACTGATAATGCTTAGAAAATTATTTTATCCAAGACTAAGCCCCTCCTTAATATATGTACTAGAAGTCTACAGAGAAGTTTCCAGGCCCTAAATACCAAATCCTGTGCTAAGACAAAAAAAACCAAACCAAAACAACAACAGCAACGAAAAAAAACCCCAAAGCAAAAATCCAACCAACCAAACAAAAAAAACACCAACTCAAAAAAACCCCCATGGCCTAAAAAAAGACCCAAAACCACCTAAACAAAAACAAAGAAAAACACCTCCCCCACACCTTAGAGCTGTTACAGAAGTCACATTAATGAAAACACGGCCTGCCTATCCAATCCTTTATTTTAAAAGATTAGTATCAAGTATTTGTAGCAATATTTAATCCATCTATAGAGTTCACTTTTGTCTGCGCTGGTGTATCATGTTCTTTGCTGTTTCCTTAAAAAAAAAAAAACAAAAACAAAAAACGAGAGAAATCAAAGCATTTTGAGAATGCTGTTTCTTTCCAGATCACTTAGCATGATTTTCTCTGAAATTGTAAAATTAAAACAAAGAAAGCCAAGGGATACATTTGAGCCACTGCTTTCTTTTGGAAGCAATTAAAATTTTCTATTTTCTCTACAGCTGTACTTGTGAACTTGGAAAGAATATTTAAAGCCTGAAATCCCCTCATGGTCTGAGGCTGAAACAACTTGCAGTTGCCAAGACAGAATATTAGACTATTTTGGTGTTGTATGGGATTGTACATACTATGAAAACAAGTGAGCAGCAGAGACATTTGGGAATATCCTTGATATGACCAAAATGGTGAACATCAGGGACATAAATCTGAGTTTGTGGGAAGGTAGGAATGAACAGACAGTTTCAGACATGAGCATGCAGACAAGTCTTCAAAGATGGCACCAGTCAGAACATACCCTGTGCACTGTGTCTCACCCACAGAGGACATTAAAATGGGATACTTGAGTCAAAGGGACCCAGATGCCTAAAACAGGATGCAGGTGAATTGCTTCAAAAAAGAAAAAGAAAAAAAATTACAGCATGGAAATCCGGTGCTTTTTAGCTATTTAAGCCTGGAGATGTATAAAACTTGGTTGTGGCCCCTCTGCTGAAGAGAAGGCACTCTCTGCACCTTTCTGCAGGAGGCCTAAGAAGCTGGAGGAATCTGACACATCCCGAGGTTCACACTCCTCCTGGATGCCCCAAAGCAGCCCAGCCTTTGCCTGTGACCTGTCTGGTTCCCTGCCCATGCTGGACACTTGCACTTTCACACCAGTGCTCCATCACCCATCACTGTCACCATCTGCCCTTCAGGAGGCAGAGGCTGGAAATTGTGTTTTATCTACTACTTATCACTTTGGTGCATTCCAGCAGCCTCCAGCAGCTCCACAAGTCCCTGTGGGGAGTGCCAGGACGAGCCAGCCTGAGGTCAGGAAGTGGGAAGGCAGAACCAGAGAAGGTTATGGGATGAGCAGGGATGAAGGACAGGATTAGCGACAGGACGAGAGAACATACTCTTAAGCTGCACCAGGGGACGTTTCGGTTGGAATTTAGGAACAACTTCTTGACGGAAAGGATGATTAAACACTGGAAGGGGCAGTCCACGGCGGTGATGGAGCCACAGTCCCTTGAGGTGTTTAAGGAAAGACTGGACATGCCATGGTCTAGCTGAGACAGTGGTGTTCGGCCGCACGTTGGACTCGGTGATCTCAGAGATCTTTTCCAACCTGACTGATTCTGTGAGGGCAGGAGGCCCTGTGGAGAGCAGCGAGGGGCTGAGGTGACGGGGACATGGGCGCTGCGGGGACGCGTGCGGGCAGGGCCGGCCCTGCCCTTCATCACCGCAGCGCCATGGCGGCGAGAACGGGGCGGGCCCGGAGGGAAGGAGGGGAAGGCAGGGAGGGGAAGGCAGGGAGGGGAAGCCGCCCCCGAGGAGGGCGGAGCGGCCGCCACGGGCCGGACGCGCCCCGGTTGCCGTGACAACGGCGTCGGCCGAGCCCGAGCGGCCCGGACCCGGCGGGCCTCGCTGCCCGCCCGCCCATGCCGCGGAAAGCGCTGCGCTGCGTCCTGCAGCTGGAGCTCCGCTCGGTGAGTGCCCGGGCCGCGCTCCCTGCCCTCCCCAGCCGGGCCGCGGCCGGCAGGAGAAGCCGCGCTCGGCTCTTCCGGCATTGCTTCCCGCCCTGCTGTGCTCTGCCGGCCGCCGCCCCGCGCTGCCGGCCCGGCGGAGCTTCTGCGGGACTGCTGCGGGCCCTGCTGCCGAGCGGGGCCACGCTCCATCTGGCATCCCAGCCCTTGTGTGTGGGCATCCTCCGGCAGCCGGACGCTGCCCCCGCGTTGGTGTTGCAGCAGCCGTGCCACTTTGGAGTTCTCATTTTCCTGTGGAAAACGTGTTTTTTTAAGAGGCACTGATTCTTGGGAAGCTGTACGGTATGGGGAAAAAGCACTCTCGGGAAAAAAACAATAAAAATCAAAAACAAAACCAAAAGAAATCCCAGGAAAGAGCGGCTTGTTCATGGCAAATGCCACCCTGTGAGGGGCAGGATGTGGCTCTGGGCAGCTCTGAATATCTGGGTGTTACATGGGAGGAAGTGAGCTCAGAAAGCTTGAAAGTGGGAAGTTTGGACATTAATCGTGTTCGGATTCTACTTTGCAAAGTTTTCTGCTTATATCCAAGCTGGGAACACAGCAAGGAGCTGTATCATTCTCCTGAAAACTTTTCAGAAGTAGCTGTGTTAGACAGTGCATTGTTACCCTGGAGTTGGTGGCTTCATATGCCCTGGTCCTATAACTCAGAAGGTATATATAAGAATACCTGCTGCTGAGAGGAAAGCACGAGATGCCATCCATAAAACTCGAGTGCGGATCCGGGAAGTATATACTGGGAAATTGCCCAGGTATTCCTGGTTGCTTAGCTACCCTTGTTCCCAAACTTGAGTGACTGCTCTGAAGCAGAGCAGTGGATTTCCACACAAGGATGGCGAGGGTGTCACCCTGGCGGTGTTGCTGTTCTGTCTCAACAGCTGGTGTTTGTCTCCACAATGCCAAGGCCTGCTTGGTTCCTGGAGCGGAGCAATGTGCTTTCCTTTTCTGTTCCCACTGGCTGTGAGCTATTCCTGTGCCAGGAGTGAGTGCCAGGAGTGAGTACAGGGAACACATTTCCCCAGAGTCAGGTTTTTAGTTGTGGGGTATTTGTTATTTACCCTGCTCTGAAGGCTACAAATAAGAATGGAAAGGGACTACTCTTACACAAATGTCAACACTGGCTTTTCGCTTAAGGAATTTTTTCTTTCCTTGGCATTTGCTCCCTTGATGTATTTCTTGGGCAGCAGTTCTTTCATTTCCCAGTTGATCTTTATCAGCTAAAGCAACATGGTATTTTTGGTAGTATTTTAGACTCACTAGCCTTCTAACCGTCTTAAGGATGGGAGCTACTCTTCCACTTCGAATTTGCATTGATCAGGATCAGAATTGAACCTGCATTCCAAATGGGTCTTGCTTTTGCCTTAGGTGATGTAGGGAAAAAAAAGTCCAACTTTCATCATATATATATATATCTTAATATGAGTCAGGGTCATTAAAAATGTTAAAAGACATGAATCCTGGTATACAGAGAGGAATGTTTTTAATGGTAACCTCAGCTTGATGCCTGTTTTTTGCACATTATTGATGCTGTCCATTGGCCAGTTCTGTATCACCTTTGATACTAACTCCTCTACTAAAAACTGTTACCTTTTTCATCATAAATAATAATTTCTCATGGCACAGTATAATATCCTTTATCCAGAAAACAGATTTTCAAGAAAATGTAGAATTTTGCTCGATTGATCTGTTTTTATGGAATGTGCCCTGCTGGGCTTTTTTCTAGTGATGTTTTCATCCATAAATTTATTCTCTATTTTTGCGTATTTAAATATTTCAATCAATGGGGTTATCAGTTTTCAGATCTCTCTTGCTGTCTCACATGGTCCTTGTGTTTGTTGTTTTTCAGCAGATTCTACCTTCCCTGTTTTCATTACATTTCATTTAAGAAAAATTATATTCTTTCACAACCTGTTCTGAAGATGATTCAGCCTCCCTGTGGCTTCTTGGTCATGACTGGTGCATATTGGGTGACTTTTGTTTCCATCATTTAATTCTCTGTCTTTTTTGTCCTGTGTTAAATTTTATTAAAACCAAAGTAAAACATTCAGTTCTGTTTGGGACATAGATTTGTTAGCTTTCACATCTTGGTTGATTTATGCTACATACATTAATTCTCTCTTTGCTTTATTTGTGACCAAAGTCTTGTCCAAATTTCTTATCCATTTTCCTGCCCTTTTACAGTGCTCTGCATATTTCTCAACCCTCTTTGAAATCTGTCCAGTTGTGTCGGAAGTTCTGCACTCTTTGTTTTTCCTTTACTTTAGGATATAGATGGGTTTTACTCTGTTTAACTCAATGTAATTCCAATCTGAGTCCACCAGCTCTTTGGTTTGTCTTGGTGGTAGTTTCCTTTGTTTCTCTTCTCAAATAGAAGGCCTTACTTAAAGACTAAGTAAGTGGTTTATCCTGCCATGAACTGTGTGTAATATGTGTTCTAGAGGGTTGAGATCAGTAGAATTCTGTCCTTTAACATGAGCTTAATTCAGTGATATCTTTATGGCTATTTGTGATGTCCCAGCAGTGGGTTTGGCACACATTTTCCATCCTCCTGGGAACTTTCAGCAGAGATGTCCAGGATAACACTGCCCTAGAAATTTCTCATAGTCCTCCGGGTTGCTTGTGAGGTCAGTTAATTGCAGCTCTTCCTTAGCTGATCCATAGATAACACTATTAAAGTCTTTAAAATAGTCCCTCATCCTGTTGGAGCAGTCAGATAAGAGCTTCAGTTTGTCTCCCGAGTGTTTTGCAGCTCTGCATATTACGAAATAGGTGTAATGAACTGCAGATATGCACGTGTCTTTCATTTTTGGAACTGCTTTAAAGCTACATGGCCACGTAGGTTTAGTGTTCCAGCCCAGGATTGTGCAGTTTGTCTCCAGGGCAGTAGAATCAGAAGTTTTCACATGTGCTATCTTGGCCCACATGCTCATTTGTAAGAATTTGCTTTCTTTTTACAGGATAGCCAGAAAAAATGGCACCTATTGTTGGCAGTTTTGCCCATTCCAGTATCTTCAGATCTCTTACTTTTCATCTCAGTAAATAGGCAAACATTGATTGCCTTCTCTAAGGTGAAAGGCACAAAACTCCAGCTAAAAATGGTTGTAAATTCTACAAAAATGTCAAAGACAAAAGTGAGAAGTAAAACTGATATGATATGTAGTATGTAGTTTGGAGGATCTTGCCTTGTATGAATGAAATCTCTCTCACTCCTGTTCACAATTGCAACTGCATGAGTGTCATACAAGCTGTTTAATGCTTGACAGGCTGTTTCAATTGGGTTATCCATTATTCTGGCACTTTTCTTGCGGATTTGAAGCCCTCATTTACATGGAGAGGAAACTCTTTTTTTTTGTTTCTCAGATATTTATGAGTAGAAGAACTATTTTTTACCTTACACTTTATCTGTAATGATCTATCACACATTGTTTTCTTTCAGTTCTTCCACCTGAAGATGTTTTTCCTGCTGTTTATATAGTTTTCTTTTAAATTCAGATAGGATTTCTCAAGTAAAATGTTCACTTTGGAGTAGGAGACTGTAACCAAACCACTTATTTTAATTCCCATCATTCTTGTCCTTTCTGTTTCTACCTGACAATTGAAAGTCTGAACACTTTCTCCAGAAACCTTAGGTTGGAAGAGACAACCTCATATTTCTAATACTGAGATAAAAAATGAGCATGAGACCTTCAGTGAAAGGTGTCAATTCTCTGTCAGGGCAATAAAATTAATCCACGTGGCTTGGAGAAAATGGCAAGTAGTTTTGCAATGAGTTGTGTACATTCTTTCAGTTAGAGCATAAGAAAGAATGTCTGACATTCATCAGAGCTTCAAAAACGGACCAACTTCTTACTTAAAGAATTGAAGAATTGTGCAGAGAAAGTTGAGAGATTTGTGGCAGTGTGCCTCAGCCTAGTGAGAAGCCTTCCCTGCCTTGAGTTTAAAGATGGCCAAACTGCCCAGAGAAAGGAATAAATGGACAGAGTATGGGTATCTAAGCATGTAAATTTACCAGCTTCATTCTGTAGTTAGGGGTTTGGTGTGTTGGCATCATGTAGACTTCATTCTACATGAGTCTTCATATAGAATATTATGCCTTACGCAGTCGGTGCATGCCTTTAACTCCATTAACCTGGCCTTGGGTTTCAGTTTTGCTTGAAGACAATGGAGTGTGTTCACTTAAGGAAGAATTTAGTCCTGATTATTTTTAAATGGTGACTGTACAAATAGAATTGCTTTAGAGACATATTTTTTTTCGCTCGTCTGTTATATCCTGACTTTCACAAATCAACCATTTCAGTCCTGACTGTTTCATTTTTATCTTGAAAACAGCCATTACTTTTCTAGCTAAAGTTCAGTTTGTTTAATGAGTGTGTTACTCCTACAGATAACTTGTCCTGGAGTGCAGCTGAAAGACAAACAGGAACTTTATCTCAATGTCTTTGTACTTGGGCAGTACAAAAAAACTGAATGTGTCCCTGCAGTGTTCCCACTCGTCTTTCAAGAAAGACTGCTATTTGAAAAGGTAAGATATGTCAAGGGCTGATACAACCCAAATAAACCCCATCACAAATTCCACAAAGATTGTCTGCAGAACTCATTAGCACAAATAATCATACTGAGGCTGGAGCAGTATTTTAACTCCTGCTTCTCTTCAGCACAAAGGAGGGGTGTGCCTGTATTATCCATATATGGGACATGAGAATTACGTGTACTGAAGATTCTAACGGATGATGAGACTTTTTAGGTGTTTGCTCATTCTTTTGTGAACTGTCCTTCCTCACTATCTGTTTTGCTGGCTTGGAAGAGACTGAATGTTTTTGTTCTAAAAATAATGGCAAGGTGAAGAACAGAGACTACACAATATAGGAGAGAGAACTTAATTTAGTAGAAAGATAAAATAGCAGCTCAAGCCTTTTTGGTGACATCTTACTCCCTTTGAGATACTTTTTTCATTGTTTGTCACGAGAATTCCCAGATTGGTACTCTGGCCCTGTAATTTATAGTTGTTTATCACATATTCTGAGTCCCTGCTAGCTTCATTATTAGTACCACAGGGATAATGAAACACAGGATCTTACATATATGATCTGGCTTCTTCACTACCTATGAATAATAATACTTTGCCCTTTCTAGTTCTTTCCTTTAAGCATTCCTCAGCACTTTGCAAACCAGGCTGAGTAAACTTCAGTGATGCTCTGGTGAAGTGGGTAAGAAACAAACAGTGATAATTTCAGTACCTACTGAAGAGCAGAAAAGACCATCATTCTTTAAAGGCAAGCATACCACAAACTTCTTTAGGGGAATGTAGTGAATGCTGTTTTCAATGTAATGTAGGGGACCTCCATTCAGTGTAAAATCCCTCCCTATTCTTTGCTATCTATTCACATGGGATTCAGGTTAAAAAAAAAAAATGAACAGGAGACTGAAAAGTCACCTCTGTGAAGATGGAGCTTAAAGCATTACTAATAAATTAGAGAACTTTCATCTATCAGAATTGTAGTACATTCAGCAATTTATGTTTCTCTCTTGAAATTTGCTTAGTGCTTACCTTTACATCTCCAACTCTTCACAATAAATTATTTTTGCAATTTAAATACTGAGAGGCAACTCTGTATGGATAGAAAGTATATAACAAGAACTGCTTGCTTTCAATGAATTTGATCATGTTCCAAATGATTATTTTAGTATCCTTTCTTTTTCCAGTGGGGATACAACTTTTGACAACCATCTTGGCAAGAAGCAACATTGATTCTTGTGGGTTTTTTCCTTCTCTCCCCCCACGGGTCCATCTGATTACTTAGACTATGCTGCCAATATTATTATTATTATTATTATTATTTCTTTTTCAGGCATTTGCTAATATAGTTGATCCTGGAGACCTTGTGAAGTTACTGGAGTGTAGGTTCTGGGTTTTTTTCTATACTATGTTGTATCCCTTAATGTCATGCATGTATGGGGTCTAAAGATGTTTTGAAGATTTAAATTATGTGATAGTTTTTCTGTCAGGAGCCTGTTCACTGAAAAAGTAGTGGGTAACCACTTTATTATCTAAGAAAATGCCTCTAGAAATATATGATTGTATTGTGCTTAGGAACAGGAAAAGGGTAAAAAGTCAAAAGTGATTGAAAGTCCAGCTGGTTATCCAGATAGGTAGAGTGTTCCTTTATATGGTTGTTTAATTGATTAATTTTCAAATTATATAAGGATAAACCTCCAATTTTTGTGAAATTACTCTTTTCATTTTTAAGAAAACTTGCTACATGTACATGTGTAATGAATTGTGGTGAGAAAACACTGACCTGAAGTTAAACTGCAGGAATGTGCACCCTCACGTGAGTTACCTGAAAAGGGGGCAAAGCTTGCATAATCTTCTTTAAAAAAGGACAAACTTGGCAGCAGATAGAACTTACCAAGTTCTCAGTCAATTTAGTGTTGTCATTTGTACCCTGCTAATGCCATTGTGTTCATCTATGATATTTATGCAAGCTGTACTTAATTTTATCTTATTATTGGTGTGGTGGAAATAGTGTGGCGATGTACAGTGCTGTGAAGCTTAAATCAGTGAACCATTTTTCTTGGGCTTTGACTATGAGGATGTCATTTTAGTTTTTTTGGGTTCTTTTAACTCATGGAAAAACCTTTTTCCCTTCTAGTTGACACAGCAGTACTTGAACTAATACAGCTCGTTCCTCCAGGTATCGTATCAGTCTTTTCCTAAATTATGCAGTTTAATAGGTGAATTTCCAAGAGGACATTGCCCATTACAGCACAATCACTTTTTCCAACACACAAACAACATAGAAAGCCCTTCAACAAATAGTCCTCTGAATAGAAAATGTTAATAGATCAAGAGGATCTCATTCTTGAAAGAGAATAATAACTGAATATTTAAATGTATCATACTCAAGCTTAGGAAAGTGATAATATTTTAAAAATGGAAAATAAACTGAAACCATCCAGTGCATAATTATTAACTGCATCAAAATTCACTTGCAGAGAGTCTGTCTGTGCAATTTCAGAGTGCATAATCTTGTTCTCAGAGTGACACTTTTTTCCTTCCATTTTAATGGTGACCACTGGGAAAAGTCTTATCCTCACTATAAGTATTACAGGTCTCTTGGGATGTGTGAAGATAATAAATAGCGATTTGTCATACTTCTGTTATTGGTTTGTGTGATTATAAAAATCTATTTTAATGAAATTCAAGTGTTCCCATGAATAATGTAAATCTGCATTTTATTGGAAATAAAGTCAAGTTTTAAAGAGGACTCTTTTGGAAACTGTAGTATTAAAAGCACTCTCTGTCACTTGTCCTTAGTACTTTCAAGGAAACTATTGCTTCTCTCAGGTGACTCACCAGACTGTTTATTTGAAGAAATGTAGTGAATGGGGATTTTTTTTTTTGTGGGAAGGGAAAAGATCTTGCATAAATAATTTATTTCCAGGGCTCAGAGATAGCTGTGATACAGCCCAACATAAGCTAGCAAGATGGCTGCAGTAGCACAAGTTACATTTTTTTACAATACCCATTCAAGGGTTTACCTCTGAAGAAAAGCTTTTTTTTTTTTTTTTTTTTAAATTAGCAAGCCAGAGTATTGAGAAAATCTTGAAATAGTTATTTTGATGTTGCTTGTGTTTCTTACTGCTACTGTTACTGTTTTGTAATATGGATTGATAGTTTTTCGTAAGGGATTGGCTGCCATTAAAAAAACACTGGGTTTTTTTCTGTGGTATGGAAGGGAAAGAAAGAAGAAAAGCAATGAGAAGTTACCCGAAGAACACCTTTCATGTGTCTGTTACAGAAGAGTTAACACAATCTTCTTTAATTTTTTTCCAGTAACATTGAAACAGTTTCATAGTAGATTCTGCACATTTTTGCTGCCGATTTAACTTGATGACATTATTTCCTAGTGCCATAGGAGTTTTAGAGCCATGATGTTAATTTGTAAAGAGCAAAATTTATCCTGGTTTCAACATAGATCTGTGTATGGTGTCTGTGCTGTGTGGCTTTGTCTATTTTCCAATTAAAGTAAGTATTTTCTTTTTAGTGGGAAAAGTTCTAGCTACATATGAAGAAAATACAAGAGATTTCCTGTTCCCTGACCCTAAGCTTACCCATGGGCGCTGTGGTGTGGAGCGTGAGATTTTAATGAAGAGGTCCCCGTCTTTCACAGTGAGTGAATGTCTGTGGATTGTATTTATGACACAGTCTGCTTCACTGAAGAAACCCCTTGAACTGCTTCAAATGAAAAGTGATTACTTCTGACAGATTTTGCCATTTTAAGGTGTTGAATGTACAAATCCACAGTTGAACTCCAGGGAAAGTATAATCTTTTTTCAAAATGCTTCAAGAAATTATTTAATGTGAAAAAGTTTCCACTTGGTTTGCAGTGTGGCACCATGACATGTCTCCATTCAGTTTAATCTGTGGTGCAGCTGGTGGTCGAAGGGATCCAGGAGAAGAGGGAGATGTCATATTGACTTCCTGGTTCTCAACAGATAAACCATGTAACCCTCCTCCTTGGTCCCCCTCCCTAGCATTTTGGAACAGCAGCTAATTGGCAGAATGAGTGCAATGAATTAATGTTAATTTTATGGAGATAAAGGCTCAAGTACATATTAAATGAAAATTAATTCATTTCACACTGCCCTTTCATGAAGCTTGACTGTTGAATCTTGATTGTCAGCAGAATAACCTGGGAAGGCACTTTAAGGAGGATGATGATGATGTGTTTTGAGGTTTTTGTGGAGTTTTACTGGTGGATTGGCAGGATATTTGGATAGGGAGTCAATTGCCTTCTCTGTTGTGGTTGGACTAAAAAGCACGTGGGAGGAGGGAAATGCTAATTAAACTTCATTGGTATCTTCTAGCTGTTGTAATGTTTCCCCTGAAAGGGCAACCTGGAAACTGCCCAGACACTTGCAATTAGAAGTGCTAATTTGGTGTCTAATGCTGTGTTACATTTGAATGAATTAAAGTTGTGATTTTGTGCAACAGAATATCTGATTCTGCAGTAGCTTAAACTGTCCCTGCAAAAACAACCATTATTTTTTGGCTGTGGTATCTCTTTGATATGGCTCATCCTGTGCATCGTGGTGTGGCTCAAGAGATGGGGTGGGACTGTTTTCCTTTCATACTGCTCATAGAATAGGTTCTTTCCTGGTGTTGAGAAAGATAGGGGAGGTAGGAACAAATGAGATGGTATTAGCTAAATGTTTTTAGATTTTTTGTGAACGGAAAATAGTGAGTCTTTGTAGAAGAGCCACTAGAGGAGTTTGATGGGTTTTGTCAAACTGTGTTCTTTAAAACAAAAATTATATATTTTCTAATAAAGAGCAGGTGCCATGATTTGTGAGCTGTGAGAAGATGTGGTCAGAGTAATTTGGATGTGTAGCTTATGAATGATGACACTGTAGTAGCTTTAAGAAGTTGACTGATGTAAGACAAACATACTTCCATGTCCTTGGGAGCATAAACAAAATCCATCTCTTCCCTGGAACAGGGACTGCAGAAGCCTTTATTGTTCTATTCCATTTCCATAGCTGAATGTACAGCTTAAGAGAGGATTTTGGCATAGTGACCCCCTTTTCGGGGCGGCTCCCAAAAGGAACTTCTTGTTCCTTTCCTTGCTTGCCAAATGGAATAACTAAAAGGATTTTTACCTCCAGTAGAAATGCAGTCTCAAGTGCCTCCATCTTCCAATGTTCCCTGAGCTTTACTGGCAAGTGTCTCCTGCTAAGACTGTCAGCACAAAGCACTGGATGTGAATGCAAAGCAAAAGGAAGTGTTAAACAAGGTCATGAGAACCCTCATATTATTCATATTCTACTGAAGCCATGTTCTTCCCACATAAAAAGTTATTTATAGCCACCTGAGATGTTGACTATTTTTGAATGGCAGCTGTGCTTCAGTGGCACTTTGATTCCCAATAAATTTGTCTTTTATTAAAAAAATAAAGGTAGCAGCAGCAAGGTTGTAGTTGTGGAGTTCAGATAGGCCGTGACAAGCAGTGTCTGATTAACACTGCTAATCTGCCAGTTGGAAAGAATCCCAAGTTGAGAGGATCAGAACTCCTCCAGAAATCTGGCACTTGGCCGATAATGTCTCTGGCTAAATACGTTAGGAGGTTTACAAACTCAGTGTGCATACAAGACATGCCTCGAGTTATCTCTCCTGGTCCAGTGTTGCCCAGCTGAGGCTCTTGCTGGCTCTTCTGTATTTCTCTGCAACCTTTGCCCTTCAGAAAATGTTTATGCCTGGATTGTGGTAGTGATTTCTTACAGATGTTCTTATCTCCATTCCCCACCTTCATGCAGTATTTGCCACATTACTTAAAACAGTTTCCTTTTACTTGTGCTATCTTCCATTAGCAGGCCAGTATAAGGCCTCCTGTTATATTCATACATACTTTTTTAAGCTATAGTTGCACTCATGCTTCTTACAGTCAAAAGCACATATTAGAGTTAATTTCTTCTAAATATGAACCAACTTTTTACTTTGTCTGTGTTCAAATTGCTATTACGTCCCTTTTATTTAATGATTGGTGCAGGACTGCTCTGGACTGCAGACACCACTAAGCCAGAAGCAGAAGAGACCCCAAAAACTTGCTGGCTGGATTTTCACTTACAGATGTGTTTGGGGCTATATGATGGTCTCTACATAATTCTATGTTGAATATCCTACAGCAATCCTTAGTCTGGTAACTGCAGAAAACAGAGCAAATGCTCTGATGGCTTTTGTCCTTTGAGTTGTTTTTGCCATATCCATTCCTGTGCATTCAAATGCCATCCCATATTCCCTCTCCACAAGCTATTTCTCCGAAGAAACTACAGTTTGTGTCATTTTTTAGGTATGAGCACTTAACAATTTTGTAATCATTTCCAGGCTCTGTAAGAGCAGTAGGTGCTCTATTGTTGCATTTTATAGTAGACTTACTAATTCTGATGTGTCCTTTTTTAAAATTGTTGATAGCACTTGACAATTCATTAGTAATAAAAACGAGCTGATTAAAGATGATCAGATTTAAAACCTCTTTTATATGCCATAACTTGACTTGATTGAATCCTGGACTCTGTTAATTGCTGTGACTGAGATTTCTTGGCATTTTTGTCATTTGATTTCCATAATCTGTCCTGGGGCCAGATCATGTTCCCTAATGGGAAATCAGTGTTTAGGCAGGTGGTAGAGAATAGTTTGGTTCATCAGTAGACTTCACTCATGAAGTTCCTGCTAATTCTTACAGACGTGGGACAGAGTCACAAAGAGACCCAGCTCCTTTTCGCATCTCAGTGATTTTGTGTGTTCATGTGCACAAATGCCCATGCACTGAGATGCCTCAGGCAGCAAATTCTGTCCATGTTGAAAGAAGAGAGGGTAGAAATTTCTAGGGGCACTTGATTCTCTCTTGGATTCTGCAGAGCTGTATAAGATACACATAGATGATTGCCACTTGTTTATAGCATCTGTGGCATTTAGTTCTTTTATGCCTTTTTTAATGCTGCTGTTTGGGAAATAATGCTTTTGTGTTGTAATCCCTGTCCTTTACACCCAGTAAATTTTGAATGCATTGGCCAATGCTCAGTGAATAGAAAGGCAGTAGTTTTCGGAGGTGTCGTGTTTCAAGCCGTGGCTGCAGTAAAAGGTGAGTGGAACAGAAGCTGCTAATCATGTGAAAATGGAGGGACCTGCTGGCCTTTACCGTGTGTGTGCTGTGCTTGACCAGGAGGCCCAGCTGGAGCCCACTGATTCCAAGTGGGACAAACAAGGGCTGCCCCATGGGCAGGAGGGGATTGCGAGGGGGTGGAACATGGTTATGGAACAAGGGAGACAGCCACAGAAATCAGACTACTCTAAAGATTACAGAATGAAGGGTTTTCGTAGTAATACTGTTACAAATGAATAGTTATTTGCAGTGTGATTGACTGATTAAACGAAATGTTTTTACAAAAGAGATGGCACAACTGAGAGTATTCTCAAACAAGTTTACGAAGTTAGCATTAATGAAACTTCTAGAGCATGACTGAAATTTTTATTGATGCCATATAGCATGGCATGAAAAATCTTTAAAAGTGCTTTTGACAAAAAAAAAGTATTAAAATAAAAGACCTTAATTGTTGTACGAAAGCAGTGTAATCATCTGTAATTGAATTGTCAGAAATGCAAATGTTAGCATCTTGACATTTACCATTGCTATTCTGTCTTTTCTAATTATCTTTATTAAAGGCTGAAATTAACAAAGGAAATGGCTGAAAATTAGGAATAGTTTGTTACATTAGGTGACATTTACCTCTTTGATACCCTTTATCTTGAGTTGGAGCTTGATGTTCAATTATTGTCTCTCTTCTAGGGAATTGCACCAAAATTGAGATTTTCTACAATCTCCCTTATTTCAGACAGTCTGTTAAGCGTAGGAAGGAGTCACATACAGGTTAGCACAATTTAATTGTTTGCAATTTAATTTCTAGATTTAATATTGATAGCCTTGCTTCCAATTTTTGCATGTGCTGCTCACTTCAAACTTTTCTCATTCTTTTGTTGTGGTTAAAGCAGGTATCATGGGTGCTTGACAACTTGATTAAATTTTTAATCAAGTATGAGTAAAGAGTGGGTTTGGTGCATGACAGTAGATGCTGAGAGTTCCTTGAATAGGAAACAATTATCAGCTGCTGTGTTCTGTGATCAGCTGAGTGTCAGTCCCTGGTGTATTTGTACATGGGAAGATGCCTTCTCACCATTTGTTACTGACACTTAAAATTAAGGACAGTGAAAACTAGGTGAAGTTACAGAAGGTACATTATTAAACCAAACCAGTTAATTTAATTGTTTTCCATAACTGTATCATTGACAGTAATGGAAAAGCAGATTTTTGTTGAAAAGGCTATCACCTGTATTAATCTGGAAATGCTGCTTTTGAAGCAAGTAAAGTTAAAGGTGAAGTAGCACTCTTCTCTGGTCCCACAGATTGGAATTTTGGTTTGGATTTCTGGCACAAGCTGTCATGTAAAGTTACTCTTACGTCCTCCCATTTTTGCTGTACTGTTGAAAAATGGTGCAGCATCATTAAAAGGGAATGGTTGTCAGGAAGACTCGTGTGCAAAGACATTTAGCTGACTTTGACCTGTTGGTGGCATTGCTAATGACTTCAATGAGAATTTTCTTCCAAATTTAGCAAATGAAATGTATCGAGACAGGAAAAGAATTAAAAATCAGTGAAAATTGTCATTGTCAGAAAACTGGCTTCAGTGAAGGTGACTTGAAAAATGGCAATTTGATTTAAAATTTAAACTGTTCCCAAAAGTATCTGTGAATAGCCGCTCAGATTTGCTTGTGTTGCAGTGAAGGTCTGGTTTCACAAGCGGTGTAAGCCAGAAGCAGCACTGCCTGCCTCTGGTGAAACTGAGATTAGTCTTAGAGAATTAGGTCTGGCTTTGTGTGGCCAGGTCCGTGCTGTGTCTCACTGGCAGCTGCACCAGTGGGAGTTCAGAGAAGGAGTGGTAGGAGTGGTCTCTGTGCTGCCGAGTTCAGACTCTGTCAATACAAAACAAACACACAGCCTCAGCCTTACTGGTGGCTGGGTGTGGAGGGAAAGGCTTGAAGGCAAGCTGGGTATTGTATTTCTGGGTTCCTCTGAACCAAAGGAGTACATGCAACATTCAGATTTAGGCTTAATGTCAACTAGCTCCAGCTTGAAAAAGAATTTTTAACAGGAAGAATATTATTTTTCTCAACTAATCTTTACTCTTTAAAGAAGTAGTAAATTCACCATTATCCAAGAAAATGTAAATTTTAGAGAATTTAGTTGCACTTCTTTTGGAGCTTTAGGCAACTCTAAATGCATATAATTTAAACTATTAAATGAGCTCCTATTTTAATTTATGTCTTTTATTTTAAAGGGGATAAGAATTTTAAAATAAAAGCTTAAACAGATAAAAAATATGCTTCAAATCTGTGTATGTCTAATTCAGGTAAACTTTGAAATGAACTTATGAGAAAATTCAATTTAATTTTTACAATCTCCACTAACTGTATGAGAAAGCTACTTGAGTAAGTATCAGACACTTAGTATCTAACAGGTAGTACTAGGTGTTCAACCTTCTTTTGGTTTCAGACAAAATGGTAAACACATAGTTGTTTTTTAAGTTGCTGTTTGATTATAGTTTTGTGAGGGGAACTCCAGCTGCCATGGCATCTCTTTCTCGTAAAATTATTAATTCTTTATTTGCATTACCTTCAGCGATCTTTATCCTACACGCTGTCAAATCAGATAATTTCCCTTCTTCACTTCAGGCTGATATGAACTGGGTGCATCACTCAACCCTAGATGGCAAAATGCACTCCAAGGTACCAAAGACAGCCCCTCCTTCAGCCGAGAAGGGCGGGCAGAGCTCGGCAGGGAAGAGCTATGAGCAGCCCACCATCGCCTCCAAGTCGCGCTCGCCATCGCCCTACACCAAGCGCCGCATGTGCGAGCTCTCGGAGGAGGCCAGGCAGAGGCTGGCCCACCTCAACCTGGGGCCTCACGAGTTCAGGAGAGACACTGACAAACCTCCCTTTGTCATCAGACGGGTTTGTATTCGCTCTAGGTGCTTCCAGCTTAAGCCCAGTTCAAATGTTGTTCTTTCACTAAATAGTGCTCCAAAAATTCTTTCAGCTGTTAGTTAGATGGATAATTTTTCCTCTCCTTAACAGTCTGTCATAGAGTGATTTAAATGTAAAATTAACTAAAATAAAATTTCTTTTATCCACTTCAGTTACAGACAAAGATCAAATTCTTTCATGAATATCTTGGTTAAATTCTCTGAGGCCCCATTTCTTTTCTTCCAGCACACTAGACAGGATAATAGGTGTATAAATTCAGCTTGGAAATAATTGATATTAGTATTAAAAATTCCTGAATAAGACTTTAAAGAAAGAGTGTCTAGTCACATTATGAACACTTCCACTTCCTCTCTTTCAACTTTTTTTTTTATGTTGGCATCCTGTGATCTTTGGAACACTTCCTTTGCTCAGAGCTACGTTTCAAACACTTTGACTTAGAGTTCATAACATAAGGACTTCTTGCCATACGTCCTGAAATTGTCCTGAAATTCAGTACTTATTTAAAGAAATTGCGTGTAAGGCTTTTAAAATGAAGGTGCTACATTTCCCAGCCACCTGAAGGATCAAATACTCCTATTCTTTTTTTCCCCCCTCTTAATTTTTTTTCTTATTGCAACAATACTCTGTTTTTAGAAAATCTCTTTGAATTTGTAGGGGCAGAAATGGGATTGTTCATATTCTATGCTGTGACATTATGATTTGTCTACAATTCTGGGCACTTACCACAGCCAGTTAGGTAATCTAGTGGTTAAATAGTTCACTTCTACCTTATCTTTTTGCCTAGTATCAGTACTAAATAATTAATAATATATTGTTAAAATTTAGAATTCTTTTCCAAATTTTATTCTACATATAGGTACCTTTTAGAAATTCAAAATGGCCTAAGTAAGACATTAATCATTCATCAATCTACTCTTTCTCTCAAATATTTTTCTTTTAACTCCTTTTATTCAATTCTTCTGGTTTTTGATCTATAGGTGAAGTTCATAGTTTTATTATAGCATCATTAACACTGATTATTGATTTTCAATGCTTGGTTATGTTTGTAAAAAAAAGGAGAAAGCTTGTCTCTTAATTTAGCATATCCTGATTGTCATGGCCTTTCTAGATTGAGAATGCTCTTTTTAGGGCATCTTTATTGCTGAGAACTCTTTTGGCCTGGAGATTTTGTGTTACATGAAGATTAAAATTGGATTATATTAAATGTAACTTTTTAATTAGGAAGAGATTCAGATCTCTCTTGGTGAGATCTGAGCTGTTTAGAATAAATATGAGATACCAGGAATTGTTTAAAAAAACTGCAGACATCACAAATGAAGGAAAAACCTATCTGTATTTTCCCTTTCTTTGAACAATAGGATATTCAGAGTTTTCTAGACATTTCTAGCACCGTTTTTGTTTATGAACAGTAATGCTAATAATGCACATGAGCCAAGTGCTATGAAAATAGTCTAAAATAGTATTTAAATAAAATAAAATATTTCAGAAAGTAGTAGTTGTGATCTTATGAGCAAAACCAGAAAAACAGGAATTGATACATCTGATACTGAGCTTTTGAAAAGTATTTTTGCTTCAGGTTGGACAACCAAGTCCTTGTGCTAAACTTCATCCCTGGAGTTCCCCACGAGAAAGCGCAGCAGAAGCCTGGCCAAAGGCACCCCGTGGTCAGTATTTTCTACTATTTTTCTCATTAGTGCTTTTGATTTCTGCAGGAAGCAGTTTTATTTGGGGCTTTTCATTATTATTTTGGTTTTTTATTTATTAGGAAAATGCCCATCCGTAATGGAGAAAAAGCTGTTAGTTCTTCCTAGGAAAAGGAAGAATACTGAATAAATTACTGCTTCAAAGGGTGCCCTTGAATAGTTCTTTACCTCATGAAGCTTGGAACATAGTTCTTTCTACATGATATGAAAATAGAAGGAGAGAATTCCAAAGCCCAGACGAGTGCTCTGTTTCACTCCACCTTTTTTGTTGACTTGGATGGTGGAGAAAACCCACACTATGGTTTGTGGGTGTGTTGATCAGGCTTGCAGTATTGATTATTTTGAAGTTCAAGGACTCTGTTGCTTCAAAAATGAGTAATGTTTATTTCAGCAGTATTTGTGAGTAGTGGGTCAGTGACTTACCACTATTAATGAGCATCCAAAATGTGCTCCAGTATCTGCTTCAGCATCCTTTGGTATCAGTAAGTGAGAGTTTAATAAAAAGTGTGGGACCAGAAATTTAAGGAAGCGCCCTAAAACTTGATTTTATTGCATTTGTCTGACAATATGAGCATTTTAATGAGTCTCATCAGTATTTGTTTATCTGTGCTCTGCCTCATTTTTATTTCATTTCCTCACTAATTATAATTTGTTATACAGCAAATCATTATGAACGTGTTATTTTACATTTGTTCTTCGTCATTGCACTGGGTGCTGGATTTTAAAGGTTTCACATCCCCTTTGGGAACAGATTTTCCAGTCTGTGATAGCTGGATAAAAGAACAGACCAGATCATCTGATACCATTGCACACTTACAAAATGAGCTGGTGGTTTCTGGCCAGTTGTTAGGAGACCAAAATCTACCTCACTCTTAATATCCAGAGGATTCACTGATCACCTACCTGTGTCTTGAGGCTTAACTGTAACTTCTGAAAAGGACAGATCCCTAGGATTAAAAATCTTAATGCAGACAGTACAGTTTAGTCTTTTTTTGCTTTTCCTGGGTCACAGTGTGAGGGTTGTTCATTACAAACTGATAGAACAGATCAAGAAGGCAAATTTAATGTCAGTCCCTCGGGGATGAGGTGCTTATTGACACTGGTGAAAAATCCTAACCCTCTATGGGCCTCAGTTTCTCCATGTTTCCCTGGGCTTTGGATTTGTGTCTGTGAGTCAGTAATGAGAGAGAGAGTGCAAAGGTGATAGGGAGAGGGAGGAATGGTCATAGGGAAACTTGTTCAGAGAGGATTAGTAAGGTAGAGTAATGTAAATAGGAGTTTTTGGGAGTGGTAAAGCTTGTTTTGATACTGATTTAAGCAATGAACAGTGTAACAAAATGGGCCACTTCTGTCTGTGCCTACATTGATTCATTATTGCAAACATTGTATTCCATTAAATGTGAAGTTATAGTTTTCAGCTAAAGAAGGTGATTTCCTGAAATATACTGAGAAGACAAAATAATAAATTGCTTTAGTTTTATTTGTTAGGACAGATAGGATGCTTTGTAAAAGATTTCGTAGAATTTAGGAAATGCAAATGTATTTTTGATTTCTTCTGTCATGGACGTTTTTTCCTTCTCCAGATCCTTCTCCTCTCAGCAGCTACAGACCCAAGAAAACTGAAGTGAGTACTTTGAAGTGTTTTTGCTTACACACTGTTTTTTGGGAAGCTCCAATCTTTCCAGTCTTTCTTGGATTACCTTGCATAGGTATTTTTGAAACTTTATCTACTGTAGTATCAAAAGCAAGAAAAAGGACATTTTAAATCTGATCTAGTCCAGTTAAGGCCTGCTGACATGTTATTTACAAACAGTAGAAGCAAACTTAGCCTTCTTTAAAGATGCTAATGCCTGCACATACAGAATTTGCTTTAGCTTGGCAGTAAGGCTTGCAGCAAGGCCATAGAGGAGCCTTTGCATTTGCCTTACCAGTTATTGTGAGAGCATTCTTCATTCTGGAAGTGTGAGCAAATGTAGCACTGGTACAACTGGCAAGCCACTGTTGTGTTATTTCACATCCTTTCTTTTTCAGATTTTATCTTCTTTGTGTGTTAAAAGAATCTGAAGGTTAATGTCAAGTTGTTTTGTGTTTTAGGAGGTTTTATTCTTTACATCCTCTTTTAGTTGTTTTTAGCCTGTGTTCCTGGAGTACTGTAGAAATTGTGGGTTTAGGCATTTAATTATTAAATTTGTACCCTCTCAAATTTCCTAATGGCTGAGAAAACTGATGATAACAGGAAGAAAGAAAGAAAGAAAGGGAATTATAAGGATAAACCTTGATGTATATGTTAAGCACACTTTGTCAGACTCTAAACTTTTATTACCAAGGACTGTAGTTCTGTGTCCCGTGTGAGTCTAGTACATTGTGCTGCCTTTGGATTGTTCATGGGTTGTTTCAACTCTCAGGCATTATTCTGAATCTGTGAGATTGCTGAGAAGGGTCAGCTTTTGAGTTGTGCACTCAGAAAAGTTGATAAAAGGGCTGTTACAGTAGAGTTTGACATAAGATGGTGTGTTAGCTACCCACAGATTCCTCTGAGACTTGTTGATTTACTTCAAACCATGGATTTTTGTATGAAATGAGGGTCCTTGTCCTTTCCCCAGCACACAGATATTCCTGAATGAATATACAATCTCTAACCTTTTGGACTGAGAAATAAAAAACATGGAAATGGTACATCTTGATATTCATAATAAATTTTAGTTTGGTGGGGTATTTTTCAGGCAAAATCTACCCATGGAAAAGGCTTGGACAGTTCTGCTGTTTGCAAGGAGGATGTGAGCCCAGATCCACCCAACAGAGAGTCCCATTCTTCTGCTTCTTTGGAACATTCAGCACCTCCAGCAGTTCAGGAGCCTTCTCTCAGTTCTGTGCTGAATCGATCTTCTCTGAGGGAAAGGTAATGCCTTGGTTTTGTTCCTGACATTCTGGAATTAGGCAAATGAGCAGATGGTAACAGTGCTTGCATGACTGTAGTTTGCATGTTTGGAGGTGTGAGGGCTGAAGAGAGTGAAGAACCTTCCTGCAACAGCTGTGTTGTTGTTTGACTTTTCCTTTTGCTGTGTTTGCCATCACCTCTCTGCTTGATTACAATCCTAATAACATGGCAATGAAAATATCTGGAATAGTGACATCCCAGATTTTAGGCTGCCAATGTCCATCTGAAACAGAGAATGAATAAATCATCACTTAAATGAATCATCACTGTTTCAGAGGTGATTGGAATCTCAGGGGTGTAAATACAGATATATGTCAAGTTAGCTTTACAGTGGATGCTTGGAAACCTTTTTTTCTTCTGACTTCTCAGAGGTGTTTTTGGGCACATACTTGTGACTGTGCTGTACTCAGATGTGTTACTGGTGCGCATAACATGCTTGGAGTAGCTTTAATCTACTCAATGTGTTATTTTCCAATCTTTTCACTTTGTTGGCATCCTAAGATTTTGGGTTTGATTTTTTTGCGTTGAAGTGTGGACCTCTGTAGCTATTGTGTGTACATTAATTGCTATATTTCAATTATTTTTCTTAGCAATCTCCACTGACCCCAGTAAGACTGAATTGGGGACAGTTTCAAATATCCCTTGATTTAGTGGATTTCAGTCCCTGGGTTAATATTTTGCACAAGATTCCCAGTTTCAGTGTCTTATGAGGGTCAGATGGAAGAAATGTCAGAAAAGCAACAGACGGTTTCATGCTTAAGCCCTCCAGTCCTTCAAGGAGTGTATTCCCTGCTTCCTGCTGAGTAGAACGTGTTCTTGGTGCTTCTCTTGTACATTCATGTAGTAAGTTACTGGCTGGCTTTCTGGGAACAGAAAAACTGTATGCAAAGCTAGGCCTGAGTAAGCAAATACATAAAATAATTGGGAGAAGCTAAGGATTAAACTGATGACCCATCCTAAATGCTGAAGATGTGCTTTGGTGACCAGTTCACACTGTTGCCATTGGTACCAAGTTAGTCAATGCTTGCAGGTTGCATTTTACAGCCTACACACAGCTTAATGCTTGTTGCCAAAATAGAAAAACTGTCTCAGTTTTTTCTTTAAAAAGAAAAATGACAGATGGCAGGTGGGGACTGAATTTTTAATACTCACAAAGATCAAGTTGGTGTTTTAACATCTTCCTCTGCTTGAAAACTTGTTTGTTAGTTGTTCTGTGTAATAGTGTATCTTGAGAAGTGTTATACAGAGATTAGGATGTATCTGGGGTTTGAAGGAGGTTTCTTTGTCATCTTGTCTGCCTCCCTGCTCTCCTCTGACAATGTTTGTGCATTAGTTACCCATATCTGGAGAAGAGATATTGTCATGGTAACTTTTTTATCCTTTTTTCAGCTGTACTCCTTTTGGAGCGGTTGGGGCTAAATTATATACACATTTTATTTACAGCTGATGGGGTGCCTTCTATTGATAGCAGGAAAGTCTTGTATGTTGTGAGCTGCTGTTACGTGCATAGTAATTTAGTTGTTTGCCAGTTAATCTTGAACTTGTCTGAATGTTCTTGCTTTTTCTCTTTATGAGCTCTCTCCAAAAGAGATTTCTGATCTTGTGAAATTATGCTTTTTCTTCTTATTAAAGCAAATGTTCTCAGCTCTTCAGAGCTGTAACATCTCTTTATGTAAAATATGTAACCATTTACTTCGGTCATCAGAAAAAAAAAATCAAAATGAGAAATAAAGGGCATAGTCTAAAAAAAATTGATCTCTGTTTCATGCTGCTGAGATAACAATGGTTTTAGCTGGTTGTGTACTGAGAGTTATACTTGGAATGACAAACATGGTTTAGAGGTCAATGTTTGGAAATGCATGCAAACGCTGCTGTTCAGATCATAGAAATACAGAGAAAATCAGTGCACTGAAAGTAAAGCAGTGTTAGTGTAATTGCAAGAATATGGAGTCTTATCTCACAGTATTTGGTGTTTATTTCCTCAATTTTATTTTGAATTACAAAGACAAATTGCTTAGCATATCCACGCTACTGTTTTTAATGCTAGTCAACCCACAGTCAATATGAAACTTGACTCCCCACCTCGACCTTTAGTTCCCTGTTTTCCCTTTCTTTTTTTTTAAAAAGTAGTGTGAAGCGACTGTCTGCCTTCTTGGGAGTACCTCCCAGAGCCCTGCTGTGTAGTTGTTAAGCCACTGCAATACGTTTCAGTGAAACAGAAATTGGGGTCTTGTGTAAGGTCCTCTGAGCCCTTTTGTATCCTTCCTGGCAGTTTTCCAGCCCTTTCTTTCAGCCTGCTAGAGACACTACAAATCAGTCCTCTTCCCCTTTCCTCGGGGATTTCAGTCAGAAGCAGAACTGTAAACAGATTTACTATTGAACAAGACAGCCCAGTTTTGAATATTGATTTTTCATACTTTCTTTTTATATTTTTCATTATGTACATTGTCTAAGGAAGGCATTTACTGATGTTGGAAGCTGACACTCAGCAGAGAGATGTGGCCATACAACCCTCCAGAGGTCCCTTCCAGCCCTCACTATTCCATGATTCTGTGGGGTTTGATTGCAGCTCCTGTGCACACACAGACCCTCGAGTTCCTCCCCATGGTGTGTTCCCCAGAGTGTGCCAGGCAGTTGTTTGGTTGGTTGTGCAGAGATCAGTGGCCTTTTGTGCAGAAAGGAGCATCCTGGGTGCTTTGGGGAAGAGCATTCATACTCTGCTGCTTCAGGAAAGCAAAACTGGAGTCCAGTCCTTGCTTTCATGGTGCAGAGACATCCTCATGCACGCCTAGAAGATGGTGTTTTTCTTGGGAACTTAGAAGCTAAGCCTTCCTTGCAGCACTGAAGCCTGCTGCAAAGTACCTGTCAAAAAGAAAAGGAGAAATAGTGAGATGGATTCTATAAGGTCAAGAAGTCCTTTGAACAGAGCTGTGTGCTGGCACAAGAAAAATCCTTTCCTCAAGAGACGACAACAATCATGGGAGTATTTGACTATTTCTGTTATGTGAGAGGCAAAGCTATTTCTCGTGCATTTGGGATCAAAGGAGTCTTTTTCCTGCTTTGGAGATAGCATGCTTCTGCTTTTGTTTCCAGATTGAAGTGCAGTTCGATGGCTTTTTTCATGTTCTCCTGGTTATACTGCTGATATGTGAGCTTACCTGCCATAAAATTTAACAAAACCCTAAGTTCTCTTTGAAGTGAGACAGAGGTTAAGTGTCTGGATCAGATGCCCTTCTGTAATACTCCACTATTGTTTTGCTACCATCTTTTTATATTCTCTTTTTCCAAGTGCATGAAATAACAGCATGAGGTTAGATAATGGTAATGATAGATATAATGACAGATACTAATAGATATTAATGAAATACTAGATCCTATGTGAAGTCCTTGAAAACACCGGTTACCAGAATTTTTGGCTTCACTGATCTTGAAAACTGTCATCCCAGGATCTTGGGGGTTATTTTTATTGCACAGCAAAATGCAGTACAGGTGGTTCACCTGATATTTTAGAGACTGGCATGCATCGTGAGACAGAGTTTGCTTCTGTGAAAGGGTATGTTTTAAGTTTTGAGAACTTCTGCTACAAAGTAGAACACTGAAAAATGTTTCAGATTTCGTAGGAAAAAAGCTTGCTATGAGGAGAGGCTGCACCTAGTTTTCTTGTCTGTTTCTAGACATTTAAAATCATCATTATTTCTGATTTTTGGAATTTACTTTAGTAGGAAGGTTTTGGGTTTACCAATCTCACCTCTTGGGAAAGTTTACTTATTTTGCATCCTTCAAATACTAACTTCTGGGATCAGCACTTGAAAATCAGTTATTTCATAGTACATTCTGCAAAAGTGAACAGTACCTAAGCCTTGTTTCATATTTTTGACCAACACCTGTACTATTTGTCATCTTCATTGGTTAATTTTGCTGCAGCAGTAAGTAAATTTGAAATTGATTGCTGTCAGAGCCATTTTGTGTATAAATTAATAAATTCAGAGAAGATAGAAGGTAATGGAAAAGCTTCCAAAGAGCATAAGGAGGTGCAGCCAATTTGTGACATACTAATGATTTAGTACCACAATGACTTCAACCTTTTGGGAGCAACTGCTCAGCTGGAATATTGACTTTCATTGAAATTTCGGAAGCTGTCTGCCATTAAGTTTCACTTTTTACATGATGTATATTGCCACAGTTTTAGGGCTGGATATGAAAAGGAGGGGGAAAAAAGCATTTACTAATTTAAGAACTCAGCACTGAACGTGTCACAAGTGCTTCAAGGCCCAGCTGTAAACAGGGCTTTTGAAAATAAGACAAGCTACATAGAAAGCATGAGAAATTTACCTTTTTTTTCATTTCCTACTGAAGATGGAGAGCAAATTGGTACACAGCTAAGCTGTCAGCTTCTGCTTCCAAACATTTAAGCTACTGTGCTTTGATTTAGGCCCTGTCTGTGTGTAGTTGTTTCTGCTTCATAGTAGTATTGTGCCACTGTGAAAGCAGCCACCCTCCTCCACTTCCAACATTGTGAGAATGTAGGGGTTTGTGTCTGTATAAATTCATTACAATTCAGGCTGCTATGTACGAACAGAGCCTCTAAAACACTTAAGAGCTGCATCATAGCCATCGGTGACTTTAAGGAAAAGCAAACCAAAACTGTGTCCTTGACTGAATAGACCAGAAAACCCTGAAGTGTAGCCCAGCTTTTCTATTGTGCCTCCTTACAGACCAGTAGGCACTGCAAACCAGGTCCATCCTACTGCGTTACCACTTCATGTCCTCTAAAATGAGAATAAAACAATGTCCTTCCCTACTATGGATGCTGAATAAATACCTGCATAGATATAAAATATGTAAGGTGTGGTGTTTTTTATTTCAGAGTTAAATATTTTTAGTTTTGTTGAGACTCCCTCCTGTTCCATGTGTAAGTTTTTGCAGATTGTGTTTTCTTCACGTTATACTCAGCTTTAAGTGTTCTTACTCCCTCTTCCCCCCAATTACAGTAGCGTTCTCTCCAGTTGTGAATCTGGTACTACAGGCCTTCATTGATTTCTGTGCTCGGATAGTTTGTCCTTGTATGTGGTTTTGCTCAGCATGAGTTCTGTGTCTTTGAAGCTGATGAATTCTGGTGGAGGCCGCATGCACGGAATTGTTCCCAAGGCAGGGAGGTGCCCTGGTGGGGGAAGGGGTCCCGAGAGCCACTGCAAGTACTCTGCACAAGGCTCTGGCATTCATTCTGCTGATGTGAAATGTATTAATATCTCCTGCTGAAATGTGATATTAATGGTCTTGCTATGTGCAAGTGGATGATTGGATTGTCTGACATTTAAAAATTCCTATTTATTACAGCTCTCAAGTTTGCAAGCTGCTGTTTGAGTAGAGTACATGGGTGGATGTATCCTGTTTGCATTTCTAATGGAGTATTTCATCTTAATGGATAAAATTACACATGAAAATAATCTTTAGCACAAAATCCACCCTGTCTGTTTGGCTTCTTTTTTTTTTTTCCATCAAGGTAGATGTTATCTGTATGACCTTAAAAAAATCCTTATCTCATAAAAGAAAATAAATGCCTTTTAGTCACATTACAAGGGAAAATGGTTCTGTTTCCTTGGTCGGACTCAACACAACATCTTTGAAATTAATCTTGAAAAGTTCTCTGATTGATCTGGCTTTTTCTAGGTCACTGAGCTATATTTCCAAAGTGTTTATACAATCTATTGGAATCAATAAACAATTTAAACTGATGTAACTGCAGAATGTTTGCAAGTCCCAGGGAAAATTGAAAGTATGACAAAGAATACAGCTGTAGAAGTTTATTTCGTTTATCAGGACAAACAGTCATTGAAATGAAATGACTTTCCTTTGAACACTTCAATATGATAGTGACACCTTAATCACATAAATAAGTAGCTGGTCATTTAAAAGGGTTGTTATTGGTGATTTTGTGGAAATGGAATCCCTTTATTTATACTCCAAGAAGCTGTGCTATAAGGCCTGTTTTATAAAGTATTTCCAATAGGAGAGTTAAAATGTCATAAAAAGGTTTCACTTCAGATTATAGTTGTTGGGTTTCAGGCATGATTTTATTTTAGTTTGCATTTCAGGCATGATTTTATTTTAGTTTCCATTTCGGTTGGTAAATATTAACATTATTCTTTAAATGTGGATTACACTCTATAGTTGTTGCTAAAATTAGATAATAAAAATAGTAGAAAAGCTAATTAAAAAGAAGCTGATACCATTTTTAATCACACTTAGGGTTTTGATTTTAATTTTTTTAGTAAATGAAGTTTGGGGGTGTGTGTGAATGGCCAGCATTTGTTATACCACAGCGCACACTAGTGGATTGATCCATAAAATCACCTGGAGAAAGAATTTAATAGTTCTCGAATTAAGTACTTAAATCTTCTTCTTGCAGACATAGCCATGTATTTTCTAACTGAATACAATAGCAAGCTGGGTTTTCTTTTTTTTTCCCCAAAAGTAAATACATTTATCTCCAAGGGTATTTGTAAATTTACGATTAATAACAATGATCTGAAATCTTACATACGAATTTCATAAAATTTATTTCCCAAAGGCAATCTCAGAGCAAGCTGCCTGCGTATTGGAAGAACAGCAGCTGCTGAATAAATAAGAGAAAATGCCATGACTTCATGGCTCTATCTTTTATTTGTCAAATGGGAAATGACTCACTCTTACTGCATCTAGGACACAGATTTTTAAACGTGCATTTCAGAGGTCCTTTAATATCAGTAAATGTTGTAAATTCTAATGGGAAGCTGTAAGATGATAGTACCACTGCAGCCCCTTTCCCTTATCTCTCTTCTTTTTAAAAAAGAGGTTTTTTTCAAAACACAGGTGGTGGAGCACATGCATTGTAATGCAGTACATCAAATGGGGTTTGACTGCATTAGGGAAATGAACATTCCTTCCTGCTTAAGGGACTCAGACTTCTGTTTCTTCAAAGGCAATGCTTTTCTCCCCTAACAAAACTCACAAACCATTTTACTTTCTTTTAGAAGAAGTTATGTGAAATCTCTTAGTGCAACAGATTGCTGGATTCTAGTATGCAAAAGAATTGTACAGAATGAATTTGCCATACATGGTCTTGGGTTTGGAATTAATTGTAAAATTATCAGGATAGTAATAGGAATGCTATAGCCAACTTGGTGAAAATTCCTGCCTGTAGTGATCCAAGGACAAACAACGACAAAATCATTAGAAATGTGGAAATACATCCCCATATAGATTATATGTTATATACTTCCAATATTGTGTTATTTCTCAGCACCCTGTCTTGAAGAAAAATAGAAGTATTCTCAAGTAAATGAATTGATTTGAAGAAACTCAAAAATAAGATGAAGATACTGGTGCTGTTTAGAACCAAGAGAGATATTTTGGACATAAAAGCAACATAAGTGAGTCCAAATAAGTTGCTTAGATAAAAGAAAATAGAAGAAGATTACTCAAAAGCAGAAAACTGGTCACTTTCTAGTTATATTTCAGTCTCTGTCTCTGGTAATAAAAGGAATGATCCAAAAGATTGCAAAGAACTCCATGCCCTGTCTACAACCTTCAAGATAATCTGGCACTTCCTATTTTCAAATCCTGCTTCCATTAATTTTAACATTGCCAGGCTGCTTGTTTTGTACTGAAGCTTTTTCTGTGTATTTGGTTTATTCTTTTTGGAAGTTGCTGGGCAGTTCTTTAGCTGTATTGAGATTTCTGGAGGTTTGGTGAAGGTGAACTGAGCCAGGCACGATCAGACTGAGGATTTGAGAGTGATAGACTGGATAATGCAGGGAATGTGATAACTTGGAGAGAGGAGGGCAGAAGAGCTGGCAGTCCCAGTCCCTGTATGGGGCAAACTGTGGATTCTCATGGTTTAGAGTCATGCTGTTTCTCCTGTGCATCAAATCTGGGGAGCCACCAAAGCATGTCGGCGTTGCAGGTGCTGCTGGTGCAGCCAGGGAAGGGCAGCTCCGTGCTGCCGTTCCGCAGCTGCGATGGCAGTGCCTGCTCTGCCGGCTCACGGCTCGCCCAGTGACCCGTGCTCACCTTAGCCTGCTACCACATCATCAGTTGGGATTTTCTTGGTGCAAAATCGAGCTCTCAGAGCTCAGACAACATTGAAATGAAGATGCACAATCTTCTTTTGGTGCTCTGTTTCTTTCCAGTGTGATGAGATTATATAAGTAAGCATTTAATAACTTTCCTCCAATTATTCTTTCTTTCTATTGATGTATCTTAAAAAAAAAAAACTTTTAAAAAATGTAATAACCTGCAGTTGTGATGTAAACAATCCTGTTGTTAAAATCTTAGTTGCCTCCCTTAAGGACTGAGAATAATTATGAAATTTCTGCCAGCTTCTGAACTTGCTGAGAAGGATGAGGGCTTTTTTTAGTAAAGTGGAAAAAAGTAATCCAAAACATAACAAGGTAAAATCCAAAAGTAGCTGTTTGTTGTTACTTACCAAGCAAGCTACCTAGTTTTTAATATTTAAAAAAAAACCCAAAACCTTAAAATGCAGTTCCTCTTGTCAAATAAAGACTGCAACTGCAGGTTTTTGGCTCCATGTGTTTTCCAATTTGCATGCTTTGGGGTTACCTTCCTTTTGATTTATTCCAGTGAAAAGAACTTCATATGTGCAATACTTCCTTTAAAGAGAGGCAAATGAAACCAGATCACTGGGAATAGTATAGCTTTTCTATTCTGTAGGGACCACACAAACGTTACAGAAATATTACTCAAGTTACAATATCATCAACATTTTCTATGTTTTGCATCTTCTGTTGGTGTTGTGGCTGCATACTGTTTATGCAGTGCTTTGAAATGTTTCTTTACTTGTACCCCAGAGGAGAAAAAGAATCAAATCGAAACATTGCACGTGTTGCAAATAGAAGGAAGTAATGCATGCTTCATAATTAAATGGAAAAAGGAATCTGAATCAACGCATTTTTGACCAAGAAAATATTTCTTCACTTTGTTTTTCCTCTTTTTCTTGCAGATTTAGCACTGGTTGGCCTTCACCAGTAAATGGAGATGAGATCCATAAAAGGGTGAAAAAAATTTTAAGGACACACAGTGCTAGACAGCGCCTAATATTTGTAAGTTTGATTGCAAACTAAATCCTTTGTCTTCTCCAAAATGGCTGAAAAACAGAACTGTGCCTACAGTCTTGGATTTATTATAATGTTGTCCTTTGGGACAGCCTTGATTGTGGAAATATGGTTTTGTGTGAACTGAACTGTTTCACACTAATTTCAGAGGCCTCCTTATCTTTAGCCTTTATGGGCAAGTGGTACAGGCAACCCTCTCATGGCTTATTGAGAACAATTATATTGGGGTTTGTTTTATTTTTATATTCTGATTCTGCACTTCCAATTTAAGCAAAAAATGTTACAGATGTGTAGAACATCAAGGCTTTACATGTTGTGCAGGTGCACCTCAGCAGCTGCATGCATCCAGCTGTTTCTAGAGCTAGTATTATTCTAAAGATGTGTGCTTTTTTCCCCATAATTACCTGGCTTTCAATGAACAGAGCTCTTTGTGTAATGAGATTACACCTTGGAACAGTATATTTTACCCTTGATGAAATTTTGAGGTGTGGTTTTGACAGACAAATTTTTTTCCTATTGTGATTTTGAGAAACACAGTTTCTCAAGAAAATGCCAGAGCATTGTACCAACTGAATAAGAAGATTGTTCATCTGCAGAGAATTTAGAATCTTGACTGTGATGTGAGGCAAAAGAAAGGTAGGATAAAAAGGATGTAAGGATTAGAGATAATTATGATATAATTATCATAATGATGATTATGATATAAGATGATGAGGAGCTCTGGCAATCTAACTCAGAAATGTTATTGATGGGTTAGAAGAGACATAAGTCTCCCAAAGTCAAGAAAGGCATCTTTTTTGCTTCAGTTTCTCTCTTAGAAAATGGAATGTTGACAGAAGTCTGCTTTTGAATGTTGGTACAATTTTAATTTGCTGCTGTCCCCAGAGATGTCCACCTTTCCCCTCAGTGTAGTGCCCTGTATCAGTGGGAAGTGGGATAAAAAGTGTGGAGTCCTGATGTTCCCCGTCACATTCCCCACAGCAAGGGCAGGTGCAGCACTGCTGTGCTGGCTGGGATGGGGGGACTCCACTGCCTACAGGAGACCCATTGCAAAAGTGATCTTTGTTGTCTTGATCCACTGCTGCAAGATGGATTGAAGAACATCTGTCTTCATTCTAAAGTATTTATTTATTTATTTATTTATTTATTTATTTATGTCCCCAGATTTAGCCATGTTGGGCAGCTCATTGTCTCACCTCATTCTCACTTAATCTGATAATTTTCTCAGATCTGCTCAATCTTAATTTTTAGCTTAGTTGTTGTGGGTTTTGTTTTAAACTCAGAAAAACCTTGTCTCTGGCATACTAAGACTGTTTGATCTAGTTCATGCTGTACCTCCCTGAGTTTGTATATGAATGTTATGATTTTGTGAGCTGCTGCCTCTCAAATAGAAGATGCCCATGACATTTTTCTGTGTTTCGGCCACTCAGAATAGGTACAAATCATGTCAAATGCTTCCCTGATGTTTCAATGAACTTAAGATAACAAACTGGATTTCCTGACAGTCAAGCACCTGCATTTAATGAACGCTTGCACAGCCTGGACTATCTCCAGTGGTTCCTGACTGCTTTCCTTGAACAGAAAACCATGACTTTGTGATAAGGAGAGTTGGATGATTGGTTACATGGTCTCTCTATACAGTCAAAAAGACTCTGCAAACATTGTGGTGGAATTCTTGAATTGTGGTACTTCCTGTTGGCTTTCTTTTGGCCCCCCTTGTCACTTCCTGGATCAAACACTTGCTGAACCCTCTCAGGGATTAATAATCGGAGATGATACTTTTTCCTTTTCTGTGGGAAAACCTTGTGTTTCTGCCCTAAAAAGCCAGCTGTTAGGGTAGTGGGTCTTTAATTACCAGCCTGATCAAACCAGTGCTGGCAAAGGACCATTTTTCTCACTCCATTTTCTTGCACTGAGCAAAAGGAAGGGCAGGATGCTATAGAGAAGTCTTGTGGTGTTGGATCGTTGTGTAGAGCTGGCTTGTGAAAGCTGTGCTAACAGCAGCTGACCTGATTAAAAAAGAAAAAAAAACCAAACAACCAGTTCTCCGTGCAGTGAGTGCTGTAAAATACACCTGGATTGGTTGTGCTTCCCCACATGGCCCAAAATGCAGGCTGTGGTGCTGCACAGTGGATGACTGAAGTAAATGTGCCATCTTGAAAGTGAGGGAGTAGTAAAGCAAGTGTATTGGCAATGTGGTGAGCAGATTCTGCCTCCAATCTAGATCCTCTTCAAACTTTGAAAGGTTAAAAAGTATCTCTTACTCTGTTTCATTCCAAAGAGCCTAATGCTAAATAACCGTTCCCAGAAACATCCAGCTGTGTCTTCCAAAATTCCATTTTCACAGTGCTCTGCAAAAATGGTGTGACTGGAGCTCTGCTGCAGATTCCTTGGGGTGTCCACTGTACCTTTCTGCTGTGACATTCTGACAGTATCGTAATGTTCCCATCTTTTTTTTTGCTTTCCAGAACATAATTTGCCTCTGGCAAATGCTGCAGAGTTTTATTTACCACTGTACCCCATTTCCTCTTCAGTGCTTTGTAGTCTGTGACTGCTGAAGGAAGAGAGCTTTGCTGTTTACAAACACACTTATTACCTTGTATTTCACCACAGTAAATTCTCTCAGGTTTTTCCTCATCCATATGCTGCTGTTCAGCTTGCTCTGCATCGTATTGCCATCTACCACTATATTTATTGTCTTTTCTCCCAGTTCTGTGTTACCAGCAAGTGTGATTATTTTTACTGCAGTCTTTTTTCCAATTATTTCTCCTATAGCATGAAAGATGACTTTGTTTACTAATCCCTACAGCAATTGACTTGTGCTGAAAGCATCACTTAATATCACCCCTTAAGTAAGGTCTTTGCTCTTCAGAGTAGAGTGTGCTGGAATTTCTACCATCCCATCTCAGGTGAGCAACTGGCTCCCTCCACGTGGGTGTTTTGTTTCTTTCTAACTTAAGAAGGCAAATTTGGATTAATTAATATCTAGATAGCATTTGGAAGGTAAAATCTGCGTTCTAGCAACTGAGAATACCTGACTGAAGGGTCATTAAGTGTATCAGATTTTTTTAAAAGTTCAATAAGCATGTACTCAGCCTTGGATATGAAATTGAAGAATTCAGATGTGTGGCATGCTTCTGCCTGGTAAAACACATGAAATGGATAACATAATAAGTTTTAGATTCGTTTTCCCCTTTTCTGCAAGAAAGACAAAAGCAGTAAGCAGTAGCTTTCATACCATTTTGCCAACATGTTTAGAGGGGATTATTGAAGCTTCTGCTATCTGCACAGTTCTCTAGATCTACACTGTCTAGAAATTCTTTCTAGTTTATTACCTGAAAATTATTAGTTGAGTTGTATTGAACTTAATTAAAAGTGTTCATAAATGGCATTTGGCTCATTACACTTTGTCCCTTTCTCCCCCAAGAAATGTAAGCACTTTAATAGTCCTCTAAATGGAAGGAAACTATTTTTGAAATAAGATCATTGTAATCAGAAACCAAGGTAATGAGAATTTGATTTCTGGGTTTTTTGTAGGATGATTTGCCTCAGACAAGAGAACCTTCAGAAAATGTGCCCTTAACCATGCGTGAGCTGCAGAGCAGGTATGGAGTTTTTCTCTGACCAGGACAAAACAGTCATGCTCAATATTGCCCTTTACATTTAGCTAAAAATTTCTCTTTCCATTTTGAGCTTTGTCCTATAGTGCACAGGGAAAAGGTTTCAGGAGACATTCCTCATACTAAGCTTTCTCACCTAAAAGCAAAATACAGTTAAATATAATTATGCCTTTGATGTTGTTTGGCAATGTGTCAGTAAAGTCTTGATAAAAGGCTGGGTTTGGAACTGGAATTGGATATAAAAATGATTCTTGGGCAGAAGTTTTTGGAGTTTGTGAACCAGAGAGGAAACATCACTTTTAAAATCATCACTTGGCTATTTTTTTCTTAAAACTCTAGGAGTGCAAAACTAAATTTAAGTTTATTTATTAATATGGTTTAGGGCTGGTTTTTTGGTTTTTTCCTTTTTTTTCTTCTGTTTGAGAAACAGATGTTTGGAAAAGAGAAGCATTTTCCAAAAAATATAGCAAATTTATATAGTATAGTCTAGTGATTCAGCATGCCATCTTTCAGAAGCTCTCTTGGAAACCTGAGATCTCAAAAACCTGTTTTATGTCAATTAATTACTCTGTGTACTCCTCACATACATGACGAGGGTTTAATTTTAATAATTTACTTATAAGGTTCCAGTTGGATTGATTTTGATGACTTCAGTAGTAGAAGTTACCAATATTGATGTTCTCTGTGTATGCACTCAGTATTTTGTACAATGTTTTGGGTACCTATTGGTGGAAGGATATTAAGTATTGGAAATCTTTTCAGGGATCCTGTGACTTTTCTGGGTTTCTTTATATTAAGGGACAAGTCCTAGAACTGTGGTGCTATATTTGAGAAGTGTTGCCGTCAGAAAAGGTTCTATTTTGATAATTGTCACACACTCTTTTCTAACAAAGGCACCCCAAATAACCACTGTCCTGAAAGGAGGGTATTTCAATATGGGTACCATAGCAAACTTCTACTTGCAATTTGTTAGATCTAAAAAGTTCATTTATGATTTGCCGGCTTTTTTCTAAATCCCTGTGATTCGTAGTCCCCTCTGTGCAAGGGATTACTCCAATTTCCATATGGTAGTGAAGTTGCTGCTGCGGTTGTGTCTCCTGTATCTGTGCTCACTCCTGTATTCTGTGTAGCCTTTCTGCTCCCTTATCCTTTGTCCTGACAGCTGGGGCAATTAAATTGTGTAGGATCTGTTTGTGAGAGAGAAAGTGCAAGTTTTTGTTTTGAGGCAGCTTTGGGACTTTGAGATTTATGTTAAAACTGCAGACCGTGAAAAAAAATGGAAAACAAAGCCTAATTCTCCAGAATGCTGAAGTGATGGGATATGAAATGTGGCACTCAGGTTGGGAAAGGGCTGCTCCTTGGGTTTAGAGGCTGGCAGCACTGGGGGTGAGCCATAAAGGCTTCGAGGACAGTCAGATTGCTGAGTGTTTGCCACAGTGCTCATAAACAGGATACAAGGACAGAGACAGAGTTCATGGAAGGACAGGGTACTGTCAACCAAATGCTGCCAGTAAAGTAGATGGATGATTGAAAACCACTGGGAGTAAGGAAAAGGTCTGTGTTTTGTGAAATATTTAGTATATGATTCACTCAGAAAAGAACTTCTGGGACTCTTAAAGGAGATGTACGAGGGAACAAAAGCATATGACAGGTATTTCAGAGCAGGGAGTTGCGTGCAGAAATTCTGCTGTTAATATGATTTGTGAGTGTAATTCCCAGATTGCTTAGCTCAGGTTGTCAGCTGGTTTCCAGTTGAGACAGGAGAGAGACTCTTCCCTAACTTGACTGTAGCTTTGTCCAGGTATCTCATGCACAAGGGCTGGCTAATGGAAATACATACGTACACACACGCCTCCAAAAAGAGAAGAGAAGAGAAAATGAAGACTTTTTATAAGTCTTTGTCAGTACCAGAATAAGGAACTTGTAGAAGTTGGTTTTTGGGTGTTTACTGCAATTAAAGTGGTTGGATTTTGAGTGTCTCTAGGTAAATTCAGCTTTTAGGAGAAGAAAAAGCAAGCACAAGGCTGCTGCTGGAAATGGATTCCAAGGAAAAGAGTGTCAAGGCTGTTTGTTGTATAGTTACAACTGCTGTGCCTGCTTGTTGGCCAGAGAATTCTCCATCAGAAGTGAGGTGCCACAAACTGCAGGAAGAAGGAGGTGAAACTGCAATTGTTGATGAGCCCCCCAGGGTATTGACTTGTCTGCATTTGGCACAGGCCTGTATAACTTCCCTATTGATTTTGTTTGGTAGGTTGGTTTCTTTGTGTCCAGACTGTGAAGCACAGTTAACTCGGGATGATAAACAGGTTTAAATTTGCTCCATGCCATTGACTGACTTTAAATGATGGAGCCTTTTTGAGTAAGTGTGAAAGTGGCCTTCCTCTCTTTTCAATATTGGAGCCACACAAGAGGTCTTGCTTTATTTGATGGGGGTTGGCATCACCCTAATATTTGAATATAAGAAATCGAAAAGCAAAAGCTGTTTCTTCTTTTGTCTTGTTTTCCATGGGACAATGGAAGCTTAGAGATGTGAGTTTAGAAAACTGATCCTACATCTTCCTCTTCTTCCCCTGTTCTGTTCTTCAAGTGAAAACATTGTGTTTTGATGCAGCTTGATATATGTACTCCTGGATTTCACATAAGGTTTCCTTCAATTTTGTCATGTATTGGCTGATACTGGCTTGAGGATGAAGTTTTAAGTACTGGTTTGATTGTAGAAGACAATATTATTAATAAATTACATGTATATAAGAAACAACAAAGCTTCCCTGTGAAATGTAATCTATTTCCTAAGTGAAGATGGTCACCTTAAGCTTCACACTTCCAGTTTCATTTCCCAGACAGAGAACATTTGCAAAAGGTTGGAGATAACTCAGTCCTAATTTTTAAGTGTCTTAAGTGCCTAAATCTCTGAGCAGATGTGAAAAATACCACCTCAGTTGTAATTTTTTTCTGATGATTTTTGAGCTCCTTGTTTCATGCTTTATTACAGGGAAATTGCTCATTTAATTATGTGAACAAACCTTTGTTTTGAAAGGATCAAGAGGAAGCAAATAGTTATGATGTTTAGATATAAACTATTCAGACTTGTCAGTGTTTTGTGATGATTTCCAGAGTATAAATTTCACTTCATAGATCTAGGAAATAATTTCTCAAAGCAACTGAAAGATGAGCCTGTATTTGTGTTTAGTATTAAAACAGTGACACAGAAGATGGGGTGGGGAAGGAACCCTGGATTGCCTCTATATCAAAATGTATTTGGTCGAAAAGTTAATCCAAGATGCTTCCGATAGAGCACTTTACAGCTGCAACCAGAGTAATTTAATATCCCCCTGATAGATTGTCTTCATATTGAAATAGCTGCTTGTGGTTACAATTTCACCTTCACAGGACACAAAAATCCTACTGTGTTGCTCTTGCCTAGTCACACAGCCTGCAAAAATACAGCAAAATTACTGCAGGTTCTCTGAAAACTAATTCTATTTGGGGGGCAGTACAAAGTGTACTCAGATAAGTGGGGGAGGCTCTGTGTGAATGAACATGGAGGGATTCCCATTTCTAACAAGTAGCTGCAGTGCAGTTTTTATTTTGGTTTGTGGAAGGTAATCTGTGCTTAGCAGCTTTACACTGGTATTTCTGCTGGTTTTGTCCTGCTGATCCCTCTTCCATATCTTGATTTGATCATTGTTTCTTATCTTCTTTCCTCTGACAGTTCTCCAGTGCAGCGGAACGCTCCTGTTCACTTGGATAATGGTGAATCTTGGTCTGGTCCTGCAGCTGTGTACAAAGAGAAGCCTCACAGAGCAATCTTGGAGGAGACTCTTGCAAAAATATACAGAAACATGTACCAAAAAGCTGCTGGTGCTGTTTCAGGCTAAGAAACACTTTCCTGAAAGCAACTCACCTGAAAACGCACAGTATACAGTATTTGTAACTAAACCTATTTTTATATAACAATATTAGTACTCTTTTTTTTAAGGATTCATTATGGTTGGACAGTGTTTTGGAGAAATGGGGGTTTGGCCTGGGTTGACAAAAGGAAATGATTAATATCCATGCCCAAAAAAAGAAACAAATAATTCCTAACAAAAAATCCCCTCCACAGTTAAGTAAGATGGTGTTGCTCCTGTGAGACTCCGAACATAGTCATTTGAAGACTAATAGGTCTGCTGGACATTCCTTTCTGACATCAACTCAGGTTTCAGCTGCAGCCAGTTCTTACTAAAAATCTATTTAGCAACATAAATAGAATTGGTTGAAGAAGCCATATGTCCAGGTGGTCAGAGAAGGGACTTAAAGGGGAAGGTGAATGTGAGTGTTGGTTTAAAAGTGACCCACCTGAGACAAAGAGAATTGTTTTCTTGACCATTGCCTTTGAATTGTTTATTTTTGAGACGGTGACAGACTTCGGTACTATAGGATCCAGAGCCATGTATTTGAGGTGGTTTTAAGTCACAAGTGTTCTAATACTGTGAGATTTTAAAAGAAAACCACCCAGCCCAGCAGCATTTGTGTCAGATGAAAGGTCATCTTCACACAGCCTTTGCATTTGAAAGCTTCCATGTTCTCCTGAATGCAGACATGACATTTGCCAATACACTTGTCATTTTAAAAAATATGAATAAGAAAGGAGCGTGCAGGGGGAAAGACCAGAGCTAGTCAGCAAACTCTTTGTGTTCTGTACAGGCCTTCTGAAATTCCTGCATCACAATCCCACCTAATTTGGAGCCCGTCCTTCCCAGTCTGCTGGGATCCTGTTGGCAGCAATCACTTTGTTTCTGCTAAAGGCCACCAAATGTTCATCAGCAGTTCGATGCCTTCCCCAGGGATGGAACCTTTTCAGCCTTGCACTGAGCAGATCCCACATTAGCAGACCAGGGCAAATTGCCCGTCCATTGAAAAGCTGAATGTTTTAAAAGGGCAAGAGTGTCCATCTCCTGCTTCCCCTCAGAATGCAGAAAAAAAAAAATTCCTGTTCTGTCTGCCTCCCTGTCTGAGTGAACAGAGTCAGCTCCACCAATGCCATTTTACCTGCTGTGATTAGATAGAGGATAAAGTTAGCAGTACAGATGGCACAACATATGACTGGAACCTGCCAGCATGCCTACATAAACAAAAAGTTGGTCTATTCTACCTTCCCTCCTTTAATGCTGAGACAACATAATTGATTTGAGAAAGCAGTTGGTGAGCAATTCCACTGGTGGGAGAGCATGTGGAGGGGTTGTGTGCTGCTGTTTCAGGCAAGGGCACTCTCAGAGGAAGTGTCTCACATACAGACGTTTCTATTCCTTGTAAGTGTTGGACCAGTTGAAGTGGATTAACACTGATAACTTCCTGTCCCTGCTGCCATTTAGCACATCAGTGCTTTCAGAGGGCATTAGTGGCACAGTCTCATGCTATGGAGAAGTGCCGAGTCACTCTTTGAGGCAGCACAACACTTTTTTTTGCAGAAGGGAAAAGTGAAACTTGCCCAAGCTGTGTCCCTGAAGGCAAAGAGGCCATGGAGGGTTTTGCTACCAGGACCTGGTGTTCACTGGCCTCTCCAGTGACCCCATACTAGTCCACAAAGGAATAGTTTCCTTTCTGCTCAGAGGAGTAGCTATATTGAAGTAGATCCTAAAGAGGCAGGGCAGATTCTGAGAAATACTTTCCAAGCTTTTGGTGTAAAATTAATCTGTTGAAACCTGAAGGTTTTTGCAATTTCCTGTATATATTTGAGCCATAAGATTCAGTGTTCTCCTGGTATCCTGCAGTTTTCATTCAATATTCTCTGTGCATTTCCTCCCCAGTGTCACAGCTGAGTAAAAGTCTTCTGAAGATTGGCTGCTCTCCTTTGACCTGATCTGGCTCTGTGACATAGAAAACCTCTTTGATTTTTCCCTCCCCAGCAATCCAGCAGATTTCAGTCCCTGTTTGTTCAGTGTGTGAGAACACCTGAATGCTTAGGGATTGTTGTGGGGCTTTTCTGTATGTTTGGTGAAGGACACAAGTTGCCATGAATTCAGGATACAAGGGGATGAGAAAAGTTGGGGGCCACTATAAAAAACAAGGTGGTGTTTTCAAGGGGTCCAAGGAATGGCTGGAGCATATCTGTTTGATTCCTCTAGCTAAAAAAAGGAAGCATATGGTAATAGGAAAACCTTCAGTTCTCATCAAAGATGAAACATTTTTCAGCAAAGGTGAAAACTGGATGGAAGAAAAAATGTCATTACTGAATTTTGACCGGTATGAATATTCTCAGTGTAGCCTTCTTCTGCAGGATAACATCACATGGAGCAGACAGACTCTTGAGTGTCTTTGGCCCTGCTCCAGCTGGGATGGAGATGTGTGTTCAATGTCTCTCTGAATCAGCTGCTGCAGGAGATGTTCCTCTCCTGGGTCAGTCATTCCACAGCTCACACCGTGATACAGCAGAGTGCTCTCTCTCAAGCACTGTGCTGGAAATCCAGTTTGGTAAATGAAAAACTTTCCTCTGGAATGCGACTTCAGACCCAAATTACTCTGATCTGTCCCCAGAATCTTCAAGGCACTTTGTTTTCAGAAGCATTTTCCCCTTCCCTGTTTGCTCAGGTGGCCCTGCCAGCACACACAGCTCTGAGCACGGCTGCTGCTCTGCCCCTGCAGCCTGGGAGAAGTGGAGGTTCAGGCACTGAACCAACACAGCAATAAACTGTAATTGTTTAGTGCACCTTGCCTTCTAATACAATTTAAATCCCCTCTATCAAATGCAAATTTCTAAGTTCCTGAGTGGAGCTTTAAATAGCATTTTCTGTGCTCATTCCTTATCTTTTGGCATCCACAAAGTTCTAGTGACAGTGGGATGGCATAATTCCACCCCCATCATTTTAGCTCCTAAAGGAAAGCTGCCTACTCAAATCTGGCAATAATGGGCCAGATGAGGAGTGAATTAGTGCTTTTCTGTAGAGTCTGTGTGTCTCTCTTGCCCTCCCCGAGTTATTATAACCCACGAGTATTCTCGCCAAAAGCTGTTCAGCATCCAGTGATGCTTGCAGGATGCAATCAGTGCAATATTTTAATCACTTTCATTTTAGTGAGTCAGACTCTGCCTCCTACTTGCTCCCTTCCATCCCTCCTGTGAATAACTTGGTACAATTTGGGATCTTGGGCTGGCTTTAGACAAACTGCCTGCCTGTGTTGAGAAGAAATGCAAATCCTTGGCTGAGGAGTAGCTGTTTTGGAAATCACTCAGCCATTGATCTGATGTGAATTAAAGGCAAAAATGTCAACCTCTTTAATGATTTGCCTTATCTAAGTTTTTGACTTAGAGGAAGAGAAGGTTAAATTTCTCCACGGAGGATAAGAAGCATAGGGATGGCTGGAGTAATGGGAACAGGTAGCAGCAGCTTTGTACGATAGATGGGGAAGAGTGTTTATGCTCCAAAGCTGAGCAACTTGGGAAGTGATGAGGGCTGTTCTTTAGATTGTGTGTCACATGTTTGAATTTCACTATTACTTCAGAGGCTGCCAAAATTCTCAGGGGAGAAAGAAATCTACCTGGAGATGTTGGGAATCTATTTTGGGGGTAAAATAACCGAACATTTAGCTCGGCTCAGTATTAAATAGTCTTTTCCAAACTCGTTCTCATTGTTACCTCAGCTGTAAAATGGGGAGTTTGTGCTCTGTTGAAGCTTAATTAAATGACTGTGAAGTGCTTTGGGATCCTGAGGTGAATGTTAAAGAAATTATTTTATGGGAGCCTGGCTGAAAAGTCCCATCTCATCTCCAGGTTACTAAAAAGGCTTTATTTTAATTTTCCCAGGTTTATTATGTTTTAATCAGACAATTATTAAACAAATCTTAATCAGATTTAATAGATTTCTATCTTGATCAGAGAGGGCTAGAAAAGATAATGAGCTGCTTTACTACATGTGCTCTTAGGAGCTAATCTTTGCAGTTGGTATCTTGCTCAGCTTCTGTCTCCTACATGATCTGGTTTCATATCCTCACACTGATTGCTCTTATGATATTTCTTTTCTTATTTTTAATATAAATTATTTTTTTCATCCTGGTGTCTGAGTGCCATTTTCTCTGTGTACTAACCAGCACTGTTAACATCTCTGACATCATTCGTCCTCATCCTCCCCCCAGGAACAAAGGGTGCAGCGTGACAGTGGAAAATTTTGTGTGGTGTGCCGTGGGTTTGTCAGAGAAAGCTGGAAGGAATCTCTGCCTTCCCACTCCCTCTGTGAGGAAGAGTTTGGTACATAATTCTTTTCTTCCCAATTTTTAAGCTTGAAATATTTTCTGAAACACTGAACTATGCAACAAAATTCTCAGCCTTTCAGGAGTGGTCTCTTGCTGTACAAATCAGATGATGTGGAATCTCTGGGTCATAGGAAAGGCCATGGTGTTAATTACTTCAGTGGTTATGGAGTGATTATTATCAGGATGCTGAGAATTTCTCATGAGATTTGTTTAGTAATCAAGGAATTTGAGGAAACTTTCAAATCAATGAAAGCCTCTTGGTTCCAGTGAGAACACTTGAAGCTAAGAGAGAACAGCCTTGTAGGGCTGATCTTGATGAACTGCCTCCCTGACAGAAGGGGTGTCTGCCTTCAGTGGTATCTGTGGGAGCAGCAGAGAATTAGTCTTTGCCCAGTTCCTTTCAGTTCCAACAAATGCAGCGGCGTTGTGGGAAGTGATTGAAACCCCCAATATTTCTGTTTCCATTGCACAGGAACTATTAAGCACAAGCCCCCTTGATTACTGTTGGTTTCTGCTGCTTTCCCCATGGAATTGAAAACATCATCAACCAAAGCCCTTAAAAGATGTGGCTGTAGCTCCTTTTATCAGTGTTGGCTTGCCAAAGGCATGGGGTTTGTTCCCATTTTATCTTTGTGAGAAATTCTCTGAAGTGTGGTGATAATTTGTCTGGATGGCAGCATAAAGGAACTGTAATCTTTCTCTTTGCGTGATCTATGTGGAGATTGTGCTTTTTCTTCATGTGTATTTCCCTGCAATTCTGGGTGATTGCCTCTGGCCCAGCAGAGAACTCCCTGCAGCCCGAGCAGTGTGATCTGAGCCACCTTCTCACCTCCTCGGGGAAAGGAGTTTACTGCTGCAAAACAACATCTCTCCTGGTTCATAAGGATTTACTGATCCTGAGGAGACAGCACAGAAATGCTGTTCTGTGGCCAGGCCTTTGCATAACCCTGTGGAGCTGATGGCATGGAATGAAGAGAGCTTCACACAGAGCAGGGTGGGAGGCTGGGATCTGGGCAGACGTGGAGAGTGTTTGATGCCTGGCATGCCATGAATTCTACATTTCTATACCATGAATTATCAGTGTAGGAAATAACCCGTGCAACTCCTGAGTAACAAAAGCGCCATTTACATCACTGAGTGGTGGTGAATTCTAATGCTTGTATTTGTATTGTTACCCTGACTGTAGCTGTAAGAACTGTTTCATTCAGGATTCCAGTAGTAAACACTTGCTAAGGGGTTGCTTTGCCTGCCTGCCTTGTTTTCACCACAGTCATCTAGTGTTTACATACATTTTAGCCTCTGTGCCATTTTTGAAGGCTTTATTTGTCTCATTTATGTTTCTGGTTTGGATAATACTTAAATATGAAATCCATCTGGGAAACATATTGTATATTCACGTCAAAGGGTAAAACCAGTTTTTAATTAAAATTTTATACAGCACTTGTATTTCACTTTGTCCTGTTTTATTATGAAACACTTCAATCTTCTTCCTAAAACACATATGTCTTGTGCGTTTCAAGATGTTCCTTGTTGCTCATGCAGAACCAGTTTGGGAGCTCTGTCAGCACAGTGCCATATGTTCTGGGCTTCATTTAGCTTCTCTGCTGTTTGTGGAGGCAGCAGATTGGATGGAATGCAGCTCAGCTCGGCTCCATTCTTCTCTTTGTAAACTTGTCAAGAGTAAAAAAAGCAGTAAGAGGGAAAACACTGAATAATACTCGAGTGAGTTGAATTATCAATAAATTATGGGAAAGTGGCCAATCAAAATTGAGGTTTCTCATGTATTTGAGGATTTTCCTTAATTGTGGCTTTTGCAGAGCCTATAAATTGATGCATCCCTCGGTGCTACCCAGTCTTACACCCAAAACAAGTGCTGAAGATTGAGATATAACCCGAGTCATTGGGAAATGACAAGCGTGAAGTGCTTGATTTTGCATTGATCTGATGGTTTAAATTAAAAAAAAAAAAGGTTAGTAGATTTCACAGAACATTCTGAGCTGGAGTGGCTTGTACAAGGATCAAACCCTGCCCTCAGTGTTGTTTGCATCAAGGATGTGTGGAGGGATTCTGCTCCTCTTTGGTGTTTCCTGGCTCTTTGAGGATAACACTCCACTTCTTAAATGCCTGGTACTGAAAAGAAGCAGCTCAAGAGTGATGGTGCCCTCCTGCTGAAAAAAAACACCCAAAAACCCAAGAAAGGTCATTTTTCTTACCAATCCATTCCTGTTTCTTCCCTGTCCCCCATCACCTTGACCATGAAGCAGTGGGTGCCATCAGCCTTTAATCCATGGCTGGTGTGTAGGCACAGCCCAGCTGGTCACTGGTGCTGTCCAGGGACTCCAGGCACTGCTCAGCTCTGCCCAGAGAATTCAGGACCACCACAGCGGCTTTGACAGAGGACCAGACTATCTCTGTGATTCTGTAACTAGAACTTAAAAACAAAACAAAACCCAAAAGAATAAGAAACTGGGGAAAAAAGGAATCCATATTTGTCTGCTTCCCCTTTGCTGAGGTGTGAGGCCGGAGGGGAAGGGCACGAGCAGCTGCTTGATGTGGCTGTGGAGGAGTGGAGAGGGAAACTTCAGCAGTCCTGACCTGAGGTCGGTCAGAAATCACCAGCTGGAGTGACATGAGTGTGAACCTGGTTGAAGTGACAGGCAGCTCAGCCCCTGGGACTCTATTTACATATGTTTAAAACAAACAAAAGAAAGCTGCCTTTGTTCCCCAGGAAAATCTATTTACTTGGCATTCAACTCGTGTATAAGCTGGAAGTTCTTTCACAGAAGTAGAAACAAAGCGACTGACATTTCTGCTTTGATGTGAGGCTGCAGCTAAGAGTTGATTTTGAAATACGAAAGTAAACTGAAACTACCTCCAATTTAAAGGTGGATTTTTAATGACCTTAAAAGTTTTGAGAAGATTTTTTCCCCCTTCCCTTAGGGACCAGAAAAAATTATAACAGTAATCTTAGTCATAGCTGTGAGTCTACAGAGACAGTGACTGTAGGTTAATGAAAAATTGACACTGCTACTTGCTGTGCTTCCAGCAGAATATGTTTTTTCTTTAAACTGAAGTGAACTATTGCACTGTGTGAGCTGGTTATGAGTCTCACATATTAAACTGGATGCTGCTTTTGTGGAAGCCACAGGAGCAAGTCACAGAACAGCATTTCTGTGTGGAACATGTGCTGCAGTAATTATGGGGTTCTTAAAATGGTAACCCTGGTCCTTCCCACAAAAATAAAGAAATACAGAAATAAAGAAATAAAGAATTAGAGGTCACTGGGTTAGTCTAAACCAGAGAGTGGCAGAGGAACCATTCCCAATGATCTCCATCCCAGTGCCTGATCCCGAGCGCTGTCAAGCAGCCCCATCGCAGTCCAGCAGAGAAACCCCAGAGCAGGAGCTGGGTGTTGTGCGTGCAGATGCTCCTGTTTTGCACACACGTGTGCGCTGTTCCACGCTGCTCCTGTGGCACAGCAACTCCTCAGGGAACTCCTCTATCTGCGGCTCACGGAGAGCTGCTCAAGTGCCCTCTCAGGAGCCTCTCTGCAGTGTCTGGTTCCTGGGAATCAGAAATGGCACCAACTCGGCAGCTCAGGCTGACTTCACTTCGGGCTCTGACAACTTAATAATTGTTTGTTGTGCCTGGCATGGTGGTGCCATCTGGCCCTGCTTGGACAGCAGGGCTGTGATCCTGCATTGCCTGGAATTCCAGCTCCTGCTGGTGAGACCTTGGGCTGTGCTGGAGTGGCAGCCCTGGCAGCTCGGTGCCAGCCTGTGGCAGATGGCACGCGCTTCAATCACCCTCGAGAGCTCTCTTGGAGACGGACACACAGAGGTGTTGGAATTGCCCGTGAGACGGAGGGAGGGAGGGCATGAAGGGAGGGCTTCAGGTGTGATACGGGATCCACAGGCAGGAATTAAGGAGCCCCTGGATGTCTATAGGCCTCCCTGCCCCCCTTGAAGGATTCCAGAGCCATACCAGTAAAAGTAGGAAGGGGATTCTGATAGATTCTTTGGTGTATATTTTTTATTATTATTATTATCATCATTGTAGTTGTTATTATTTTTATTTTGCCATTTTACTCAAATGAACACAGGGAAAGTTAGAAGAGAGTGCAGAAGAAAGGAAACTAAACCACGTAAATTTAGTGAGTTTGTTTCTTTTCCTTCTGGGGACCAAAAGTACAGAAGGGTGCTGGCACTCAGCGCACAGGGGCCCTCCTCTCCCTGAGAGCCCCATGAGCTTTACCCTGGTGGAATTGCCTTCTGCAGGAGCACAGGGAGGGCAGAGCTCCCTGCAGGAATGAGAGCTGTGATCCTGGTTAGGATCCACTTTAACCGAGAAGCAGGGGCCTCCAGCTGCAATTCCCCTCAGCAGGTGCCCACCTGTGCATGCCAGAGAGGCTGTGGGTGCCTCTCCCTCCTTATCCCAGAGCTCCGGTGGGAGGAACCAGAGAACACACAGTGCCCTGTTTGCTTACTCTCCACCCTGCTAAAATGCCTCTGGTTTGATTCCTTTCCTTTGTAATAAACTGTGCCCACCACAGCGTATATTCTTTTAAATAACATTTTAAAATATTTTCCGGTAAATTAAAGTGATGACATGTTTGTAGGGCTCATTGTTAATTTCATTTCCTTTGGCTCAGCCAGCCAGATAAAATGCAATGTTATTAATCTTTGTTTAAAAGAAGATCCTTTGCTGAACAGTAATAAATGATCTTGATAGATTTGTCAGGAAAATGAATGATAATCATTTGCAGATAGACACAAGCCTAGTATGGAAGATTAATAAGAAAATATGTATTGGCATCATTAATAACATCTGCTGCCAATGCACTTGGATATTGGTTGCAGCCTGAGAGCGATGTGTTCTTGTTAGGACACCACAACTCATCCCCTGCTGCCACAGCCAGGCTGCACAGTGTTCCTCTTCAGCTGGGGTTTCATTTTTGGATTGATTTGGTTTTAATTTTTCATTTTCAGCTAATTACATTGTTTTCTTAGAAAACACAAGCAAAGGTCAAGATGTTTAGAGAAAACTTTGCTTTATTTCA
>WEKY01046797.1:78645-132435 GCA_013390045.1 Picathartes gymnocephalus
CCCCCCCCCCCCCCCGCCAATCATTCTTTTCTCTTTTGTTTCACTTCAGTGCTTCAGAGTAGTGAAGTCAAATAAGTTTACCAATGAAATGTGTTCCTCCTGGGGGTGCACAGCTGGCTGCATCTGGAACTGTGGGTGTCTTCATTCCTTCTCAGGGCCAAGCTCTCAAAGTGCATTATTTTGTTTAACCAACATCAACATCATCATTTTTTAAAGGAAAAGTTACCTTCAAGGATCTGTGGGGTGAGATGGGGAGGGGAAGAACTCATCACATAGCCAAAAATCAAAAATATTTTGTCATTAAAAAAAAAAAAGGCATAGTAAAATTCAGTTCTACTCTCTGCAAAACTGAATTTTCCTAGGGGAAAAAATCTCAAACGTTTAAAAAACTGCTCCAGTTTTCCTCATCCTGCTCTGTGTTGCTGTCCCCATGGTTTAAGGGGATGTGTGGTCCAAAAAAGCCAATAAACCCATTGAGCTGAGAGCTGCTGAGGGTCTCTGTGGCCCAGGGTGAGGAGGTGAGAGCCCTGGTATTTCTAAATGCACCAAAAATGTACCTGTTATTTTTAGACATTTGCCAGCTATTAATCACAGTTGGTAACTTAATTTTCTCTAAATGTTCTGAGGGACCCTCTGACCTGGCACCACCTGCTTGAAACTGAACAGTGGAAAGGCAAGACAAGCTCTGTGTCATGTGCCTCTTCCCGTGGGGATGGATGGGCAGCTCATGGGGCTGGGATCTCCCTTGTTCAAAGGAAATTTACTTTTTCCTCTCAGAATCAGCAAATCCTTTTACTGACCTGCATGGTGCCCACACAGACTCCATCCTGCTCCATCCAAACTGGGGATAAGCAGGGGGATCATAGCTCAACCTTCCTGACCCTGGTGGAAACGGGGCCTTGTCTCTTCCCTGCTTGCTGACTCATGAATCGTTTTCTTAATCTTTATGGTGCTGTGCTTCTCTGTGTGCCCTCACCTCCCCACACAGCCCACGGTGACTTGGACCTGCCCTTTGCATGCAGGGTCACATACCTGTGGGCATTTTCAGCCTTGTTCAGGCACAGATATTAACAGTGGGTGCTGGTCTCTTCGTGGTTTCAAAGATTTTAGCTGTGCCACATTACGTGGTGGCACCAAGATGGGTCAGAAAAGCCCAAACTTGATCAAAAAAGTGCGATCCTGATCCAGGCCCTGAGGAAGGATACTTTTTTTCCTTGCCACAGCCAGGTCACTGCGGTCCCACGGAGCCCTCTGAGTGTCAGAGCAGGACAGATCACCACAATATGCCACAGTCAGGACTGGCTTGGTTACCGAGGAACCTTTATTGCTGGAAATGCTGTTAAGGGGCAGCATCAGCCCTGTGGGCAAACAGGCTCAGGCGGGTGTCAGCCCAGCCCTTGTGCAGCAGAGGGAGCCGGACGGAGGGCTCAGGGAGCAGGAAAAACCCCCTGTCCCCACTGCTGGTGCCAAGGAGCGGTGGGATGGGAGGGGTCCCACACAGGCCGTGGGGAGGCTGTGGGAGCAAAGGTTGTCTCTGCTGAGTTAATCCAGTGGTCCCCAACTGATCCCATCTGAATTTAGTCCATTTAAAAACCACAGGTAGTGTTTAAGTCTCCTTCCCCCCGCCAGTATAAACCAGAACTCCTTCCCTTAAACACAGCAGTGCAGAGTCAGCCCTGGGGGAGGCCCCAGCCGTGCCACAGCTGGGCTTTCCAAAGCCTTGGCTCCTTGCTGGGCTCAGCTCTGCACCCTTAAACTGACCCCAGAGCTCCTGACTTGTCCCACACATCCCCTGCATCCCAGATGTGACCAGTGCTGACTCTTGGTCACCCCTCATGGAGAAGCTGAGCCCCACAGTCATTGCCAGCAAGCGGTGCCTCCAGGGAAGGGCTGTGCTGCCCTGTGCCAGCACCAGGGCACTGTCACCAGGGGCTCTGTCCCCTGATGCTCCCAGCTTGGACAGGAAGGTGAGAGCAACCAAAGCCACGCAATTCCTGACCCCAGCTCAGCCAAAATATGCCCACAGAAAGACGTTGATGGTCAGCAGGAGAATGGCATTAGCATTGCACACAATCCTCCACAGGGGCTTTTCCTCGATGCTGGTCAGTCTCTGCTCCAGGGCAGCTCTCTCCTCCTGGGACAGGGCGGGCGTGGGGCTGGTGGGCAGACCACAGAACCACAGATACACCATCTTCCAGCAGGGAGGCCTGGCTGCTGCGAGAGAGGGACCAAAACATGGCTGCTAGAATCTGCTGGGACTCTTCCCTCCTTTCTCCCAATCATTTGGAGGGGCATCGGCCAGTCTGGAGTGGGGCTGGAGAGGAACCTTGCATGGGAGATGCAAGCTGATGGAAAGAAGGGAAAGGGAAGAGGAGGAAAAGGAAAAGGAAAAGGAAAAGGAAAAGGAAAAGGAAAAGGAAAAGGAAAAGGAAAAGGAAAAGGAAAAGGAAAAGGAAAGAGGAAAGAGGAAAGAGGAAGATGAAACTTCTCCCTAGACCATGTACAGCACAGCCTGATTCCAGTCAGTTGATTGCAACACCAATCACTCATTAGTTAATTAACAAACCTCTTCCCCCTCCTCCCCAACCCAGATTCCTTCCACTTTTAAAAATTCCTGACAGCATGATGGTCCATTTAGAGATATCCTGGCTTGTTTATTACACATGGCATGCCAGGTGAAGTGTGTGTTTTAATTACCAGTCCTGTGCTGTGTGTATTTCACTCACTGTTCTTGCCAAATATAACCTTTTTTTGAAAAGCAGGATGTTATAGGGCCTTGAAAAAAGGTGTTACCCAGAAAAAAACCCTCATTAAACTGTCAACTGCTGTGTTTTGCATTTCCATCCTCATCTCTGCTAATTATCAAAATACCAAGATATTTGTTTATAAATACCTGAGCTAGCAAAGTGAACTAGGAATTGATAAGAAATAAGAAATAATTCTGAATAACTGCATTCAAATTAACTTACTTTATTGGGGAAATAAAAATAAGGGATTTGTTTAGATGTTCGCTTCTGTTTAGCTTGGCTGTAATTGACTCCAGTGTCCTTTGGACTGACCAGCAAATGGAGGGAGTGAAGAAATCTTGTGTGTATCTTTATTCTGAGGCTTCTGCTCTGTAACATTCCAAGGTTCAGCTCAAAACCAGAAAGCTGCATCTTTTAACAGATTTGCAGAATAAAGCTCTGTCCACTCAGAAAAGAACTTGCCTATGTAGCATCTCCTGCTACTGTTCTGTCTCCTGACGACTCTTTAAGTTCACTTTGCTCTGCCTTCCTTCCTATAAAATACCCCTGGTAGGACACACAGCTATTTAAGGTCTGAGTTTTAACCATGGCTTACATCCTAAGGGACGATGAAAGATCCTGTTGGCATCATGCAAATGAGAAAAGTGAGGCCTGTGGGTTCATTCTAGGACATCCACAAAGTGCACATGTCTGCTCCCAGGGTGTCTTGGTCCCCTCACACTGTACTGCTATTTTGCTGCTCTTTTCTTTTCAGGAATGGCAGCTCTTCTGAGCCAGTCAAGGGTTGTGACATCAAGGTATGTTGGGAGGAGCAAAAACCACACTTCCATTTGTCACGTCCTCAAAACTGCAAATACAAGCCCCAGCTACAGTGATTGCAGCGTGTCCTCATATGAGCTTTAGGGGCTTGCATGGGCCCCTGGCTGTGCACTCCCAGGCACGTGAGTGTGTTTGTTCACAGACAGACCCTTACCTTCCTCCTCCTTGTTGCCTGAAGCTGCAGTTTCCACCAGGTCCTTCTCTCCGTGTTCTGGGTTGATCTGTGCTGCTTCACTCCTGCAGTTGTTCAGGTTTATGGCAGGTGCTTTTCTGTGCCTGGTCCACCACGTGAGGCTGCCCAGCTGCAAAGTGGAACAGAGAGAAAATGGTCACTGCCTGTCAGTCCCAAAGTGGCCACCCAGACATCTCCCTCCTTGTGGGGCACAGGGCCAAGGTGCTGCTGAGTCCTGTTTGGGACAATCTCCCACTTTCCCTCCCCTCCTTCCTGCACAGGTGCCCACACCCTGGGTAAGAAGGTTGGCATCATCCAGCTGGAGCTGAAAAGCTGGGAAAAAATGTGAAATAGTCTGCTTTCTCTCTTTCCATTTTTTTTAAATAACCTGTTCCACCTCTGTCTCTGAGGAGAAACCTTTTAGTAGACATTGGAGAAGCAGCTCCCTATTTGCAAAGCTCATGTGATTCATCCGAAATAATGATGGTCTGCATCCAGAATGGCAGCCCCCCAACAGGGAACAGTAATAAAGTCAAATAAATAAAAATAAATCAAAAAAGAAGCCAAGATACCCTCTCTGGGTGCAATCAGTCACAGACAGCTGTTGTGCCCTCAGAAGATTTTTTTTTTTTAAATTCCAGATTTCTCTGATGGGCCAATACAAGACACTGCCTGTCTCTGCAGAAAGCCACAAAGGACCACCAGTCTGCTTTACAAATACCCAAGTTCTGAAACTCTGATCCTACAGCAAGCCTGAAAGTCTTCTCCCTGGAACCCAGGGAGTGCACAGGAGACATCCATCCTGCAGACCTCAGTGGCCTTTCGGCAGCTGTGGGGGGTTACACACCCACCCCAGGGGCTCAGGGATTTGGGGTTAAGCCAGCCCTGCTGCTGCTGTGGGTGATCTTGGCGCTCCCAGGATCTCGGTGTCTCCTCCTGACCCCTGCCCTGGCCAGCCCAGGCAGCAGGGACAGGCTTATCCATCCCTCCCAAAGGCAGCTGCCAGGTCCAGGGGCTGCCCTCCCCCTCCAGCCCACGCTGCCTGGCAGAGGGGCACGGGGGGGGGGACAGTGCCAAGGTGCACTGGTGACAACAGGGCAGGCACAGGCACACACGGGCCCCAGGAGGGAGCAGCTGCCTCCCTGCTCCGCCCGTATGGAAATGAACGTCTCCAGTGGGTCACTTACAGAGTAACGTGAGTTTAATTTTTGAATTTTGCACACACAGATCCAGGCAGAAGCTTCCAGCTGACACAAAATGTTGCATAATTTCCAGAAGATTTATAGCTTTATTTAAATCATTTTCAACCAAGATGAGCATTGGGCAGGGCTAATCTTTCTTGTCATGAAGTGCTAAATTGCTTTGATTTGATGATCCTCATCTTTCTCAGGGATTTTTTTTTTTTTTTTAATCACTTAGGAAATGTCACTGGAACATAGTAAAGTTTCAGGGTACTAAAGAATTTCCAAAACTTTTTTCCTTTTCTCTCCTCTTCTCATGTGTCACTGAATCACTGTCTCTGCACATTGCAGCCAAATCTGCAAGGGCTGGGGTGCACCCGGGGCTCAGACTCTGCCACAGGGAAGCAATTCCCAATGGAAAGCAGCACAGGCACAGGGAGCCTCATGGCATCATCCCACTGACCCACCCAGGAGTTGGTGCCTCTTCCATGGCCAAATAAAGCAAACCACCAGCCTAGGGAGCTCCTGGGGAAGCATCACACCAGCGCTCCAGTGGGTCTGGGCTGGCTGCATTCCTCGAGATCCCCCTTTCTCCTCTTTGCTGCTGGAGTGGGGCAGAGCAGCAGCTCTGTGTGGCCATCGGGGCCTCCATGGGGCTGGCTGTGCTGCCCTGGAACAGCCTCCCAAAGGGATGAGGAGGGGAGGCAGACGGTGCCAGGGTTTTGGGTGCCTGGAGGAAGCAGGAAAACACTTCACTGAGAATTGCCTGCGGGGGAGCTGTGTCAGCTTTACTGACTGGGACCTGGGAAGTGCTGCCTGAGGCCACCATGTCCAAGGGCAGGGGAGCAGGAGGGAGCCTTGTGCTGGGTCCTGGGGAGCCCTGTGGCTCTGCTGCCATCTGGGCACTGCTGGGGAGCCCTGTGTCCCCCCTCAGTTTGCTCCTGTCAGCCCCCACAGAGCTCTCGGTGGCACCAAGCGATGCTGCGGGAGCTCCAGCTGCAGCACCTCAGAGCTCTCAGGGGGCTCAGGCCAGCCCAGGCGGGCTTGGTGCTCCTCCTAAGCTCTGCTCCAAGAGGAGCCACTGAAGCCAGACCTCAAGACACAGGGAAAACATCCCAAGCCCAGAGTGGAAGTGGAACAGCCAATCCACCAGCCTGTCTGGGTGGGCCCTGAGCCCTGGGGAGCTGAGCTGCTGCCGCAGCACTCGCTGCTTTGTGGGCTGCTCCCCTCCCTTTTCACCCTCACAGTCTCCTTGGGCAAGGGAGTTTGCAAGAACTCAGCAAAGTTTTTCTTTTGTTGTTTGTAAACTAGAATAAATCCTTCTGTTCCAAAATGCCATCTGGCACCTGACAGTTGTGTTTCAGCTTCACAGTCTCAAATTTAATTGTAAGCTCTTTTGCAGGCTTTTCAAGGACGGTGTGACACAATATGGACTACCTACAATGAAGACATATGAACTCTGGAGCATACCAAACAAATTCCTTGCATACTTGTTTTCCAGCACAGCATCAATCACCACAGGGATGGGAGAGTGTCCAAAACAGCAGGAGAAAATGCTACAGCTTGCAGTTCTCAGATTGTAATTCATTTAAAGCCAGGAACATTAGCTGTACCACTCTAACATCAGATACAAATCTCTTTTCTCCTTTTGCCCATTTACTATCTCAAAAGTATTGAGATTCAATATTTAAAGTTGTCCAGTGTAGATCCTCAGCTGGTGCAAAGCGACATAACTGTGCTCAACAGCTGTTGTTGGTCTTTGAAGGCAATGGAGCTGTGGTGATTTACATCTGCTGAGGTATGATCTATCACTGTATTTCCTTGGCTTTGTCTTTGCCATCTTGTTTTTCGACTCTTTTTGCTTGACAAAACAAATGACACAATTCCTAGCTCTTGTACTGTGTCTTTCATCATTCCATCTCCAAGCACTGCGGTTAAGGACGAGCAGGACCAGCCCCATGCGAGTCTTAGGGGAGAAATATCCGAGGCTCAGGAAGGGAACTGATTAACCAGGAAGCACCAGAGCTTCAGAGATCCTCACCCAGGACACCCAGCACAGCCTCCCCTCCCAGCCACTGTCATGGGGACACTCAAGCTCTTCACCACAGGTTTGCCCACTTGCTTGCCAAGTAAATAATGGCCAAACACAAAGGCCAGGTGCCAGCTTCTACCCAGAGAGTCAGAGCCTGACACATCCACCCTGATCTCCACATCCTGCCCTTCCTTCCCCAAACACTTCTGTCCCTGAGCCACTCCAGCGCAGTCACAGACTCACTGGAGATGAGGGGACAAACCATGAGAAACCATGTCACCAGGAGTGATGGTCCAAACCCACACCTCTGCTCATGTCTAGGGCAAAAGCTGGGGTGAGCCTGACCCAGGAAAATGAAAAATGTTGGTCTCAGGGCTGCCCACTCAGGTTTGTGCCAGACAGGGAGAAACCCTGCAATGTTGTCTCCTGCCTCAGCTAAATCCTACACCTTCCCTTTGGCTTGTTCTCTGAGGAAGAAGGGCAGACTTTTCCTGTAGAAATCAGGGATAAATAGTAGAAACTGAACGGAATCGAACAAAAAGAAATGGGGACAGACTCTCCCATTCCTTCTGAGCAATAAGAAGAGGGAATAACTGCTTAGTGGCATGAATTTCCTGGCAGCCCATCTCTTCTTCCTTGTGGAGGGAAAATTTTGAGGGGCGGGGGGCACATGGGATGGTCACCACAAATATCACATGATTTGGTCTCTGTGTCCAGCTTTTCACTGCCACAAGCAGTATCATTAATTCTCATTCATTTTTCTACAACAGAATCACAGAGGTCAAGCACTGAGCTCAGCGCTATGTGGGGTCCATGGCATACCAAAAGGCTATCCTGAACATCCCTATTGAGAATATTTCCCCAAAAACATCCAGCTGATGTTAGTTCCTGGCCAGTGCTGCCCTTTAGCAAGCTCTCCTCCCTCCCTGGCTCTCCAGAGGTACCTGAGGCAGGGCAGCCACCACCTCCCATCCTTTGTTCCTCTGGGATAACTGCACAAAGCTGCTTCAGACAAAACCCTGCCCTCCCTGACCATACCCCTGGCTCTTTGAAGAATGTGTCAAACAAGGTCACTTACATCCAGCACCTATAAACTCACACATTTCAGTCGAAATACCACTGAAAATCTCCCCTGGGGAATCTCCTATGATCATAACCTCTCTTTCCCTAATTCTATTATAGTGGGCTCCATCCTGAACTCCCCCTCTTAGAAGATGCTTTAAATATTTAGACCTCATGCCTCTGAGGTCAGACTAAAAAGCCTGGAGGTGCTGGGGCCAGTTTCTCCATCTCCTGAACTGCAGGTTTGATGCTCACTGTTCACCAGTGCTGTGTTAATGCATCTTATCTTGCTATTGCTGTGGGCAGGAAGCACTGCACATGTTTAGCTATCACAGGTCAGATGATGAGTGGGAACTCATTAAACCACAGTAATTAATTGCTGGCAACCATCTGGCCACCCCTGAGCAGTCATGAACAACGTAAGCAGCAGAACTAATGGTGCCTCCTTGCCAGTATTTCTCTCTCCCATGTGGATCCTCTGATAGCTAATAAAAGCTGAGAGTTTATCTCCAAGCAGACACAAAGACAGCCTCTCTCCCCCCTCCTCTCCCCTATCTGAGCACCTGCTTTCATGTAATCTTTAGGAGCGGGGTGTCTTTGACACCTATAACATTCCATCAAACATTGATGGAGCTGGTTAATGCTTTACAAGTTATGAGGAAGCAACAGATTGATGCCATCATAGCATTTTCTCTCTCATGCCGTTAGACAGGAAAAAATAGGTCTTTTTAATCTATCCAGTAACCTTTGCTAAGAGGTAGGTGGCAGTTTTGTTATATTGGCAGCTGCTTTAAAATTTGGGACTGGGAAGAGCTGCTTTAAGGTTTTATTATATAAAAGCTCCCAACTCTGCACCATTTCAATGTGCTAAGTAAAAGAAAGTTGCGCTTCCCTCAAAGTTATTAAATTTAATTGAGATCACATTGGGACAAAATGTTATTTTCCTAAATGCCCATGTTGCAAAAGATATTAATCTTGTTTGCCTGCAAGATTGATGCTGGCTCTGCTGAAACAGGCTAGATGCTACAAGTAGATATATTTAATTCCTCCTCAGCAGTGCTCTGTAATGTGATTTCATCTCCTTCCCCTTCTTCTTTTCCTTCTATTCCAGTTATGATGGGCTGTGGAGTCAGCCCAGCTCTGGGCACAGCATGGGAACTCACACTCAATTTGAAGCCCTCAGTGCTCAGCAGCATTAACACTCTGTGACCTGGGGAATAGAGAGAGCTGAGGGGCAAGGGCTTCTTTGGCAGCACATGCATCACACACCATTTCTTAGCCGCTGGAGGAACAGACAAGGGCAGGTCTCAGGGATTTTTTGTGTCCAAGGGCAGGCTCTGGGAGAGGGGTGTCACTGCAAGTCACTTACCTTGTCTTCAGGGATTGGAGGGGTGCAGAGACTGATGAGGACGATGACAATGGCAGTGAGGGCACAGAGGATGAGGGCGAAGTAGAGGTAGTGCAAGTCCTTTAGCACAGCTGGTCTCCCGTCCTCCTCCCCACAAGATGGGGGGCTATAAACAAACTCCATGACCATCCGAACCAGACCAACAGCAAGCCCAGCCATGAGGCCCCAGAAAGCACCCTGAGAAAGGCAAGCACAGAGAAAAGGTCACTGCAAATTACCTCTGGTTGTAGTTTTCCCTCTCCTCTCCTTCTTTCCCAAGACTTTTTATGCCTGGTGGAAATCCACACTGAGGTGCATCAGAGGAGAATTTTTGCAGGAAGAAGAATCCTCATTTTCTCTCTCTGCCTTTGAACACGGAGCACACAGAGCACAAACAATGCAAGAATCTCCTCCTAACAGCACTCTTCCAATGAGACTTTGACACATTACCTCTAAATGGCAAAACAACTTCCCTTTCATGCTTTTAAATGGGACTGCCAAGAAGTACCACTTGCAGTGACTTCTTAAAAGAAAACTCATACCCACTAGAGACTGGGCTGAGATCCACTAATGCATGCCAGGGAGGGGCTGTCTAATTGTCACACTTGAGCTGGACTGGCTCCGAGTTTAAGGAGTCTCAAAGGCTAAGTACTGAGGGGAGAGATATTTATTTATTTTATCAAATTAAATGTGTGTATCAATTGGTTGTTGACACTACACTTACAGGCTCATTAATCCTCTTGCAGAAGATTGCCAAGATGAAGAGGGCTGTGATTGGTGGGGCCAGATAGCTGGTTATGGACTGAATGTAGTCAAAGAGCTTTCCACTGTTGGCTGATTGAATGATTGGGATCCAGAGTATACTGATGACCACAAGGATGAGGATGAAGACTCTGAAAGAGGAGGATAAAATTGTGTTAACTCTGTAGGTAGATTTGCAGCAAAACACACTCCCAGTTGCTCTTGGAATTTCCTAAGAAAAAATCCACAGATCTCTCTCAAGAACCTTTACTTGTGTACACAGAAAAAAAGAAAATTGTTCTCCCAACGTGAGCTTGGTGTGTCCTAGAGTGACCTCTAGTCTTCAGTGACCTTGTTCTTGGATGTGACAGAAAGAGGGAGCTAGAAGCTTGTGGAAGCAATCTTTCTGCCACCTTTCCAAGCAGGTAATGCGCTCAGTCTCTTGCCTTTGCCAAATTCCCACTCGTTTGCTACTTATTAAAATTGTGTTTGGGGCCTCAGGTGAATATTGTAACCTTCGTCTGCCTTTGCACTGTGTGTCCATAGTGCTGAACAAGAGGTACTTGTCCTCTCACCGCTCTGCCATGGTGAAGTGTGAGTTTGCCTGCAGCCTTCAGCCACCCCTCAGCAAAGTTTGGAACTTAATGGTGATGACTGGAGAGCAAAAGCTCCACAAACACACTGAATGCAGCCTAAATTCCCCTGTCTGGAGGAGAAGTTTTTATGCCCCTGATATAATGCAGCACCAAAGCTCGTCTGCAAAGAACACTACAACTTATCACAGAGACAGAGAGCTGGGAGGCTCAGCTCCGCACTTTTCCCTGAAAAAAAAAAAAAAAAAAGAATTGCAACATATCACTCCTGTCTGTTGCAAAAATAACATGTTTTTATAGACCTCTGGTGACAATGACTCCAGAGCACTTTTGGCTTTTCTAAAAGTTACATTTAAAGCAGTATTTATAATAATAAGTTTAGAGAGGAGAGAGACAATTATCTGCTTAGCTCAGTGAAACACTCAGAGTTTCTCCTTGACCAGGTCTATCCAAGATGAAACTGGAAAACACAATGCTCTTTCCCAAGCTGTGCTCCTGCTCTATATACAGGCACCAGATTTTTCTCAGTGAGTCCAGCCTAGAGGACATAAAAGCTGCACTCAAAACAGACGATGAGAAGAGCAAGACACAAATAAATGCAAGGACCTGCCCACAACCATCAGCTCCTGCTCGGAGGCCTGCCTGCGGAGCCGCTGCCAGATGTCGATAACGAAGAGGGTGCTGCTGCTGTTGAAAATGGAGGTGAGGGAACTCATCAGGGCTGCCATCATCACTGCAATCATCAAACCCCGGAGCCCTGTGGGGGTAAAACACAGAAGGGGAATCAGGACTAGACCTTGGGCCTCGGAGCACCGATCTTTCCATCCTGCTCTCTGGTATCTGCAGTAATATTGCCACATCCTTAGGATGGGTAAGGGCAGCCTGATCCCCCTGTGCAGAGCCCGGCCCAAGCCCAGCTCCCACAGGGGTGATTCTCACCATCAGGCATGAGCTCAATCACCAGCTTGGGGTAGGCAATGTTGGAACAACCCACAGCAGCTCCACAGACCCTTTTGCAGATGTCTGGGTCCACGCAGCCCACATCATCTGCAGAACACAGGGAAACAGCAGGGAGTCAGTGCAAACCCCACCGAGCCATAGGTTGTTTAGATCAAGGGAACAAATCCTGATGCCTGGTATTGTTTCATATAAATTCAGAGGTGGAATACAGCTACATGAGTGGGGCTGAAAAACATTTTATATCATGTAATAGAGGTGAAACTTTGAGATGACAGCTTGAAATTCTGTTCAGGATACAGCTAAAACTCTCCTGGGTGTTGCATAACTGTAATCCTTGATGATTTGTCACCTGTGGGAACTGGACTGTTTCCATGAACCTGTCAGTTGGGTTCCCAGGGATGCTGGAGGCTCACCTACTCCTACTTAGGAAATCTGGGAGACTGGCTCTTTCCTCTGGGAGTGGTCCTTCTAACCAAGGTATTCTTCCTGGAAAGGGGAAGGCTCTGGAGCAACCAGCAATGAGAGCTCCTTGGGATATAAGGGAGGCTTGTTTAGTCTAATCCACCAGGACCTGAATGAATTTGTGTGGGAGATTGCTAAAACTCTCCAAAATACCTAATGGATATAATCCATCAGATCTGAAGGACAACCTCAGTGCTCCATGAATTTATTTTCACTGATTTCCTGTGGACAGACAGATGGATGCAATGTCCACAGCATGGAGCTCCATGACCTCAATGGCAAAGTATGCCCTTTATGGGTACTCCTGGTGATTTCTGCCACTGGGGGAGAACTTGAGGTGGAGGGAGGGCTTGGGAACACCATGGTGCAACAGGAATCTCTATGAACATGCCTGCAGGGCAGCAGTTTCTAAGACATTAAAGTGCTGGCAGACCTGTGTGGGATTAGTGGTCACAGCAGGTATGGAGCCCCCTGTCAAGGAAGATGGGAAGGCTTACCTGGGTAAAGAGCTCTGCTGATCATTCCTGGCATGACAATGAAAAACATAGGGAAGATTTTCAGATATCCTCCCAGCACTGATCCACCTTTGGCATGGGAGAGGTTCTTGGCAGAGAGAGATCTCTGGACTATCACCTGCAGTTGGTGGAGAAAGGGAGCAGAGAATGAAACAGAAGCACAACAGAGAGAGCAGGATCCGTCCTCTCTCTGTCTCTCCTTCTCGGGGATGACTTTCATCCCGCAGGATCCCAGGGTGTTTTGCATGCCAAGGACAGCTTTCCCACCTCGCTGACTGCAGCCTGCTGCCACCACTCAGAGCTCAGTCCACAGGCTACAGGAGAGGGCAGTGTGGAAATTTCCTTTACAGGAATAATTTCAGCCTTGACTGAAATGAAGCCACCTTGAGGGCGGGAGACAGCAGCTGTATGGCAGCAAGAGACACGGAATGAAGCAGACTGGGGGTGTTTTGGTAAAAGCTCAGTGGTGGGGTTTCATAATTATCCCATCTGAAAGTACAGAGGCACTGCATCTTGAGATACACACACAGCTTTCCTCGTTTGTAGCTTGAAAAGGAATAAGGGACAGGAGACATCTGGGAATATGAATGGAGAAATATTGTCTGGAGGTCTGCTCAAGGTCACAGCACAGCCAGCTCCAGATTCACATTTTTATATCCTTGTCATGCTAACTGCATGAAGACTCCCAGTACTCACCAGCCCACAGTGGGATAAAGACGGATGAAAACCTGTTCTCACTGCACTAAGAAGTGCATAAAATTAGCAGCTTGCTGAGAAGGTGGAAGGAGTGAGACATTCTGGTCTAGACCAGTAAAAAAAGTAGCAACTTCTGCACACTGAGGCATGGTGATTTTTCAGCTCACAGATCCACAGACAGGACTGAAAATAAGAGTGGTGGTTTGTCTGCTGAGGGAAAGATTTTATTTACCTGGTCAGTGCACCAGCACCAAAGAGCCAGCACAGAGAGACCAAATACAAGGCCAGGCCAGGGAATGTCTCCTGTGATGGGATCCCTGAACAAATGGAAGGCATCTGCACGAGGGAGGTGACAGGTCGTGTTTGGGACCGTGATCTTTGGTATTGCTGTGCTGTACTTCTCCTGAAGTCCTTCATACCAGCCAACTTTTTCAAATCCTGTGAAGACAATGCCAGTGATTTAAGGGCTCGTGCATCCTGTGAAATTAACCTCTTATCTGAGTCTCGTGATTACTTTTCTTTTATCTTCCTCTTATCTCCTTTACTTTTCATTCCACCCTTGCCTTTTGCAGTCAAGGTTTCTACAGAAGTCGGTTGGATTTTGCCCAGAGTCCTTGTGGTTTAAACAACACATTCTGGAAGAGGATCAATGCAGGAAAATCTCCATGATCCTAATCCCTGCAATGTCACCACCATCTAGTTTTTAGTTACATACCCTCCAAGAGCTAGAGCAGGAAGGTATAACATGAAAAAAGATAAACCTGGCTTAGTTATTTCTGTTTACCAAGAAGGCTTAAAACAAAGACGGATGATGGTCATTTCCTTGTTGCTCTTTATTTTTTTATAACGCTCAGTTACGCCCACATGAATCCACAGTAACTCCAAAAGTCAACAGTGAAAGTCAGCAGGATTACTCTGAATTGACATGGGCTTAATGAGAGCTGAATTTGTCTCTGAGAATGTGATGTTTCAAAGCTCTTTGGCAACTCCAGTGAGGTGAAGTTGCCCAGAGCCTCACCTCCATTCAGTTAGTGCAAAGGATGAAGAAAGTATGATGGCTTGGAGAATGAGATTTGTGCTGGCACCACTTCTGTGAGTGGTTAAAACTCATTTCTGCACCACACATGAAAGGGTGAGGCACCCTGCTAGGGCCTAGTGGCCTTGGGGCCACTAAACTGCTGTGTGGGACCACTGCAGGTTCCCCTTACCTATGAACATGAGGACCAAAGCTCCCAGCACCATGATCAGGGTCTGCAGCGCGTCTGTGTAAATCACAGCAGCCAAACCCCCTGCCAGGAGAACCAGAGACAGCAGTCAGTGTGTCCCCATGCACAGGGAAGCAGGTACTTCACCTGGAAAAAAAGCTTTCTCTAGGCCCAGCCCTGTGATTCCAGGACAGAACCCCTGGGAGAAGCTGGCACTGAGCTGATCCCCTGGAGCCCACAGCTGTCACAAGCTCTCCCATGAGGAACAGTGTGATGGGTTTTCCATGTTCATGAGAGGACTTGGAGGAAGTTCAGCATCTTAACAGCTAAAGTTGCTAATTTTGCAGAAAGGGAAAAAAGTAGCAAATATGGGCAGTGGTAACTTCCTGCACAGAGGGAGCCAAGAGCCTTGTGCAGTGTTAGAAAATCCTCTAAAAACAGTGATATTGCCCCCATACCACTCTCCCTCGGGCCAAGAGGGGAGAGGGGAAGAGGCAAAGGTCCCCAACAGCTGGGAGTGACAGGGCAGGTACTACCAGGAACTGGGGCAATATCTCCCTCAGACCAGGACCTGAATACACTTTCCCCTCTGTAGGAAACAGGAAACTTATACCCCAGGTTCCAGTTTATAATGTGTCCTTCAAAAGCAGCTATTTACCAGCTATGGTGTAGACAGCAGTCACTGCTAGCAAGACCACGGTGGACAAGTAGAGGTTCCAGCCCAAAGAGATTTGGATGAACAATGCTCCAGAAAAAATGTCTGTCTGGAATAAAAAAACCAAGGGCAGTCTGGCATTAGTAGTGCTTCGTGCAAGTGAAATCTAATAAAGCAGCCTGCAGCCCTCTGCGGCTGAAAGCACTGACAGGGGAGGACACCACGAAGGTGAGCTGGAAGGGGAGGAGATGAGCTGTTGGGGCTGTTGGCTCTGAACCTTGTTCTGCTGTAAGGAAAAAGTTTCCTCCAGGTCAGAGCTTTCAGGATCTGGGAGAGCAGGAGGATGAAAATGAAGGTGCTAAGCCAAGGGACTAAAAAGTCATCAAAATAAAGTCCATCTTGAGTCACAGAATCCTGTCTGGCACAGAGAAGGACTGGTGGAAACTGTCACTCCTTTTGGTGACTGGGAAGACATCCCTGCACAGCAGAGCCCGTGTATCCACAGGCAGACACAGAAGGGAAAGAGGGGGAAATAGCAGAGACCATATTCTTCCCAGGGCTACATCTTGATGGCCTCATGGTCCAGAGACACTCCCCCTTGAAAGACTCCTAAAGAGTCACTGATGTCTTGTACCATGATTTGTTTATCTGAAAAGGTCAACAGGTGGCTTTTCTGTTCCTGCAGTTCAGCATATTAGACTGACTCCAGAAAAACAGGTTATACCTGCTGAGGACCTCACTAGAAATACAGAAGCCCCCATCAGCTGAGTTTTGTTTGGACCTTCTGGTAGAGAGAGTGACACCAGAAACCGGGTGAAACCTGGAATTACACAGATAACATCATTCAAAATTGCAGGAGGAGATATGGGAGATGTTTATACTGGGAAAGCAGGTAGAAGGACACCTGCAAGTCTGGTACGGGTGAGATACAGGTGAAGACCTTTGCCAAGGGAGACAGGAGGGATGGGGTGAGAATTCCATTTGCTGTGCCTGAAATGAGCACCTTGAAGCAAGGAGCTGGTGCAACCCCTGACCTCTGCAGACCTGAGACAGGACAGGCACAGCCAGTGCACCACAGGAACCACTGCCCCTTCCGGGGTTTGCCTTCCCAGCAGGAAACACAACCACCTCTGCAGCCGTGCAGGATCAGTCCTCTGACAACACTGTTTATTGAGATCTCTGTTTTCTTTGCTAGCCAAGAAGACTCTGCAGTGCCCTGGTTGTTAACCTATGTTTGGGCAGAAAGCACAGGAAGAAAAATCCTTCTTGTAACCAAGTGCCTGCTGTCCAGCCAGCCGCTAAATGAGCTCTCCACAAACAATAGCTCTGCTTAATAGAAAGCACCTGTCATGGCCATAAACTCCCCCAGCCACATCCGTCAGCCACGCCTGAACTGGCTGCACAGAGGAGAAACCACTGAGATGAAACAGCAGTGAAGGGGCCTGGGTCCTGCTCTGAAAAGCACTGGCAAATGCTGCTCTTCTGAAGGTCACTCTGAAAGACAGCTCTGTTTCATACCTTGACTGTGAGGCTGTGCTCACTGTGGGCTGCTGCAGGAGAGAGTTGCCATTTATCCCTCACAGGTAAAGAGGCTACGAGTGCCTCTTTGCAAGACCTCACTCACTCTGCCACCCCGGGCTATGCTTTGATCCCACAGAGCAGAGCTGGAGGCAGTGGTGACAGCAGTGGGTGACATGACCAAGAGCTGCCTAAGAGGAGGAAATCTATCCCACATTCCCAGCCTGGAACTCCTCTTAATGTCCCTCCCGGGAGCTGAGACACAATAAGCCTGGGAGAAGGACCTTGAAGCCACATGAGTGTCTTATCTCCAGTCAGTGTCTCCCAAGGCAATTTAACATCTGAATACTTAGTAGGGCCTAGTGCAAACTGGCTTGTACTGACCTTGGGATAATCAGCTGGAGACAAAGGACTGACATCTTCAGTCCCTGGAAAGGACTCTCAGATGCACTTCTCTCCCTCCAAGGGCACAGGTAGTTCTTAGTAAATATCTGAGCATAACTTCTTCTTCTTTCTGAATGGCATTTAAAAGGGGAAAATACCCAGTAGGATACACTGGGTTTTCGTTACCAGCAGGGTACAATGCTACAAGCAATCCAGAAAAGATGCTGAGTTTTGTCTTAAGTCAGAACCTACCTCCCTTTTACTGTACCCTTTTTGTGCAACACAAGTGAGAGAAAGAGAGAGGAACAACCATAAAATACCTAATGTTGAAAATTCAGCTACAAGAACAACAGCAGGTTTATGATAATTTAAGAGAATTTCATCTCTACAAGATGCAGCCCCCCAGATTTTCAAATGGAGTAATGCTGTCCTTCCTCTGTCTCTGTTGCCTAAGGTTTGATGTGATAGAAGAGGAAAAGCAGGCAGACAGCCCCTGGTACTTACACTGTTTAGTAATTAGCTGCACATCTCTGTAAAGTTCTCACTGTGTGTTGCTGTTTAATGAGGGCTCTGTCTCTCTCTTAGGAAAGGTCTCCATGATCAATACAGAGGCAGGAGCGGCACACTAACACACTGCTGCTCTTCCTGGGAGCTGGGCTAGTCCTTTCAAGGACACCTGAGTCCTCTCTGAGCCCTGCCTTGTAGCAGGATGCCCTATCCCTGCCCCAGACACAAGGGTTGTGTTCAGCTGGATACATACGGATATCTTGGTGAATATATAGAGAATCAGGGACAGCACGGACATGTAGATTTGTATCCTCTGCCCTCCAAACCTCTTCTGCAGGTACTCAGGCATGGTGACAACTCCTGCTGCGATGTAAACAGGCACAAAGATCCAGCCCAGAGCCAGCAGTGCCCAGGTGGCCTGTTAAAGAGACAGAGAATAAAGGCACAGGATTCAACACTTGGGAACAGCTTTTTCCCCTGTTCTGTCAGTGTCCATCCTAAGAAAGAAGAAAGGTACAGTGCCATGCAATGTATTTGAGAAGCAGACTGGCTTTTTCTCCCTGCTCAGAAGATAAGCCAGCAGCTGAAGGAATTATTACAGTTCAATTAGAAGCTTTTGAAATTCTCCTCCTAAGGCTTTTGTTTTTCTCTGTCATGGGTGTCACATCCTCTTCCATCCCCTGGTCTTTTGAGCAAGGTGGTGTATTCTATTGCTCTGGTTCTCTGCAAGATGGTGGTGTATTTGGTGGCCTTTGAAACCACTGATGCTGTGGCAGTGAAGAGTTAAGTGATTCAGAGCAGGGTGGGAGCATCTGTTTGTTGCTTGATTAACAAGTGATGAGGCTGAGGGAGCAGACCGTCCCTGCGGAGCATAAAAATAAGCAACAGCAAGACTCTGCTGGGATGTTCTCCTTGCAGGCTGGCACAGATGTGCTTCTGTCACTGGTAGATAAAGAGGCACTTTAGTTGCTTTGCCACAGGTGAAGAGTCTTTTGGAAAGTGTGAAGGCATTTCCTATATTTCTTCTCCGATTCCCAACAAAAGCCCAAACAGGAGAACTTAAAGGTAAATGAAAGCCATTGGATCATCAAACGTCACCTCCTGGTTGTCTCGGGCCATTATCTTTCATCCTTACATTTATTTTGATCGGCTATTTAAGTTTTCAGAAAAAAACCCTTATCCCTGTGAGCAGAGATCGTGACTGACTGGGGAGAACAGCCGTGGCTCCTGCAGTGGGAGAGACTGGCTGAGATGAAAGATGCTCACATGATCCCTCCAGCTGAGCGATGTCCCATGGCACAGGGAGAGAGTAATGGCATATCTAAGTTCTCTTTCCAATCTGAAATAAATTAATCTGAACTCATGAAGTTAGATTTGCCCTGAAACACAATCTTGTCTTCACAAGCTTCCAAAGTGACTTGAATAGATTTCCTTTAAGTACAGCAATGTTGTTCTGTCCTCCATGCACGAGGCTGAACACAGTCTCTGTTTTCTTCCCAAAGGATTTAAAGATCACCTTAATGTCTAACGTCAAAAAAGCATTGCAGTGAATGTACACCCCAGGAAGGAGCTTTTGGTGGGCCCTGCCTGTGCTTGGCAAGTACCCTCTCTGCTGAGGCAGGTAAGAGATTCAGAGTTAGGTGAGTGATGCTTCTTGTGAGGCTGGCACTAAACTCACTCCTCATCAGCTGAGAAATTTCATTAGCATCTCACACACCAAGGGCCTGGTTTTCATGCTCTGTGTGGTGTCAGTGGCAATTCTCCAGGCCACTTCAACACAGCAGAACGAGACCTGCCTTCACACCCAGATGTTCACCCCAGAGATGCCACCTTTCGGCAGCTGCCAGGTGAAGAGAGTGTTGCTGATTCTCATGGATTTACACTGAATTTAGGAGCACATGCTGCTATTTTTTTAACTCCCTGTACCCAGAATCCTGTGATTATCCAAGCACTTTTCCAGCATTCATTATCTTTTATTTTAATCTCCTCGAGTGCAGACTAAAGCTTAAAAATAAGGCCATATACCACTGGGAAGGTCAAAGAGCTAATAATTCTAGTGAATTCCACTTAAACTAAAATAAAGATCTCATGTTTCCAAGGCTGTCGGAATGTCTGGAGGCTTCTCTCCCGAGAGTTGAGCACTTGTTGCTGCTGATACTGTTAAACACCTGATTTTGGAGAGAAACCCCAATCCCTTTGTAAACAGTGACATCTTAGTTGACAACAAAACCGACTCTTACATTCCACTCAAAGCCCCCAACAGCAAGGCCCCCAGCTGCTCCAGTGCCTGCCAGGCCAATGAATAAACCACTGCCCACGTTGCTCGACATCAGGGATGCTCCAATCTGAAACACAGGCACAGGGACAAAACTGAGAAAGTCACTTTGAGGAACTTCTGTATCAACCCAAGCATTTTCCCCAGGAACTCTCTTTCCCCAGGATCTCATCTCCTTGTATTTAGGCAGCTGGGTGCTAACAGAGAGTTGAGTTTTCCTTCACCTCTTAAAAACCCCTATATTTTTATATCTTAAAGCATGTTTCTGCTCCCTTCCACTGCCCACACTCCAGTGCAAAGCTCAATCTCAGGTTCAGGGCTCACTTTGCCAGTGGTTCTCCTGAGAAGCACACCTGTTATGGGGGCACAGCAAGGGGAGGGCAGTCTGGTGACACCACAGATTCCTCAGTGTCCATGAAACATGATGGATTTCTCCATTCCCTTGTAAATCAGCCAGCAAGGTGCCATCTCTGACCCTGCTGACCCTTGCTCTACCCCCTCATGTCTTGCTGACAGCCTCTTCTGAGCCTTGCTCCGAACCTGTGTGGTGCTGGCTCACACAGCCATGGTGACAGGAGTGCTCTCTTGGAGCTCCTCCTCAGGGAGGAGATTCCTGAACCATAGCATGGACGTGCCAGGAGCATGCAGGTCTTTTGTGTTTAGTGTCTAAGGTAGGTTCAAAGCTACAGAGCTCTGCAGCAGGCTGGAAAATGCTCATGCCTCAGGTTAACTTAAAGTGCAGGCTGTGGGCAGGGTAGGCTGTCCCTGCCATGGCTCATTGACACCCTAATTGGGACAATGCCAGCTCCAAGGCTTTTTAAACAGGGCAAGGGCTATCTGACTAAATTACTACTTTTACTGGCACAAAGCTTCACCTCCTTTCTGCATGCCAACATCAAACCTCTCTCAGGGTCAAAGGCAAAGTTACCCAAAGGACAAGTCAAGCCCTTTCATCCTACAGTTTGCTTTTAGGCACATCACCTACAAGGAGCTTTTCTCTCCTTAGTACTGCCACATGTGAAACAAGGAGTAATGGAAGATGATCTGCTTCTCACCTTTGGGCAAGGTAAAACATTAATATGACATCAACACCCACACTGACCCTGCCTTCTTGTCTGACTGAGAAAACTTGATTTAAAAAGCTGCTGCAACAGGACTTTGCAACCAGTGCTCTCAAGAAATGTGAGCAGTTTCCCTGACATGTAGATCAGACACAGAAATACAGAAGACACATTGCAGAGGAGCAGCAGTTTAATATCAGGGCTTAGTTGAGACTGTTTAAGGCACAGCTGAAACCTGTCACTCCCATGAAAACAACAATAAAATACAGGTAAGCCAGTCATGTACTCAAGGTGAAGGCCACAAGGAGGTGAGCCTGCAGGAGAGCTGCAGAGGTGGAATCAACTCTGACAAACAAATCTGGGAAGTGAACAGCATTAGAGGTTTCTTGGAACCTAAAATGTTTCAGAAGAGCCAAGAACTGACCTGTATCCAGCAGCCTCTGTAGCCACCTGTGGCTGGAGCCAAAAGCAGTGAGGATGTTTTGGGGTTTGTTTGGGTTTTTTTTTTTTAATAGAAAAAAAAAAAACAAAACAAACCCAGAAATCTTGTTTAAAAGCATAAGATTGAGGAAAAAATATTCAATTTTAGTATCTTTTAATTTCCCCTCTTCTAATTAGAGAAAACCATCAAGCTAAGCTTCTCCATTAAATGTCACTTGGCTGAGACAGATGTTTAAAGAACATTTAAGAAATTACAGATTTTAGAGAGGTGTATGTGTCTCTGGTGGAAGAGGCTGAAAATCTAGCCTAGTGAATTTATGGGCAATGCACAGCCAAAAGAAAAAAAGAAAAACCTGTGTTTTGGTTGAGAACTGCATTCCGTTACCCACGACTCACTGGAGAAATAGATGGTTCTAGAGTCTGGCACTGGCTGAGAAGAATCTTTATTCCTGTGGTGTTTTTATTCCTTTCAAACTCTAAATTATCTTTATATGTACCTTTCACTCCCAAGAAAAGGTGCCTTCAATAGATTATTTTTTCCTTCATAGTGAAGATTTATACTTCAGTGGTTTAAAGTTTATATCCTTTACATCATTAGTCAATAAACTCAACTCTGCTCTAAATAGCAAGGGTTCAGAAAGTCCTGGGATTTGGGATTAGTTTTAATTCAGTGTCTAAATGCTTTTTACTGGATAACACGTTCCTAGATTACTTAATGCTCTCTTGACCTGGGAACATCACTGGTGAGTTGAGGCCAAAAAGTTTCAAACCTAACTAGGCAGCTAGCATTCCCTAACTTCCATCAATGGGAGCACTTTTATTGCTGACTTTAGCAGAGAAACTGAGAGTTGGAAAACCTTGAAGACGCTGAACTACCCTTTTGGCCTGGCAGCTCCATGCTGCAGCCCACTGGCAAAGGTGTGTGGGATGGTTCCCTATGGATCTTTCACCTGTCCCCTTCCTCTCAAGACTACAGTCAGAGCATGTAAGGGCTGGGTCCCCTCACCAGACCTGCTCTTATACCTGGATTTGCTTTCAAACCATGAGAAACAGAGGGAAGCATTTCACTCACAGGCCACCAAGTCATGGATCGTCCAGCCAGAAAATAGCCTCCAATGGTGCCCCGGCTCGCTCGCATCGATGACTGGAAGCACAGGAAAAAGAACAGGAAAAAGTGTTTTCCTCCATTCACCCACCCTCGAGTCAGACCACGCCAGGAGAATCCTTAATGCCTAGTCTCAGAATCAGCTCCAAAATAATTTTATGTATCTGTTAAATATGCCAGTCTTCCCCCACTGCTTCTGCCTCTCTCTGTGCAGGTTTCTGATAGTCGTGCTCTGGAAAGAAGCTGCATGTACCTGTTTAATGACTCCTCCGTGAATGTACCAACTGGGAAAGAAAAACCAGTTCAGCCAAGCAGAACGCAGTAGGTGTCTGTGACAGAGGCCTTTGCCAAGCAACATGAACAAATCATTAGCAACAATCTTTCTGAAGTTTTTAAGGTCCCATTCCAATCTTCTCCAGCACAACCCTGGCCTTTCTTTTGCCTTCTGCCTGTCCACACCCAGATGTGAGGCTGCTCTGCAGCACAGGAGTTGAGCATCATTCCCCGAACAACATCTGGGGAGTGATCCCACGGTTGTCCCCATGTGGGGTGGGAGTGAGGGCTCACAGAAGGATCCTTGTCACCCACAGATTTGCTCAACAGGCCCTGGGATAAGTTGTGCAGAGGATGCCATTTGCAGACAAACCCCTTTGTACCCAGGAGGGGTCCAGGGAGCCTCTGTGGCTCAGGCAGGCCCAAAGGCAGCCCCCTCAGGGACTCACCCATATCCCGACAGCGAGGACAAAGGCGAAGTACAGAACCACGACGACGATGTCGGCCACTGCAAAGGCTGCTGCCGTGTCCCCTGGCAGCCCGGGCCGCTCCGTGGTGCCTGTGCTCGGCTGCCTCATGGCTGGGAGCAAACTGCCGATTTTCTCACTCACGCTGGACTTTGGTGCACGTTGGCCTTCACTGTTTCCCTTGTAATAATTAACAGGGTGAAGAAGGTGTGAGTGGGGAGCAGGAGCCAGGCAGGACTGGGGCTAACATTCCCCAGCAGGAGCTTGGTCTCCACGGCTCGTCAGTGAGCGCCACCACACAGCTCTGTGGTGTGAGGATTCCTCCCATTCCCACTTGTGTCCATTTACCAGTGGTCCTTTCTCCTGCCCCTTTACCCATTGGTGACACCCACTGGGATGTAGGACATGGTTCTGCTTGGAGGGCTGGGGTCTGCCTGGAGAAGGCTTGTGCCCCACACCCAGTCTGGAATGGCTCTGCCAGCCCCAGTAGGAACCTTGTGTCCCAGGACATGGACGGGAAGGAGGAAGGGGCTGGAGCCTGTCACACAACAAAGTGTGAAGCCAGGTCCTCAGTGCAGCAGGGACATTTCTCATCCTGGTTTGCAGACAAGGTGGGCACCCTCCAGCACGAGCCCCCTGAACAGGGCACAGGGAGTGGGTCACACCACACCTCTGCTCCTTTGTTGGGACAGATTTGGGAGGATCACAAAAGGTTCCTGCTGGGGCTGGCAGAGCCATTCCAGAGCCTTTTCCAGGCAGACCCCAGACCTCAAAGCAGAACCATCTCCTACATCCCCCAACCTCCACCATCTGTGGTCCCTCAGCCCATGACATATCATGTGGGACATTTTAAACTTAGGTGAACTTTGCTTGATATTGGTTTCAAGGGAGGCAACAAAACTTCTCTCTCAGTTTTATTCCCCTCTCTCCCAGAGTTTTCTTCCAAATGCTGGCTACCTACTTGCTCATTAATTGCACTGCTAACACGAGGCCTGCATCCACCCCTGCTCCCCAGTCTGAGGCTCCCTGGGAGCTGTGCCTCCCCGTAGGCTCATTATCCACCAGAGGCTTTTCAGGACTGAAATGTTTCAACAAGCTGAAGTACAGTTACCAGAAATTAAATATCTGGAAGCCTAAATCCCCAGGTATAAACAGGCAGCTCTCCCTGCACAGAGCTGATTTACACTCACCCACACACTTCTCCCTCTTAACACTTCAGCACCTGAAAGCAACAGACAGTTGGCTAATCCCAAAATGCATTAAATACCTGCCCAAGAAGCAAACACAGTGTCTCCAGTCTTCCCAAACCACGAATCCTCCTCCACGTGGGAAGCCCAACCCCAAGTACCTGCCTGACACAGCCCTTCACCCCACCTTCCCTCTATCTGCAGCAATTAACTCTTGGAAACCCTTGAAAGCTTTCACCCCGGAGCAGTAAATACATCCAGTAAGCCATTCCCAACAGCCACGAGCTACCACGAGTCCACTGGACACACCAGAATGAGGTTTATGGCAGCGGGATGCTGTCAGGTGCTGTTACACTGACTGGATCACCCCCAAGGGCAGTGGTCAGCCCAATTGCTGGGCAGGATTGCAGCAGCTGCACCCCAAACACGGACAATACCTTGAGTGCACTCGTGGCAGTCCTTTCCTCGCTGCCCCATCCCGTCCAGGCAGGAGTTGCTCTGCTCCCCACGCCCACGCCAAGCTGCAGGGGTGTGCTCCTCCCTAGGGAAGTGACCACTGTCCCTGCCCACAGCCCAGGGGCTGGCACATCCTGCTGCTACGTGGCTCCCCTGGCTCCCCGCCCTGCTGCAGCAGCTCCAGGTAAGAAGCAGGTGCACGGTGCAGGGCCCTGCTGGGTCCCAGCAGCAGGACAGTGCTCATCTCCTGCTCCATGCACTGCTAAGTCCACACTGCAGCCACCCTCCCCCAGGAGATGCAGTGCTCCTTGCCCTGAGAGCGGATGTGGGGATTCACATGTGCAGGAAGGAATAAAAATTCATCACAGCTGACAAACAAGCAAGCAGCCCTTGGAGGGAAAGGTATGACGGCAGCATAAACCCAGCAGGTGTGATTTGGAAGATCTCTGTGGATTCAGAGGGTGGCAAACTCTGTCTCACACTTTTCTCCAGGAACCTGGCGAGGGACCTCAAATGTGCAGGTTCCCTGCTGCAGCAAACACACCCACCCCAGGCAAAGGGCTCAGAGCCTCTTGGCCATGCAAGCAATGCCGAATTTTTTTTTGCCCAAAGTGAAGGAATGAGTTGGTTTATGTTACCTGTGTCGGTGGGAGCATTGGAGGTGGCAGAGGCAGTGCTGGGCACGATGGAGAGGCGTGAGCCAGTGAGCACAGGGGACAAAGCAGTTGTGGGGTGTCACCCACGGCAGGATCAGGTGCTGGCAGAGGTGCTGGCTGCAGTCATGGGGATAATTGGCACAGAGAGCTGAGGAATATAGATGTTCATCTTTCCCCCATTCCTCCCCTCCTGAGGCATCACTCCTGTACCTTCCAAAACAACATTCCTCCTCCCTCCAGGACTCAGCTCCTGATGCATGCCTGGCTTTGTGCAGTCTTTTTGTTGTCTTGGTGAAAGCTGAGAGCAGGGCTGGCAAACAGGGGGCAGAAGACAGCCCCTGAAGCTCACATTGTGTCACTGGGGCCACCTTGTCTCCTCGGCCAGAGACAGACCCATTGTCACCGAGCCCTGCACCCATGGCTTCTGCCAGCCCTGCTGAGATGCTCAGCAGAGGTGTGGGGCAGGCTGCAGAGTTGCAGCAGCCCTGTAAAACCCACAGTTTTCAGCCTGGGAGCTGCAGCCAGGCTGCCAGACCCTGCAGCACAGTTAATGCACTCTCCTCCTCTTGCAGCAGAAGTGACAGGATGTTTAGTGTCCCCTTGTGGGGTGTTCACCCTCACTGCTGTCACAGCGGCTGAGAACGAGCCCTTCAGGGACTGGAAATTGTAAGTGGCGTTTCAAAGTGTGCAGCTCAGAAAAAAATAAAAAGGTGCTGAAGAGCAAGTGTTTCTGGGGCAAAGGCTGTTCAGTGGAGTGACAGGCAATTATTTTCGCAAATGTTAACGAATAAATGGACTTCCTCTTCATTACTGAGCTACTTCACAGTCATCAGCAAACAGTTCCAATGACAATTAGTGAATTTCTAAATGGATTGAGAAATTGGCTTATACACAGATACCGATGCAATGAGGTGAGGTGATAGCCAGCCTCACTCCTTACCTTTCCTCCTGGGGGATTTTCCTGCGTGCTGAATGGGTGAGACATTCAGCTAACCATTATTTTCTTCTCAGCCCTTTCTCAGGGGAATGACTCTTGAATGAAATCCAGCAGTTTAATTTTGGTGTGATATGAATGGGCTTTGAATGTATTTAATGTTTAAAGGCAGCAATTCAGCTCGGAGCCTGCTCCAGAGGAGCAGAGGGAAGCAGAGCAGACCCCCGGGAAGTGCAGTGGTGCTACCACAGCTCTTTTCTTCCCTCTGCAGGCCACACTCTGATTTTCACTCCTGGACTATCCCATAAACCTGGAGCCAGTCCATCACTTCAACACTCCTTGCATGACTTTTCTTTGTTTAATCCAGGTGAGTCAGGGATAGCTGTGCTGAGGCAGGGATTAAATGCCATGCAGAGGAGCCAGGGAAGGTGCTGGTTTCAGTGGGAACCTCAGTATCTTGTCAGGCTGCTCTGAGCCCTGTCACATCAGGGGAAAGCTCCCAGCTCTGTGTGCTGCTCCTCTCCCTTCCTGGGCATGGGCAGAGCTCGCTGTGCAGGCTGCATGCACTCAGTTCCAGCCATGCAATGCAGGTGGGTTCACATGGGATGTGCTTCCCACGGGTGGGCTCCCTTGGCAGGGAGCTGGGAGCATGGATCTCCCCCAGCAAGGGGCACTGACCATCTCTTACCCCCCCTCACTCTCTCCCAGAGATCACCTGTAGCTCCTGCCTGAGCACTATGGGCCCATAACCCTGGCACCTGCCCCCGGACCAAGGACAGCCTTAACACACAGGACAGTTTCAAGTCACCTCACAGCTTTTGCTGCACCTAAGAGGGACCTAAGTTGAGTTTAGTGAGAGGAGATACCTTGGGCTAAGCGTGGTGTTACAAAGCAGTCACTCCAGGCTGAGGTGGGTTACTAGGAGTGAGTCTCATCCTGACAGTCTTTATCCAGACAACTCATTTGCTGCCCCAAAAAAGGGTTTGCACCTCCCTGTTCAACTGAGTGACCTCTGATTGGCCCTTCCATCCCCACACATCCCACTGGGAAACTTCTGTGACTCCTGGGAAGTCAGGGTGAGAAGACACCCTAATGAAGGAGTTTCAGGGCACACTTCCAGCCATGGCTGCCAGAAGAATCATTCTAGGACCAAGCAGACTTGGGCTGGAAAAAATATGTCACATTTACTGAGTGACTTTTTTGACTAATAGCCAGACTTTGAAAAATATTAGCAAGGGTAAAACATTAAGTGACAGAACAAGGACATTTTAGATGAAGGATGTTGTTCTCCCTTTAATTTACTCCCCTCTACAGCCTTGCAAAGATCTCAGCAGAGTAAGTGTCCTTATTGATGGATACTCTATCCTTGTTAAGATGGGACAATATAGTTATTTACAGCTTTCATCATTGTCATGAAGGCACAAAGCAAACAGATATAACTAATGAAGATTTAGCTCTTACATAATGTCTTTGCCAACTCCATGCAGAAGCCAGGGTAAAAAACCTGGAAATAAATCTTTATATGAGAGCATTTTTTAATGAATTTAAGACATGAAGAGATGTATTTGTAGCTTGTATTAGGATTCTGGGTATTGCTTTTCTGGAAAGATGTCTCAGGTTTGGAGTACAAATGAAATGATGGTCTGAGAGACACCAAGGAAGTGAAAGTCATATCAGTCCTATGATCCAAGCAGTGAGTTAGCACATTCGTGGTGATGCTCCCCAATAAAGGAGGTGTGAGCTGTGACCATTGGTACCACCAGCAAGATGCAGACTCAGTAATAATGGATCAACAGGCAGCAGAGGTGGAGGAGCTGCAGTAAGAGCTTGTTCACTTCATTTGATCCTCTCTAGATCCCTCTGAAGATGACAACGGCCACGGGGGAGCAGCTCATGGTGGCTGGGACAGAAATGCTCCACAGCAAAGCAGGAGAGGTCATACTTCACAGCCCCTGCAAGAAGCACGTTTGGTACTACAGGAACAACCAGACTCCTTTGATATTCTCCTGAAATCTCCACTGCCTGAGAATCACAAGGAACTTAGTCCAAGAATGGTAAAACTGGAGGTGGGGCATGATCACCTGGTAAGCTCCTGTGGAGCAGGGAATAGGATGCCTCTCTATTTCCCAGTATGACCTCACATAATCCTTTTACAGACCACACAGTGGGGAAGAAAATTGTCCTCGCCGAATGATTCTGCTCTGTGCTCTATGACAAACCAAAAAGCACTCCCTAAACACAACTAAAAAGCAATCCACAGCTTTTAAATTTTCACTTTGTGGCCCATTTCAAAAGAGAATGCCCCATGGCAAAACCACAGACATGAACATCTGTTTTGGAACTGTGAATTCAGACAGGTATCAGCAGCTTGATCCATCTCCGCTTGGTGACTATTTAAAAAAAATCTTTCTCCTTCATGTCAGGAGAAAAATGGCAAGGTAGAATCAGATCCTTCTTTTTAAAGGTAGGAGGCAGGATAAAGGCATTCTCCCTTGAGACAGGTTAGTCAGTGTTTGGGTGTTTGGTGGTGGATCTCACCGGGAGGTGAACTCTGGTACAAACCTGCTTGTCTGGAAATACTGAAGTCCAAGAAGCAATGAAGGAATGGTTTCTTCCTGGTTGGGGCCTCGTCCCAGAGCTATGCAGAGCTTTTTTTTTAGAATTACAAAGTTTCCCCCATGATGTTCTGTGCTCCTTCTTTCCCTCCTTCATACACAGCTCCCTCACTCAGTGCCTGTTCCCCACATTTGCATCGGGGTCCCAGGGAAAGCCCCTCTGCCAGCACAATCCAGCTGCTGATGCTCCCTTGGAGGCAGCCTTGAGCATCGGGGCAACAACTCCTCTTGCTCCAGCGAGGGGTCCATCAACACATCTAATTTCTTTTCACATGCAGGCTCAATGAAAGACAACTGTATTTCACTGTCATTTCCCTGCAGTCACTGCATTACAGGCTCATGGAACTGAACAGGAAATCCATGTCTTTGAATCAAATCCTATAGATGCAAGACCCCCTTTTAAGCTTCAGCAGAGCTTTCTACAGTCAGTCGATCCATTTCTAGCTGAATCATATTTCAAAGAAAACTGGCCAGATAAGATACTTTTTTTGGTAGAAAGGAGTATTTTTGAATTGATGCTGAATTTCCTCTGACTAGTTGATAAAATAGAAGTCGAAAAGCTCTGAGGGTCACAGATAAATAGGAAGTGAGTACAGTCTTCAGAGTTACTATCCCTAAGGAAAAGAACCGGAAAGGAAGGCTGAGACAAAATGGTTGCTGAGAGAACGAAGGAGGAGGAAAGAGGGGATGGGGGGAGCAAAGGAAAAAGTAGTAAAATCAAACTTAATGGCTTGCTGCCATTTGTGGGGACTGAGGAAACAAATTCTGGAACTGAAGGAGTTGTCAGGCAGTGAGATAGGGTTACACAGCCTCCACACAGAGCCTGCAGTGTTGGCTTGATTAGGTAAAAGGACTTGGGATCACTACAGGCAGAGACGCCTTGCTCCCTGTCAACTCGCACAAGTAATCAGCATCCCAAAATGACAGCTCCCCCCAGGGCTGAGATTTCTTAAAACTAAAATAAAAATAAAAGGCCTCTTTGGTCCTGCTTCAAACCTAGCTGCACTACCAAAAAGAAAAATAGTTGTTAAGAGACAGAAAGACTCTGACATTCTCCACTACATCCCCAATGTTAATCTTCACCAGGATAACAATAATAACAACAATGACTTATATTATTCCAATACCACAGTTGAGCAGCTCATATCCTGAGGAATACATCAGTCTTGATAAACTACTGCCATCAACTTGCACAGTGTGATGAGACTTAGCGTGGGAGGATGCTGATGTTTTGTGATGCCCTAGAGAAGCCGAAGACAAAATGTGATAAAGATTCCCCCCTGCAGACCTCGATTTCCAGGGAGGATTTTGAGTACATGGAAGGGGAATCACACAGTTTGGGACACTGGCCAGGACATAGGAAATAATACCCTTGTTCTTGGCCAAAGCATCAGTGAAGCTTCATTACTGCTAACTCAAAGCCTTAAAAATTCTTGAAATGGGGGCCAAAACTGGATGATATTGGCTAAGATATGATGAAGACTTTTTTTTCAGCAGTAGACATTTTTTGTTCTTTCTGGTTTCTGTTCCCAGAGGGTGCACGTTTATATTTTTCTCCATCATAATGAATTCTAGCAGCAAGTCTCATCTATGTGTGAAATGTGGGAAGTTTACTGCACTCCCATGACTGCAGAATCCAGGACTTCAGGGAAAACAATAAAACCTCAGCAGTTTCACAGGAGAATTGCCAATGCTGGTGCTCAGCTGAGGCCCCTCTCCACTCTTACGCTCCCCCTCTCTCCTGGCAAAGTCTCTGCTCTGAAATGTGCAGCCTTCCAAGGTGCAGCTCCAAGGGTGGCGTTCCAAGAGGGCCCCAAGACACAAGGTCTTCAGTGAGCAGTTAAACAGGTAAAAACAGCTTTTTTTTTTTGATGCACATCACAGTGTAGGAGGCTATGGGGTAAGAGGAAGGTGTGAGGCCTCACAGATCCACTCTGATGGTCAGAGTGCACTGCTGCTGTGGATTCTCTCCTGGCTAAGGAGGCTTAACCTCCCACTTTCATTTTTTCCTTGTGGCGGGACTGACAGAATCCTTCTCTTCTGATCCATAATTTATTTTCATAAACCTTGTAAGGACTTCGTATATTTAAAACTATCAATTCTCTGCCTCATGTAGTTGGTGTTAACCAAGGCACTCACTGGGTTGTGATGCTCACAAGGAGAAACAGACCCTTGCAACCTCATCCCTGTGATCACCCCAGGAAATCCCCCTTCCAACTCTGGGAAAACAAATTCCTCAGATCACTCCTGGCAGTATCTGTGACTTTTCTCCTCCACCTACAAGATTTCTACACACAGAGAAGGCAGGAATGGTGTCACGTGGCCTGGTGGTGCCTGGGCCATGTGCTGAGCCAGTATTCTTGTGATATAGACCTAAGACCTGACTCATATTATTATTAGTAAATTTGCAGCAGAACAGTTCTGAAGTTGCACAATTCAATTAGAACCAAACAAACCAAAGCAACTCCCAAACCCCACGAGTCAAAGACAAGCTCTCAATAACCTCTTTAACTTTTTGCTAACTCACTTTTCTGTGCCTAAGTGAGCAGAAAGCAGCACAAACATATTTTAACAGATTGTTTCCCACCTCTTCCCTGCCTCCCCAAGGCAGGTTTAATATCTCTCCAGAGAAAAAAATTAGTTTCCAATAAATCATCAAGTATTGCAGCACTTAAACTCTGCTTGTCCTTCAGCGTTCTGCTAGAAGGGGATTGATTCCCCCCGCACACCTTGAAGCGGGGTCCCTTCAGCTCAGCTCTTTGCCATCTCCTGAGGCCAGCTTTTCCCCGGCAGAGGCTGGAAGCCGGCCCTGGTCCCCAGGGATGCCCTCCCGGGGCCGGCAGCAGCCCGGGACGGTGCCCGGCAGGGATGCGCTGGCTCCCGGCTCCGCGGGCGCAGTTACCAGCAGATGGCAGCTGGAGATCGCGGAGGGAAATTTGGGAGTTCTCTTGCACGCACAGCCCACAAATCCTGGGTGATCTTGGCACAGACACGGTCTCACCACCGAGCAGGGATGGGACCTTCCTGCTTTTCTCCCCCGTCTGGGGGGGATGCACAAGGAGCCCCAGCAAGGACAGACAGGAGAGGGTGGGGAAAGACAGGGTGCTTGTCTTTCCAGACACTGGAAACTAAATGAAAAAAAAATACTCTACAAATTCACAAGCCACATCTCTCCTCCGTTCATCCCAGGTTCAACCTCTCAAGCCACAGAATCATTTAGATGTCATTTTCTAACCCAATCCCATCACAGAGTTGCTCATGCAGGTCCCAGCCAACCCTCAAAGGCATTTTAGGCAGAGTAACTCCAAGGACAGGAGCAATCCCTGTTCTCCCTCCACACCAAAGCCTCACCCACAACCCATCACTGCAGCAGTTCCCCAGAAATTAGCATTATCCTGTTATCCTTTCTTGCTCCTTTCCTTTTCAGGTCCCACTACCCATAAATTTCCCTCCCTCCACCGCAGTCAGTCCTGCAGCGGGACTTGCTCACTGTACCATGGTACAACCCCAGCTCCACATCTTCTGAGATGTCCTTCATCTCTGCTCTATTCTCCTTCCTGTTCCTCCCAGCTGATGGCCCAGGTGGGCTGTGCCACAGAAGGCAACTGGGAGAAGGAATCAGCCCCACCTGTTCCCCCAGAGGAGCTGGCTTTGAGGAGCTGCAAAAGTGAGAGGATCCACCCAGTCTTCCATGCACTGATTGAATTATTGCTTCTTCCTCAAGAGGCCAAGATGGGCTCTGCTAATGCATCTGCTTGGGTTACCCCTTCAAGCCAGACAATAAGAGTGCTTAGTAATAAAATATATTAAAAAGCCAAAGATAGCCCCTCCCCAGTTTAAAAAGGTTCCTTATTGTCTGAGGGCCAGATCCACATCTAATCCCAAGGTGCAAGAAGCACTGTGCATCCTCTGGATCCCTGGTCAATCATGTAGGACAAAAGTGTGTCCCACCAGGGTGACTTCTGGGCAGCCTGTGCTCAGTTTGGAGTCCACTGACCCCCTGAGCAGCTTTTAGCCCCAGGAGGATCCTTGCAGTCCCAGCTCCTTGCACAGGCTCCTTCCAGAGGCAGCAGAGAGATTATTCACAAACAGAAGCTTCTCTTGGCAAGGGCAGAAAATGAAAATAGCAATTTTTTCCCATTCCCCCCACCCCCCAACCCCAAAGCTTCAGTTCTGCAGAAGCCAATGCAGCCAAAAAAGGGACTAGACAACACGTCAAGCACGACCCGTTTAATCCAGCCCCAGTTCTTCATTTACCAATGTCAGCCTCCTGTCCAAGCTTTCTTTGGCTTTCATCTCTTCTTTTATCTGCATACTGTCTCTGGTTTGCCCCTTCTGGTTGCTACTGCTTTGATCTCCTGAACCTCTGCAGTCCAGACCCAAATCCATGAGAGCTTATGCTGAAGAGTTTCCAGTTCTTTCCTGTTGTTACACTCTTTAAATTCTTCCTTTGTTTCTGCCCCCAAACTTCTGGCAGATTCCTTCTGTGCAGCAAGTGAGCATTTTAGATGTCCAGCCTAGGCAAATGACCCTTTGATAATTCCCCTGACCCTTGGACATTTGCATCCCTGTGGTTTTTTGTTTCTTCTACCCCAACCCAGTAGCACTTCCCCTGTGCAGCCTGAGACTGTACCTGGCTGGGAGAGGTCTACAAGAGCTCCAGAATTAATTGCAGAGGTTTGCCTGTACCATGTTGTCCGGCTGCTATGTGGTGTGTCTAACAGAGTGTCTACTGTTCCATATTTAAATTTATAAGAAAAACATGGGAGACACAGTGGGAACTCTGTGTGCTAACTCAGTTGATTTCAGCTATTTCTTATCCAAAGGAGGATGGAGATTCTTTATTTCGTCATGAGTACAGTGAGAAGAGGACAAAAGGCAACAGTAGACGGACAGACAGACAGGTTTTTCTGCAGGTTTTGCTATTCCCAGGTAGGGATGCAGCATCATGGGGTTATGGGAGAGCTCCTCTTTCCCATCCTGGAGAGTGCAAGAGCACTGCAGCAGAGCAGAGCATGGCAAGGACTGTGTGGATTCCCTGTGAGTGGCACAGAAAGCAGCCCCTCATGCTGTTCTCCAGCAGTTATAGAATAGCTGTGTGCAAAGAATAGCTCATTTTTACTTAGAAGTGTGGGAGAAGAAAAATATGAGAATACATGGCTGTGCCTTGAACTTCCTAGTTCTTTACCCTAAGGGGCAGTGTCAGGGCAGACTGTCCGGTCTGTCCCTCGTGGCCTCTGGCTGATATGGACTAAGTTGAAAAGGAGCCAGGGTCACTGCACTGAAGTGTCTGTCCCAGAGCTACCTGGGACAGCCACCTCCCCTCGGCCCCAGAACCACTGCAGGGTGGGGGCTCCTCTGCCCCAGACCCCTCAGCACTGGGGCAGCAGCTGGGCCAGCAGGACCTGCCTCCCCCTCACAACCAGCTCTGCCCAGCTCTGGGCCCTGCTGCCTCTCCTCAGGCTGATTCCTTTTGAAAGCAAAGCACATAACATAAGGCCTGTGTTTATTTTCCCCTTAAATTAGGGTGGCTTGATTTTAATTGAGAGATCTGCCAGAATAAGGCACGTTTGTGCAGCTGTCATCAGAAATGTATGCTTGCTTTTTTCTCCTTCTTTTTCTTTTTTATTCCATTTCTCTTTAGTTCTCTTTTTCTTCTTTCTTTCTTTCTTTCGCTCTTTCTCTCTCTCTTTCTCTCTCTCTCTCTCTCTCTCTCTCTCTCTCTCTCTCTCTCTCTCTCTCTCTCTCTCTCTCTCTCTCTCTCTCTCTCTCTCTCTCTCTCTCTTTCTCTCTTTCTTTCTTTCTTTTCCTTCCTTCCTTCCTTCATCATTTTGCTTTATGCAGCCCTTTCCAGACTAAGCTGCCCCACTTCCAGAGAACAGGACAAAAGGGTAAGAATTCCCAGGGGATCTCAGGCAGACCCAGCTGAAGTGGCACATTGGTTCTCGTGTGCCTGGCCACAGACTGGTGGCCCTGGGCAAGCCATGCATGGCACCTCCAGGGAGAGGGCTGCAGGGGACAGACTGACACAACCTCTGCCTCACAAGGAGCTTTCCATTGCTGTAGCCCAGACTTCCCTGTAATATGTGGAGTTTGTGAAGCTGTGTGCTGGAGGAAGGCTCCAGGCTCATATCATTCCCAGAGCCAGAGCTGAACAGCCAGCAGACAGTGATCCTGGGTATAGGATGCTGGGGATGGCTCTGAAAAGAGCAGTTGCCCAACCAGGAGAGGGGCCTTGCTGGCATCCTGTGTGGCATCACCACCCCAATATTCTCTAATCTCCCTAGCCCCTTGCATTATAACAAAGAACTCTACATTGTGGAAAGCAACCAGGGAGACACAGCCCCCCTGATCCTTTTTCTCATAGGGAACAGCTGGAAAAAGACAGTAGCCTGAGAAATTGGCTGACCTTTTTGATGCATTCAGCTCTCTAGCTTTATATTTGTCCTTTAAATAATTTGTCAAAAACCAAACAAGCCCAAAACAACCAATCAGCAGGAAAACAAGAGCCCAAACAAAACAAGAGAGACTTCCTTTTCCAGCCTTGCCCCTCTGCAGTTGCTGGTCTGAACCAGTTTAATCTAAAGCAGGCTTTGGCAATTGCTGGGGAAAGCAATGTCCGTGATGGGTATTTAGAGACCAGGGCTCGCCTGCCATACACTGTCCAGGGGTTTATTACCTGCTGAAAAAGCTTAATGTGCTTCAGGTGCTACGTGATGTCCAGATGTCATGGCAGAAGCCGCTTGGAGAGTGCTGGTGATAGAAATGCTGCTGGGTGAATGCAGAAACATTAGTGCCAAATTTGATATTTAGTCCCAGTTCATCTATTTGTAGAGAAACACAGAAATGGCTGAGCTCAGGGCCAGAGGCCCATCCATCCCAGTGCCCTGTGCATGGCAGTCAGCTGTAGTATGTTCTTAATGCACAATATCAGCGCATGCAGATCATGGCTCAGGGCCAGTGATTTGTGGTGCTGGGATTTCTGGAGCCAGACATAGTGTCTTTGTATTTAACAGCCCCTGGTGAATTTTGCTTCCAGGAACTTACCTAGCTAATTCTAAATCCCTTTGTACCCACAGTTTCCTGTGGCGAGCAGTTTCACAGCTTAACAACATGTATTGTTTAGTGTTGCCCATTTTTTTCATACCCTGAAGGTGGGTGAGTGTTCTCTGTTGGATGCCACTCAAGACCTGCCCCAGATCCAGCTCACACAGGAGAAATGGATGGATGGGTGGATGGAATCTGAAATAACGTGGCTGTTGTGATCAGATGTGCAGTTATCAGTAGGCCACAAGCAGGGTGTGTTGTAGGAGCCCAGACACAGCTCCTCACCTGCCTGGTTGTTAACAGGTACCACAGTGCTCTCTGCATTATGGACAAAGGGAGTTTTTGAGAGCGAACAGGAACAGAAGAAGATGGGCACAATCTGAGTAGGGAATGAAGGGCAGCATAGAACCAAATGTGTTTGTCAGGTTGGTAGAAGATGGTGAGACTGAAGGCAGCATCCTCTGTCAGGAATGTGGAAATTGTGTTCTAACAGCTTTATGTCCAGTCCAGGTAAGGAAAAGAGAGTTGCAGGCTGTGATCTGTATGCAAAGACTTGGAAGCAAGACCTTAAAGTGGGAAATCCTGCAGGGAGACAGGACACAGCAATCATGGTTGCAATACGAGGCCCTGGATATCTCTACAGAGGTCAGTGAGAGCAGTCTGGCAGACACAGTTGTCCCTTCCATCTGAGCAGTGACAGCTTTCAGGCTAAAGCCCACCAAGTGGCTGGGCCCTGGCAATGTAGAAGATCTGTGTTTAAATTAGGTCACTCAAGAAGCTCAACTTATCAAAGCCACCTGCATCATTTCTACCCTTATCAGGAATAGTAGTTGATGGGAATTGTTCAGCAAGCTATGGCTCAGGCATAGGGGATTCAGAAATTGTTCTCAAATTCACATATGGTAAAAGCATCATGGTGCTTTATTTCCCTACGAACACAAGTGATGAAGCAGAAGTGGAAATGTTTTCTACTTAGAGTCCAATTTCCAAAATTGCTCAGCTCCCATTTAGGCAAGAAAGTCATTGGCCAGATGTTGGAAAGAGACAGTCAAAGGGATGGTGCTGAGCAATCCTATGTGGCTCCTTTCTTGAATGAGAAATTCAAAGCCTCCTCAGCTGACTGTGGGCCTTATCCAAGGGCTATTTATGGATCCAGAGACTGTTTAAAAGCTTCATGGTTGACCTCAGGCACACGCTGGATGGTCAGCATATTTTTCTGGGAAAGCAGAATGCAATTCAAGATTTCTTGTAACTTTTTTTGTTCACCTGACACATGTGCTCCAAAGACAGTGAAAGATGAGAAAATAATATGGGCTTGATAAATGACCAAAAGAAAGTTTCCGATCTGCAGCGGTTCCCATTATTCTTCTTATTCTTGGCATCAGCAGAGTTATGGCAATCTCCCCCTGCCCCCTTTCCCAAACTCTACTCTGTTAACATTTTTTTTTCCTGTCAAATTCACAGGAGTGGCACCTGGGAGCATTTTGACCAAGGGGAAATTGACTGAGCAAAGTTGCCTCTTTTCAAATACATTTTCTTGAGGGACTGGAATGAATGAGAATCATAGTCATAACATGGCTAAACAGTCTTTGTTTGACTTAATGCAATATAATAACCTGAGTGTTGCAACACAGCTCCTTGCTGTGACATCCTTTTTCCATTTGCTTAATTTTCACCCCAAACACACGCTGTTAATAAGCTGCTGAGAAAATACAGCTCTTGTGACAAAATCCAGAAACTGAGCCCCTGTATGGTGTGTTAGATACACAACTCTTATTTGGACTGGCAAGTGGCACTGAAATTGGTATTGCAAAATAGATCCATTTTTCTTGCTGCCAAATGTGATGGACAGATGAAAAGGGAGGGTTGGAGAAGTGGATGGCAATAAGCAGAGAACAAGTAAAATAAAATCCCTGACAGAACGGTAACACGTGAGTTAGAAAAGACATGTGATTGCCAGAAGGGAAATGCGGGATGCGGGGTGCTTTGTCAACAGCCAAAGTTAAAATAAATGTCACCCTGGCACTGAAAACTGCAAGATTAAACTCCTCCTGGTGATTTATAATTTACAAGACAAAAAGGCAGACAGACACACAGTGACTGAGCTCAAAAGAAAAACTCCTATTGACTTTAGTGGGTTTTGGAGAAGATCCAGTGCAGTAAGGGTTCAAATCTGATCTCTGGAGTCAGAGTATGTTTGACCAGTGATTTTAATCAGCAGAATCAGGCTCTTAATCACAGTTTGGTTTACATTTACTGCCTTTTTACTTGCTTTGTAGCAAATCTGGAAGTCATACTTGTTCTTTAGGAGCTAAGTGAAAGTAAATAACCACTGCCATAAAATTTGGACATCTTTAAATTAAAAGACAATTATATTAAGGAATATGAATAACTCTTTCCCTTTCATTTTACTAAATCAGCCCAATGCTTTAGAAAAGCCTGAAATAAACTCTGGTTTTGTACAAACAACAATATATTGAAAGTTTCACAAATTGTCCTGCAGATTGCTGGAGAAAGGAGATTTTCTCCAGTAGAAAATGCAAAAGACTCTCTTCCTTAGTGAAAGCTGAAAAATGCAGTTTATATCATTTATAAAAAGTAATTCATTAAAAAATGACATGGTGTCATGTGGAAAAGAGGAAATAGGATACAAAGACACTGGTTCTTAGGTCTTTATCCATCCCACAGCTACAGCATTCTGTGACTTTTTCATCAAGGATTTCCAGACTTCAGCTGGAGAGTGCATTTTCCAGGCACTGAATACTGAGATCCAAGATGCAAAATCAAGGACAGAATGCAAAACAAGAAGAAAATTCCAACTTTTGCCACTCAAACCTTTTCTAAGAGTCTCAAGTCTGTTTTAGACAATAAGATCAGTATTTGTGGAAGGAGTGTTCAGCACAACATTTCCTTTGTGGGAAACGAAATGTCTTACAGAGGGGTCCACTTCTGTAGCAGTGGATGGTTCATAAGCATACAGAAAACAGATAAATGCAGCTGAGGCTCTCCACACATTGAAGGTGGCTGTGCAGGGGCTCTATTAGCCCTGGACAATTTGGCACTGGCATTCAAAACAAAGAAAAGACTGCCTGTTTGACACACTTCCTTCAGGAACACTGAGCTAGTGAGAGGACTGGGGGGAGCCAAATGGACTTCAAGTCATCTACCAGGAATGGTGAATTCAAACACATTGTGCTTGGTTATTGATGACTTTGCACAATTATTTATGGGATTAATAAGTTTTCCTTTCAGTTAGACACTCTGAAAGATGGAGACACCCAAGTTATTTTTAAATAACAGGCAGACTTCAAACCTCAGAAACCTATGACTTCCCAAAAGAATAAATAATTCAGATGATAACTAACAAAATTACTTTTCTGTAGTCTGACTGTAATTTTGTGCAGAATCTCTTACTTCTATCTGCTAAAACCAAATCAAATGGGTGATTAACAGTTTCCAGTGTTCCAGAAGTTACGTCAGGCTCTGTCAAAGAGCTCCTGGGCCGTTCAAAGGGCTGTCTGAAGGGATTACAGCTCCCTCTTGTTGATGAGATCCTCTGCACAGAGACCTGGCTCAACAAAGCTGGGTCAGAGTCATGGATTTGTGAGCAGAGTCCTTTTGAAGAGTCGGGAGAAATTCCTTCCCCATGCCACCCCGCTTCGTGGTTCTGCTTCTTGCACAGAACTGGACACAATTCTGAGCAGAAATTTCTGGCAGCCAAGAGCCAACATATGGCACAGGCATTGCTGTGGTGCAGAGCCTGTGACTGTGGCCATTCAGAAGAGGGATGACTAAATCTGTGGGATTGCTGGAAATCGCATAACTGAGATGGGAAGACATCTTAACACCAATACTAAGAAAAGAAAGAAAACCTAAATACAGGAAAGAAGGCAAAAGGTATTGCCTGTGTTTGGGAAGAAAAGTATTATAGCAGTTGGTCTAATGCATAAGTATTAGGAAAAATCTGAAAACATCTCTACTTTGAAGAATGGAGACATCTTCATTGTTTGACGAGGTTTTTTGCTGCTGGGAATGAGAAGTCAGCACAGATGCAAGGCCTTTGATTTGAAGGACAATAATTACTCAGAGTATGGGCAAGATTGCCCACATTAGCTACAAGTGGAGACAAACATGAATCACATGGACAAATAAAAACTCCAAGGAGCAATACCCAGTAACTTAGTGCTGTCTGTCTCTGTGAGACTGGGATTAGATCACACATTAATTGTGATTTTTGTTTGGCGTTAAAAATTCCTTTGGAGTAGGCTTTGTGTAACAGCAGCATTGCTGGAAAGAAAAGGTCCTGAAAAATGTCTTCATAGTTTTCCATGTATGTGTATAAATATTAAACGGCCTTCCTTTCAGACATGCCACTGAACTCTGCTCTTGTTTGCATGTTGAACCTGGAAACTTCTCAAAAGTTTTGCCTACGGATAATTCATGAGTTAAAGCCCAAATTGAAATGCCATGTTACAACTTGTAGAAATGTTAGACAAATATAATGACCATATTTTCCAGTTACCTAATACCCACTCAAAATATAAACCCCAAAAGAACGGAATTGTTTTCATTGCTGTTAACCAGACAATATCACTCCATCTAAATATAGTATGTGATGAAACCAATTTAAATATTGTCCAAGTATTTAACACTGTAAATATTAGACTTAACACTCCATAAAAACAGGCTTTGATGATGTAGGCTGACAAAAGGAGACTAGTTAATTGCAGATTACATCATGGCTAGGACAGCATCACTGCTAGGACAGCCACGATAAATGTGAGGTGCAAAGTAAATCTAATAAAATAAAAATAGTCTCTGTTCAGTGTTCACCTTTATCAGTTTTGCTAACCTTTCTTAGCAGAGATGGGCGGGGAGGGGAAATGTAGTCCTGGGTAAAGGAGAATCTGGGGTTCAATGTGTTGGTGAAGTTTGCATTTAGGGTCTGATTCAGAAAAACATCCAAATCTGTATTTGACTTCTAGGATGGGGTTTTGTCCTTTTCACTACAATGGGGCTCATATGTACTTCTGACATTTTCCTGTAGTGGAAACATTTCCTGAGTCAGGATCTGAATCTACCTCATGTTGTTGTAAAATATGGCACAGCTCCATCAGAGTTGGGGAAACAAAATTTTAAAGCTTTTGGTTACTGATAACTTCAAAGAATTTCTTAAACTTCTGAGTTCAGATAACTGTCTTGGAAATGGGGACAATTTCCTGGCAATACAGGCCCAATTTTCTTCTTGTGGCAACCTGCACCCTGTGTGTCTATCAGTTGGAGTTAACCTTCCTTGACATCTGCCCAGATATTAACATAAAGATGGATTCTGCCCCGTGTTTTAAAAAGGACAGTTTTGTGGTGCCAGGATGTCCTCAAAGCCTGGAGGTAAGATATGTCTACATGGTTTTAGCTTCAGGCTCATGTTAGTAGGAATTTCAGCTTCCAGATGAAACCTGGCCCCTCATTTGAACTCCTGAATGAAATGGACGCATCCATTCCATCATCCTCTCCCCTCCACCATAGGCTCCCAAATGTGCCATAGGGAGGCCTTCATTCTCACTTGCCCAAGATAGCAAAAGTGCAGTTCAATGGACTACAAAAAGTGCACTGATTTTCCTGAAAGGACAGTGAATAACTCCAGGTAAGTTCCCAGCTGTTGTGCTGAGCTGACAAAGGATTTTGGGGAGGACCTCACTTATAGTTGAAATCACTGAAGGTGGTTCTGGTGGCTAATGCTACCAACAAGAGGTTGCCACTGTATTTTGGGCATAAAGGCTATGTAGTTCCTAAAATGCAATTTCACCTCTTATTTTATGGATCTTTTTTTCTCTCTTTCTCATCTATATAAGCTGAGTTCCTGCTTTCTACAACATCCTTCAGCGCCCAAAACACCTAAACCCAGTGATGCTGGAAAGAGCCTCCTGCCAACAAAAGATCTGCTTCCAAAGTGGCTTGTGAGGCCTGTTAACACATCAGAGTAAAATCAAAATAATGATGTTATATAGAATAAGTGAGTCCAGCTGTCGATGTTGACACTCTTGAGCCATGAAAGGAGAAAAGTGATATAACCTTGGGTCACTGTGGTTTGTGCAGGCCCAGCTCCATTGCCTGACTTTGTGTTTGCCTGCACACAGGGATGGTTACCTGCAGAGATGCTGTGGTTTAGGTGAGTTCATCTGGAGCTGGTGGTCAGTGTTATCTCAGCAGCAAAGCCAGGAACTGAAATCTGGCTATAAAAACCATCTTGTGTGTGTGTGTGTCTTTGGTTCTCCTCCCTGTTAGGTGATGGCTTTGCTCTGTCACAAGGGACACAGGATCACCCTCAGCCATGGTCCATTCGGTATCTGTGCTGAAGAGGGGTATTAGCACAGATTGCAGCAGCAGGGCACAACTTCCACAGGCCAGGAGCATGCTGGTCACAAGAGCAGGCAGGAATGAGATGCAGGCACCCCTCCAGCTTCCCTTGTTTCTACTGTATTTGTCTTTCTTAATTAACCCAGCACCATGTTAGTGACCCAACGACATGGCAACAGCAGTGTTGAGAACTGCAGGGATTAAGACATTTGCGTTATAATACCTCAGCCATGAGATCATAAATGCCCTTGTGCTGTATTTTGTTATCCTGGGTTGATAATGGAGGCTGATAAAACTCCCACTTTCTCTCTGTATTCAAGTGAGTTAATGTGTCTGGGCTCGTGAGATCCCAGTAGGCAGAGAAAGCAACAGCGCAGAGTCCCCAATCTCGGATGTAATCAAGTAATGAGGCTGTTTGAGGACATTACTTGTTAACATATTAGCAGGTACCAGGGGTAAGTGAGTGTTTATTTAGTCCTGGTGTAAAAGCATGTCTAAAATGATTTATGCTGGAAGCCGTTTCACAGCAAACAGGCTGCTTTCATGAAAGGGGGTCAATCACCATCTCCCGTCTGCCCTCATAAATCATATTCAGGTGCTAATGTAACCAAAAGGTTTATATAATCTGCACAATCAGCGTGGAGGTCTGGGTGGATGCAGTAATAGCCTGCCTGCATAAATGCCTTCTGCGTCTAAAGGTTGATATTTGAGGGGAGTAAAATGATTGATTCAAAGAAGAAAGAAAAGAAATAAACTGCCATGACAAGTAACAAAGTGTATGCACAGTTTTCCAGCCACATTTTACACACAGGAGTAATTTGCCACTGTTGAGATCTGCTGCTGGGACTGGTTTTGCATCAGGATAGCTTCCATACATATTCTCTAACAGAAAGTGGACTGTGATTTTAAGGTAACAATGACAGATACCAGAAGCACAACACTGTAAACTGAGATTGGCTTTCTATATTCCCCAAATTTCTCTGGTTAAACATTAGTTTCACATTATTGAACTTCTTTTCATACTGGTGGAGGAATCCTTTGAGAGATGACATAGGTCTGGAAGGACCTTCTGGACCTCCAAACATAACTTCATTAAGCCTTCTGTGGTTCACACCAAACAAGAGAAACCATTTGTCACATCAACTAATTTGGATGACTCTTAAAATGGCACATATCCTCGAGTAGCACACAGCTCCTACTTACAAAGCTGCAGCTCCCTCTTCTGAAAACAAATCCTTCAACCAGCCATTTCACTAGCATTGTTAGTGCTGAAAAGAAGGTTTCAAAATATTGTACCATAATACTTCGAGTGGAAAACAATGTTTTATGAATACAAGAGGTAAGCATATTTTTTCTGAGGAGTATTATCATGTTACTTGTTTGCTGAAAAGGTCTGGAGACTTGCTGATGGACCATGAAGTCCAGACTATAGGTAATGGCTGTGCTTGGACTCCAATTGTTAATTGCTCTTCATTATTTGCTTCTTATGAGTCATATTATAACATTATAAATTCAGAAAGCATTAGGAATTGGATAAGGACAGAGAAGGGATACTGAGCAAAATAAATAACCAGTCATGGGCAAAGATCAGTGAATATTTGCTATAAGCAGATTGAAGTTAAGAAATAAAGTTAAAACTTAATGTTTGGTGGTTACGTGTAAGTAAGAAAAGAATTTGTGGGAGCATTCAATAATAAAGAAGATTTTTTGTGAGTGCCGAAACTAATGAAGTTGCCCTCTGTGGTATTGTTTGGGTTTTTAAAATTTCTTTCCCCACCACAATGAACCACTTTTTGTTTTTGGTAATACCCTGTACTAGGTTAAGGACAGGCAAGTTTTTTGGATGAGCTGCATCCCTTACAAAAGCAAATAAAAATGATTAAGTCAATCCAGACTGCAGAACAGCTCAGAGACTCAAGAAGGTTGAGACGGTTTGATGTGCATCATAGACAAATAAAGCTGCATCTGCAAAGGATGTGGTAGTTCCAGTTACAAAACACTGCATGCTTGTGACAATTCCTGTATTATGTCCCTTTTAGTTAATTTGTGGCAGACCAAAGGAACCCTTTACAGTAAGCAGAGGTGCTGCTCAGCTGCTAAGAAAGCTGCTTTGTGAAGAGCAGGGTCACAGTGAGTCTAGAAAAATCCAGGTCTGTATGCCAGGTGGATAAATGAAATGTTTTTTCTTTCTTGGGAAAACTGATTTCAGGATGTTCTGAAATCAGCAGGATTCAGAGCAGGGACTTCCAATTTTTCCAGTAATTGTCTAGAAAATGTTTAGACAGCGACTTCGCTCTTCAACAAGAAAGTAGCGGCATCAGTCCTCCTTGGTTTTGTTTATTTGTTTTGGGCACTCTAGAGAAGTTGGAGGGAATCACAGTCAGTACTTGTATCACCTTGTATTTTTCATGCTTTATTTCATTCACCTTGAAGTAATTGAGGTAATGTGACAAGGGTCATTGAAAATTATCCTAAATATTCTTCTCAAGTGTCTTTGAGCTGTGTATTAATTAGAGTGTGAACTTGGCTGGGTGCTGCTTTGGGTGTTTGGCCATCACTGATGCCAAGTGCACTATTCTCCTCCAGAGATTTACTGTGTGATGTTGGGCAAGTCTTCCAGCCTGCTCTGTTTAGCAGTTCCTTGGCACTGAAGTTTCTGTCTGGCTGTAGGCATGGCTTCCACTCAGCATGGGGATGGGGAGCCTCAAACTACACAATTCTAGTACAGAAAAACCAAATTTACAGCAAGACTGTTTATTGCACATAATGGATCAGCTTAACTGTGTCATTCTCATTCTGAGAATGTCATTTAGGCATCAAAGCCATCACCACAGGATGCAAATAGTCTTTCAAAAATTAAGTAAAGTTGACACACATGAGCTGATTTTTAATTCTTTTACTCCAAGTCATGTACATATTGTGGCTTTTTTCTGTGACAATTTATTTCAATTTTATTTCTTTCTCCAAGACTCATTTGTTGACTTAAGCCATTTGTCATTTAGACAATCACCGTGATCTTTAATTCTGACTTAGAAATCAATATAATATGAGACATAATTAATATATCTACTGCCAGTGATTAGACAGGTCTACCCTTATGGTCCAGCCAGCAACACACATACAAAGAAGAATGCTAAAAAGTGCTTTTTGCTATTACCAATAAAATACACAGTTAGCCATCGGGCCAATGGGAATCACTTGTCATTTATCTGTCCTAGAAAGGAAAATACAGAATGGAACAGAAAATGGAACTCCCTTAGAGTGACTGGTATCCTCAGTTGTGATTCATCTATCACATCTAAAATAGCTGAGGTGAATGGAAGAGATGTTGTGCTGACCTTAAACAAGATACCTGTTGTTTAAAAGACCAAAGTTAAGGAAACAAATTTCACCCTTTCACTGCAGAATTAAAGGTCAAACTACCTGACTCCTAAAACAGACCCCCTGAATAACCCTGCTGCCCAAGCCCCTGTCACAGCCTTTCCTCAAGGTCGTAAGATGAACGTAGGGTAATGTTTAACACAGCTGGGAAGAGAAAACAGAAGGGAGTGGGATGTGGTGCTGGGAAAGGCATACACATTATCTCTCTGGTACCACTCAACTGGATTGCAGGGACTGTGGGGACACATCCTCCATGCCCTGGGAGAAGTCCCATGTAAAGGTCAGGAACAATAGGAGCCAATGCTCCTTCATTTCCTTACCACGGTTTTGTCACTGCTCACGTGTGAAAAAAATATATCCCTGAGTGGCCAGCCAGGCAGCAGTCACAAATTTTTTCCATGTATAATAGCACTCATCCATTAACCATAAATAATCTGTATTTATGCAAGGGGTCCCTAACAAAGCCAAATGTACATTGAACAGAGCATTAGGCTATCAAGGTATAAACTATTTAAAGCAGCCAGTGTTTGAATTGTCATTTCTCAAGTTTAACATTATGTTGTTTCAATATCTAAAGCCTCCTTCCCAATGCAGCAAAAATGCAAAACACATTGAGAGAAAATGTAAAACATACTAACTTGATTATTATGAGTGCTCTGGATTGTGTCACAATTCACTATTAATTTAGACCACATTCCAGTGGCTTCTCCCTTCCCTCTGCATTCTGGTCCAATCTGTCAGAGAACTACATCACTGATTAAATAAAAAATGTATATTTGCATCTATGTGTTTTAAAGTCTGCTGCTTGGAGGAAATGTTTGGGATATGCAGTTTAGGGAGCATTGTTTTCCATTAGAAGTGATGGACAGATTTTGAGGGTCATTTGCATAACCAATTTCTTCTGGGCATCAGGGACATCCACATGGTCAGTTCCATGAATACCATCATGTGCCCAATGGTGATGTTTGTCTCACCTCCTCCCACCCATGACAGAGACCCAAATGTTGGTTCAATCCCCTCACTGAGAAACTTTTGCAGCCAGAACCAATCTCTGCTTTGGGAGAGGTGGAACGGCCTTGTGTTTACAGCTCCAGAACATGGTTCAGCAAAACTGGGTTGTGTTTCTGCCTCTTTTATAGACTGTCAGCGTGACCTTGGGCTAATCGTTTATTCTTTTCCACCTGTAAAGTGAACAAAATGAATTTTCCTATTTTCTCAGCTTAAGAACATAAATACTTTGGGGTAAGTTAATCTTACCTAGTGCTATGACAGTTCTAGCAAAATGGGATCCTCCTCTTAATAGAACTATTGTGAATGTAATATTTATTTAGGGTATTTTGACATCCTTGTGTCCAAAGCAGCTTTTGGAAGAAAATGCAAATAATGCATATAATCAGACTTCTCAGAGGGATGTTTTTTAGGAGACGTCAGCTAATTTTCTGACCACAGAGCGTGCAATCAGTATGGCAGGCATGTATTAAAGAGGCAACAACTATTCCTGTTATCTCCGTTGCTCTTTCACAAGTTGAAAAGGCGATCTTCAGACCACCTTTTAAAAGAGTCACAGAAAGATTTAAACTCCTGGCAGAAAATTGCTCAGAATTCACCCTACGTGGCAACAAAAGTACCATGTCATGGTTTATCTCCACCAGAACACTGGACAGATCCCTCTCAATGCATGAGGTTTCTATGTATTTGTTTTTTGTGCTTGGTGGTGGTAGCAAATTTTGGACAAAGAATTTGGGATCCAAACTGTTTGTAGCTGGACAGCCCAGCTGCAATGTTTCTCTCCAGTCTGTACCCAGAGGGGGCCATAAACACCCAGCTGGGCACTCCCATCTGAGTTTCTTGCTTATGGGAGAAGAGCACATCTCTCAGGGAAGACATCAGCTCCTCGAGTCACTGTCAGTGCGCATGGGACAATAGTTTGAAGGATTAAGTGAGAGACAAAAAAACCAGCTTTGTGATCTGTGCTAGGCAAATCCCATAGGTACATCTCCTGAATAGCAGAGGTTTTCAAAGGCCGCCTAGGGTGGTCTAACTGGTGGTCCTGACCCCAGGGAGAGCAAAGTTTAGCAAATATGTGGCAGAGGTTGAGGAAGATCCTTCCCTTGCTGAGTGGTTCTGCATTAAAAATGACCTCTTCTTTCTCCAGAGACACAGGTCTTTTGTGTGCTGACACTCAGCTGCTCCTCTGAGGGATAAAACCAGATTATGCAGGGTTTGCTCTGGAAGGACTGGAGCTGGGTTCCCACCTGGTGCCTCAAACAACATTATTAGCTGTGGCTCTAGTGTAGTATCCTTGTTGCTTTCTGCCCATTGTTGTAGTGCCCAAGCAAGGACACTCAGCACCCTACAGCCCTGCTGTGTTCTACAGCCCAGCGAGTGCCTCCAGCAGCCCTCTGCCAACCCTGCTGATCTTTTCCACTGACTGGAGAGGGAGCCTAATGCAGGTGTTCCAGTGAAACTTATACAATCCAGATGTAAATCCAGTGGCAAGTCCCTCAGGATCAGACATGTCTGGAAATGAACATTATTGGGCTGATAAGATTTCTGAGCATTTTTTCCACAGGAAACCCACTGATTTTCATCTCCGGGTTTGGCATGCAAGCTCCCTAAGGCTCCTGGAGAGGCGTACCTTGGATTGCCTGTGACACGATATGAACAGGAGAACTCCAGCTGACACAAAGGGCCAGGCTGGGATGGCAGTTAGGAAGGAAAAAACCACTCTATTCTTTACTGTCGACTTTGAAAGTGTGTTCAGGAAAGGATTACAATGTCAAGATTGTAATATTTGTTGCATAAGAATTGCTGTTTGGAGTAGTTTTTTGGAGAAAAAGCTGAGAGAAGAGGCCATTCACTTCATTCCTGCAGATACACCAAATAGAAAGGGATCAGCTAAACCACAGACAAGCCCCTTTTTGCTTTTGCAACTGTTCATTTTTTCCATCAGAGCTCAGACCATGTAGCTAAAATCCAGTAATGAAAACCTTCCTCACAGCCCATGGCTTTGCAGTGCCCTAGACCAGGCTGAGATTGAAGTAAAATGGAGTTAATCCCCAATTCTCCAAGCTGCAGCGGGGCAGACGATGGTCTGAGCTTCAATCTTCACACAGATGAAACTGCTGCAGTGGGATTGGTTTCCGGGCTGATGTTTTTCATCTCTCACTTACTGAGAGCCTGAGAGGAAGCAGAGAAATGTTACCAATTCCCTCTGCTCCAGACCATCCGTCTTTCTCTGCCGGCATACCCGACAGCTCGAAAATGATCAGGTAGCAGCTGCTTTTTGATTTCTTCTCTTATCTCTAATCCACTGTCTCATGAAATGGCACGCTAATGCTTTAAGGACATTCTAGCCAGGGGAGTGTGCTTTCCCCTCTAGCCAGCAGGTAGAGCCAGCAAGCCTTGCATCGTGTCACAGGTTAATGGCAATTTCACAGAAACCTGGATAAACAGATCACTTCCTCTCTCCCTTCCTCCCCCAGAGAAAGTCCTGACTCTAACAGTAATCCTAAAAACCTGTGCAGAGAATGAAGCATCTCACAGTTGGAAAATACTTGCACATGTGATCTTCTGTAATGAAGATTTCAGCATTTGCTCAAGTGACTGCACAAGTAAGACCAGGAGACGGGAATGTCATTGGATGTAAATCAGCATCCAAACTGAGCCAGCTCTGTGTTTGGGGGTTTTTTTAGTAAGAAAGCAGAAAAGAAAAAATAATACCTTGCTGCTTTCCACAGTCATGTCCCTTATACTGCAAGGGCTGGTGAGCCCAGGAAAGGCTGCTCTGGGCATGTTTGAAGCCATGGTGCACTTGTTTCTTCTTCTCCGCTACAATCATGACTCTGAGTCATTATCCTCTTTCTGTAGCATTTAAAAGTGGTGTGTCCCAGAATCTCTGTTGTCTCAGGAGCTTCACACTGGCCACTATCTGTGTGCTTCTGTCCCCATCAGAACTCACTTGCCTGCCCCACAGTCAGGGAAATGGCCTTAAACCATGTGTTTTACAAAAAACTACACTTCATCTTGTGTAAAACATAGTGTTATGTCTAAGAAAAAAGCTAAATAATCCTACAGACAGTAGTTATATATAAAGAATATATAAAGAATTTTTCATGATAGCATGCGTACAAAAACATCTTTGATCATATTTGTGAATCCTTAGTCTGTTGCATTTCAGCCTGTGATTAGTTTGCATCATTTCATCTTAATATCATTAATGACCATAGGTTTAATTTCTCATTTCAAAACATAACTGATATTACCATCAACATTTAACTTTTTATATAAAATGTGTAGTTACTTTTTCTCCCCCAGTGCTTTTGAAAAACCTTTTGAAACTGCTCTCCAGTCCGATTTCTAAGCTTTCCCAGCACAGCCATTTACCTCTGATAGGCACAGTTTTTCAGACAGAGGTCAAGGATGGTGAAAGTTGCTATCACATCACAAGAGTTGATAGTGCTACTTTCCCCTCAATGCTTTCTTTTGCTTGCCTTGCAAGGCCTCTTTCATTTCCCTTGACCTCGCTGCCCTGCTCCTTTCTACTGATACAAGAGAATTAATAATAGAGCTCCGGTTTTCACCGGAGCCGCACAACCACTGGGATATGGCAGTAAAACACACAAGAAAACGCTCACAACAGCAAAGCCCCCCCACCTCCTGAAATCCATTTTCCTCGATGCCTTTGATCTGGGGCAGGTGGGAAAGAAAGCAAAAGGCCTCTGGGAGAATTATGACCGCAGTGCCTTCCTAGGTGGCACGGCCGCTTCCTTGAGACTCGCGGTGCCATTAATGGCTCCTTTGTGCCAGCGTGTATCAGACCACCGAGGCATTTACCCAAAGGCTAGGATGTGTGTGGAATAAAAAGCAACATTTTGCTGCTTCTTTCTGAAGGTCAGATTCGTTTCAGTCACACAGCAACTCATGCTCAGGCAGATGGGACAGCAGATTGGGAAAAGAAGAGGTTTTCTCATCTCTGTTCTGTGGCAACAGCCATGACTTCTCACATAAGTGTACTCTCCCTCCCCCACCCCAGTTTCCTTAAACCACTGGACAAATTCCCTTTTGATCCACCTTCCAAAATCCACTAGCAAAGAGAAACAGCTCATCTCTTTGCACAATGTCATTGTGGCCTAAGAGGCCAGCACTGAATAAACACCCAGCTCCATTCATGGATATTTTCTGCTGTTGCAGTTGTGTCTTGACAGGACTGCCAAACTTCTGGGTAAGACTTCCCATAATTTGCAGAGACTAGATGATGGACAGGTGATGTGGGTAGCCCTGTGTCAGCTGTGTACAGAAGAGGTTAAAGAATCATGGAAGTTCCCTCCCAGACTTATGAAGAACCTTTAAAAAGCAGAAGTCTCCAAAAGTGGTATTTTACATCTAATGAACTGAATGGAGAAATGAGCAGGTTGTACAAACTCCTTGTGAGTGCTCTGCCCCATCAGTGGTGTCAGGCATGAGGAAACTCTAATTGTAGCTGAGCAGGGGATAGCCAGATCCTTCTACAGAAATCTCAGTCCCCCTTGCCCTCTCCTCCTGCTCCTGCCACCTCCTCTCCTCCCCCTGGGCCTGGTACTCATCCACAGACCACAGTCATGCAGCTGTGCCCATTCCATGGAAAAGTGTGGAACTTGTTGTGGTGCACACATTCAGGAATGCTTTCAGACTATATGGAGGGTGTCCCCAGGCAGAAAGGCTGCTGAGTTTGCCTTAAGCAGTGCAAAAGCTGTCTTAAACCAAAGGCAGAAATGTGACTATCAGGTTTATCTGCCCTGTATCCAGCAGCCTTGCTTTGAAGAGAAACACAAGTGCATTACTTCCCAATTTTTCCTGAGTCTCCAGAAAACCCCTTACAGTGAAGACTGCAGACACAAGCACTGAAGTGCTGGGTGTCCAAGGCAGTGTTTGAGTGGAATTTCGATTTATAGCCAAGGCAGCTTTGGAAAAGTCATCATATTTTTGAAACAAAAGAAAGAAAGAGAAAAGAAAAATATCAAGGGAGTGGTAATGTATCTTTAAAAGATCTTTTGTGATAAATTCTCAGTAAAGGTCAGAGAAGTCCATTCAGACGGAATAGAAAAAAATATGCTTGAACCCATGGTCGTTAGGCTGGCTTGACTTCTCCAGTCTCCTGCATCTGTGAGTGAAGTATTGAAACGGGAAATTGAGAGCGATTTCTTTCCCCAGCTACCATTCTTAGACAGCACTGCTCGGTTGTGTAACTCCCTGAAGACATTAAAATGTCTTTCCCTTCCTGTAAGAAAAGATTTTCTGTTCCTTTTCTTAAGACATTAATTACAGGGTCACTGACTTTGGCAGATTACTTGCTAAACTGAGTTACATCCCAATATCCTATATTTTATTGAGATGACCACCCATCTTGACACCGAGCTTGGGCTTGACCTGAGATTATCCAACAATGAAATCATGATTCTTTAAAGGGTGCTGAATGGCTGCTCTAAAGTGATCTGAGTTCATTGAAGAAAGCCAGAAGCCTTCACCTTTCTCCAGTTCCTGACCATATGGACCAGCTTCTCCTTTTGTCTCAGCACCAACAGTCACAGAGCTGCATGGGGAGTTCATCTGCTTGATGAACTGTCTAAAAAAAAAAAATAAAACATTGCAAATATCTTGTTAGGGTGATTTTAAGCTGGATCAAAGAGGACTGAGTCTTCCATAACTGTGATTGTCACCACAAAAAGGTCACAGGACTAAATACCTGCTTTGACATCAGCAAGGTCCTGATGAACTGTGGGAGAACCAGTATTTCCTCCTGGAAATGGAAATTCCCGCAGGAATGGACCACAAGAAAGCACAGGAGAGATGTGAGCCTCAAATCAGGTCAGTATCTACACTGTCCAGAACTCTCAAACCAAGGAATGGCACTCTTCACCCCCTTACCTGACACAGGTAGGGGCTCAGATAGAGGAGCAGAAGGAGCTCAGGTTTGTCTCCTCAGACCAGCAGTAGATTGATGTGGAAGAGGGCACACAAGCTGGTTCCTGGACTCAAAAGTCTTTCTCATCCCTTGCTTCCACATCTCTGTCTCTGGTTTTATGTAACACAGATGCAGAACCATTCACTGGTTTGCCAAAAACCCTCACTATTCCACTGAATCTTTCAAGTACAGCCCGTTATCAAACTGAAACAAGCTCTCTGACCTTTGAAAATTGAGAGTTTTTTTGTAAAGGAAACCCAAAAAACAACTTTTCACTTTTCAGCTTGTGTTTTGAAGTTGATGATAGACAATGACATAATTTAGTAGCTATGATAACAATGGGATTTAATACAGAAATTCAGCCTTCCCAATGCTCGGTAGAAAAAGTGGCAGAGATTTTTATTGCCCCACCTGCAGGGAGGGGCTGAAACCCCAGGGCTGGTGGAGACAGCCCCTGGCTTCAGTTTGGAATCAGAGCAGTGTCCTTGCAGAGTCGTGGGTCTGGCTGGAGCATTCCTTCATCAATAGGCACCATTTATCACCAAGATGCGGCTGGGTTCCAGCAGCGACGGAAGGAAAACACTGGCAATGTTTTCATTAAAAGGTACAAAAGACTCGCAGTGTAGCTGACAGAGGCCATATGTGACCTGCTCAGTGTTCAGCAGGGCTGATAAAGAGCAAAAGGAGTGTCCTGTGAAGGTAAAGCTATACCTCACCTTAATGAACAGCCACTCGGGCTAGGAGGTGGGAGAAGACGATCAGATTTCCTCTGACCTGGAGTTCAACTTCTTTGGATGCAACCAAGAATGGCTGAGATAGCAAGGTAGCTCAGAATGAAGAGAGTGAGAAAAGAGGGAGACCCTTTTTTACTTCCTTAATGGAAAAGCTTGGCCTGGGGCTGTTCACAAGCTGCCAGCATGCAGACCACTGAGTTCTCCGTGTCACAGCAAAACCTT
>WEKY01046798.1:6604-18302 GCA_013390045.1 Picathartes gymnocephalus
CGTGTCCGTGTCTACATGATTTTCCTTGCATACAGAAAGACGCATATGATATTTTGGTTTGAAAATTGTAAGTAAAACAAGTTGCCTGCAGACTTTACACAAACAAATTTTGCAATGGGTAATAGTGAAAGAAGTCCACAAACGAGTTTAAGTATAAAATTTTCTCTGAAATAGGCAGATAAAAATATGGGCCTTTTCTTTAGGCCTAGGTATAGCCTTTGTTTTTCTTAAGTACTCAGTGATTAAGGCTATTTAGCAACTGAATGGAAAAAAATTCTATACTGTTAAAAGGAAACAAAAGGAAAGACAACCCAACCCCCAACAAATACAAACATACTGACTATAAAAATAATCTAAGTGGAGAAACTGCAGCTAGTCTGCTGTCAAGTTAATAAACAATGAAGCAATCCAGATACTCCAATAACAACAGTTGTTTCACGACCTATGCTCTTCAAAAGACTACTTCCCAGTGCATTTAAGTACTCAATGAAGATAATACATCAGTGAAATAAGTTTCTGTATTTGGTTATCACACATCATTTGGTAATAGTCAGGAGCTTGTGTGATTATGTGGCAATTAAATTTGCTAGAGAATCCACCCACTGCTGTGGACTGCTGCAGGATGCAGATTATAATTTTTAAAACTAAAATTGGACTTGATAGAAAATTAAATCTTCCAGATTTAATTTAACTAAAAAGAAAGTCATGCAGAGACACTTGCCCAAATTTTCAGCAGTGTTACGCAATATCTCTAATAGGCATGAACTGCCCTTCAATTTTAAGTGTTAATTAAGCCAGGAAACTTTACATTCACGATTTAAATAGTCAGTGACGCTAAGCATTTCATAGCTGTTTCTTCTCTATATCTGTACTTCCCAGGTCATCTTCATATTCTTGACAAATTTGATAAATTTCCCCATATCTACTCCTCAAGCCTTCTGTTTATTGTGTTGACAACTCTTGGTAACAACATTGCAGTCTGCAGCTTGCTTAAAATGAAAAATTAAGTCTGACATAAAATCAGTAAGATACAATATAAGATTAAATGCCATACAATGCTGAATTCATTGTATCATTTTTGGTAAAGACTTAAATCTTTTTAACTTACTTGCAGCAGTCCCTGAAATCTCAACCTTTTGCAACAGAAGACTGCAGCAGAATTTAGGTCAGAATTTAGCTGCAGTGTAAGATAGGGTCGTAAAGAAAGAATATCATAGAATGCCAGTCATAAGCTGCAAATCTTATCCAATTCCTTATGTAAAATTGTTACATTGCACTCATATATATCTCATCCATTTCAAAACTCATGTGCTTTATCGACATTTCCCAAGCTTTTATATTCTTATTATATAAGAATATAAAAGTAACATAAAATCCAGGACCTCAGTTGGTGTAAATTAGTGTCTATTCAGCAGGAGTGAAGCCCGTTGGATTGGCTGAAGATTGGTGAATAGAAAATTACTAAGAAAATATGTATGGAATTGTGTTAAATGCTTCCTATTAGTAAGCTTATGTTCAAGCATTCCCAAAGAGATGAGGCCTTTTCCTTGTCCCCATAAAAACCAAAAATTTAAAAAATGCTTTTCCTTTGAAAGTGCCCCATACCTGGAATTGTTCAAGGTCAGACTGGGCAGGGCTTGAAGAAATCTGGTCTAGTGGGAAGCGTTCCTAAACATGGTGGGGGACTGGAATGAGATGATCATTAAGGTCCCATCTAAACTAAACCACTCGATGGTTCTGTGACTCTTTCCTTGAGCTTAGTTCTCAGTAAGCTATAAAAAACAGTTCATCAGTCTGGCATATTTCCTGATTTTCTGCTTCTAGGACAGAAATTACTACTCATCAAACTTGAGAAAGAAGTTGGGAATGAGAGAGGAAGCTGATTCTTGCCAGGGCACAATCCTTTGCTCCGCAAGGTGGAGTTTCTGCCCATTCCCCTGGCACAGCTGTGTACAGAAGTATGTTTCTGGCCTGATTTATGTAGTCATAGCTTTAGGAAGAACTCATGGAATGAAACTTTGGACAACACTGACAGGGAAAACGTCAGCTTAAAACTGCTCTTAGCCTTTAAGGCGGGATACTTTAGTCTCTGTAAAATAGCCCCTCATGCCAGATATAAAAACAGAAAAACAAATTCATATAATTTAATTGACAAAATTGTTAAGAACACATCAGTGATCATAGAGCATCGCTGGTTTTGGCTTTGCTATAATGGAGTGGGGAGGGAGGTGGAGGGGAGGTCAGAAGCAAGTTAACTTTTACCTACATAAATACTTCACATTATTAAAACAAACAAACAAAAAAAAAATCACCACACCAAACAAGACAACACAACCAAAACCAAACCAAAAACCCATAGTAATGAACTGCTTTTATACCTAATAGTAAAAATTCATTCAAGGCACTATAGGGAAAATATGAGTATTTGAGTTTATTTCACATTATTTTTCTATACTTCTTGCATAAATAATGGTATCTTGCCCTTACCAGAATCGTATAATTTTAAAGAATATTAATTTGCATTTGAAAATTGGAAAGAGCAGTTGCCAATTAGAGTATCATAAATTGATCTCATGGATTTATACTGTAAGAAAGCTGTCTTAAGTTATCAGAATTATCCAGCAAAATAATAATCTGAAAATTCTTCCTCAAAACCCAGCATTTACTCTGTAGCCTAAGGTTTTAGTCTCATCTTTATTTTCCCAGCAGCATTTTAATTCCTTTCTGAAGCAGCTACACCTACAGCCATTGCCCAGAACAATTACAGGAGGAAACTAAGCTGAAGATATTTCTTCCCTTAAAAGTATGTCCTACTACACTTCATAACCTGTGATTTCAGATACAGAGAATAGAGCCCCCTGAAACTCTCATAACTATGTTTACATTTCTCTAGGTTAGCATTTGCAGAACCAAGGGGGTCGAATCTGTTATTGTGTCCTCTCTAGTCCATTTGTGGCAAAAGCAGGTGTGTCCAAGCCATATTCCAGCATATTCCCTCTCCTCACTGTTCATGATTTCTCTGTACCAGAAGTTGTATCAAGTGATTGGCCTGGCCAAAATGCAGGTATGTGACTGCTGAGGAGGAAGGTGACCAGGACCAGAAGGTCCTCTTCAGGCATGTCTACAGTTTACCCATGTCTTTGTTGGTGAGAAGGCCGCCAGCCAAGCAGCATTGGATCCAGGTCATGAAAAACTTGGATCTCTGCGACAACGGAATCATACCATGCATGGGAAGATCACCTGCAAGTATAGTAGTTTCCCACGTAAAGAGTCACCTCTTTGATGCTCTGTCCTGGGATGTGGCACCCTCTTTCCAACACTGATGACATCAAAAACACACTCAAACAGTTTTTCTTCCTTTTTGTCATTCAACTGTTGCTTCTCTTAAGTTACAACCAAAAGAAACTTCCCCTGGAATCAACACTTTTGCTTGGACTTATGTGCTGGGAGATGCTGAAGTGACTGATGCAGGCTGTCGTCTTTGTGTGTCCCAGCTCTTCATTAAGCTAACATCTTCATTTTGTTGAGGAAAACTCCTTGTAGTCCAATGGAACTGTGCAGCAGCTGTGTCACCAATACACATTGTATTTTTTGCTGAGGGTTGCCACCATGCATGAAATAAGATGAACTGAAGACTCTTCATCAAATATGTGTCCTTCCCCCCTCAAAAAGAAAAAGAAAAGAAAAGAAAAAAAAAAAAAAAAAAAAAAAAAAACAAACACCCCCGCCTNAAAAAAAAAAAAAAAAAAAAAAAAAAAAAAGCCAAACTCCCCAGTCTGCACATGTGCTCTGTACTGTACTTCTATGAACACATCTGCAAGATGAGGACAGGTTTGCCACTTCCATTTGTAATCTCAACTTGAACTCTTCCAAAACACATCACCCCTTAGGACCACCATGAGGAAGATGAGTTAGGCAGATGCATTTGGTGAACCCTGTGTCTGCAAGCATTGATACAGGAAAGAGAAAGGAAGAAGCTGTCAAGGCTCTGCCTGTCCTGACAGGCTGTATTACCCTGATAAACCTACCCTCCACTCATGTTCCCAGACCCAGGACCTCAATTTAATTTCAGTCCAGGGCCTTAATCAATCAGAGCTAAGTTTTGAGCATAGTAGTCTCTGAATGGACTGTGAGGCTTTGCTCTGGGTAGCTGTTTCCTGGAGAAACAGACCCCTGGTTTTTTTACCACTGCCATCTGCACTGTTCCCTGAATGGGTTAATGAGCCATGGTGTAGCCTCATCTCAGCCCTGTCCCTGGTCCACCTCCTCCTGCTCCTGACTGTGCCCTCAGGGTGATCCCCAGACCTGACTGATTTCTTCACCCTGTGCAGACTCTCTGGACTACTTACTGTCCATATGATATTCCCTTAAAATCTAGTTTATCAGAACAGAGCAGCTCATCAGAAACTGGAAGCATTAATAGCCAAGCAATATTCACCCAAAGTAAAGTCACTGAATGACCAAGTAAGATGATCATAGTAAATGCCTGTTTCTATTTTATGCATCCTATCTAATGTATCTCAACTGCAGCTAATACTACCATAATCACTCCAGCTTCATGGCAGCTGATGTGCTATACATATTTGAGAGAGTGATAACAATTAACTATGTGATCTATAATGCCATATCTGCAATTACTACTACTTCACAACTTATCATTAATACATTTGATCAGGGTTTTTCCAAAGTAACATTTATTAAACACTTATTAAGAGGTTAATGAAAATTCCTAAGACTGTCATTTATTATAATCTGATTTTGGATAATTGTTCAAATCAGTGTTCCTAAAGGCATCAGTTTTGTTTCAGTCTCAATTAATATGGTACATTAATGCCAAGAAACAACAGAGGATTAGAATTATATTTTTGTACATACAAGTGGCTATTGCAAAACTCAATCCTTTGGAATGTCTGAATTCTACTAGACTTTTTTCTGCCTACTGCTATGGAGCACTGGAAGATGTTTGCTGTTGTACTAAGAACTGGGAAGGTGGGAAAAAGAGAGAAAGTCGAGGTAAGATTAGTTTTCTGTATCATTCCAAGGAGCAGGAAAAGGGTATAAAGAGAGAAAGAAAAACCTGTATATTCCTCCTTTTGTACTAGAAACTGTGACAAAACAGGTAGGGGGCAGACAGCAGCCAGCACATCAATCTATCAATCCATACACAATGCAAAACACACACACCTTAGTAATGCTCAGATTCTGTGATAATGTTAAGTCGAGTGCTTAAAATACCACAAATATCAGAATTAGCTGCCATGCAGCACTAAGCAAGGTTCGGTCTATGCATATAAGCATGACAACAGCTTTTAACCACTTTCCCTCTTTGGTTCCAGTTTTCCAACTGAAGTCTCAAGAGAAGCATACACAACCTGGTATTCTCCTGGCAAATTTGTTCTTGGCAGACACACTATTTGAGCAGGCAGCAGTACATCACCAAGACTATCCCTGAACTTCCTTTATTCCAGAAATCTGTAGGTGTTAGCAATTCCCAGTGAAACAATTTTACACGTGCTCTTAACAGACATAATCTAGAATACCACTCCTCCTGTTCATTTCAAATTACTGCTCAAACATTACAGAAAATCCAGCACAAGGCACATACCCCAAAAGGTAACTTTACGTTTGAATGGCTGAAAATTGACAAGTCACAATGAAAATCTCAATGCAACCTGTTTATGTCTGTGGTACCAGAACCACCTCAAATGGTAGCTTTCAAATCAACTGTTCACATAGAATGACAGCACTAAAAAAGAAGTCCTACTTACTCATTTATTAGGAAGCATATTTTGTAGTGACCAGGACAAATGCAAAATAAATCTCTTACTTATTGAACAGAATGTGTTCATAAAACTGGAGCTTTTATGAGTTTGGGAGACAAGAGCAAAATATGAAAAATGACTTGTGGGAAGAGAAGTTGAATCATTTTTACATTAAACTGGGAATGTTTAGTGAAACCCTTTATTTGACTGATCCTTTCCAACGTTTATTACAAATATTCCTTTTCAAATAATTAAATTGACAATACACCATATTTGCACTAAAATGTTTTCATTCTATAAGCTCGTAACATTTTGAGAGTTTCAGTTTGCTTTTACATACTGTCTGTGAATCACTCCCTATCATATTTACATTTCAATTCTTGGGCAACTATACTGGCAAGTACTATGTAAAAGTGATGCCTTATCAGTTTGTCCTGGAACAGAGGCTAGACAAAATGAGAGGAATAAAGTAGGTACTTATTGCAAGGCCTTCAAAGGCCACACCCTGGCAATGCAAGAGCCCGGCTGCAGCCCTGCCAGGGTGGGCCTCAAGATGGGCACAGAAAAGGGGCCTGGTCATGGGGTTTCACACTTTTGTAAGTTATGTTCCATTTGCATCTTGAGGTTAACTGTCCAATTAATAACTTCAAATTATGGAGTTCCATCCTCTTTGCTTGCCCTCCTCTTTTTACATTGTTTATGCTTTTGTGCCTGAGGTTGGAACAACTGTCCTTGAATTTTGAGCTGCAGAGAATTGTTGTGTCTAACTACTCTGTGAAGAGAACTTAGTAACAATTAATATGAAGCTAAAGCAGAACAGAGAAAAAAAACTTCAGGCGTCAAAAGAGTTATGCAAAATAGCAGATCAGTCTGTAACAAACCATACTTTGGCAGAAAAGGTCACTATCAATTTATTACTTTAAAGTAACTTATAATCAGTGTTAACTGGTCTGCAGTAAACATTCCTGGGGAAGTTCTCATGTGTTTTATCTGTTGACAGAACCTTGGAGCACCTTTAAAATAATGGCATATACATACCCAAGTTCCTCCAGACTGCAGCTGCTCACACTGCTTCACTCCAGTGGTATAGATGAATTCACATCTATTTCAAAATTGCTTTTTATTTTTATTATTTTTACTGTGAGAGAATCTAATAAGACAAGCTTGTTGTGAGTTAGGTATTTGTAGTCCTGGAATGAGCCTTCACATGGCATCAGCCTGTCACCTAATATGTGTGCACATAGTGTGCATCTTCTATGTGAACCTCGCGTGACTAAGGCAGTGCTCCAGCCTTCACAGAGCTGCACAGAGGCTGCTCTGCATGAGATGCCAAACTTGGGCCCTGCAGTGTCATCTCCTCCCCTACTGCCCCTATGCTTTGCATATTGAATTACACAAACACACTGGCTACTCAGTATTCCTGCAATGTGTCAGAAAGTACTTCTTCTGACTACATGAATAATTCTCCCAATAGTTTCTTTTACATTTTTTAAACAAAATCTACAAATAGGAGCATTTGAGGTGCTTTCATAGGTGTGTGTGTACAGTTATCTCAGCATTTGAGCAGAACCAGTAACTCACTGCAAGGTCAGATTCTTCACTCTCATTAACTCATCTAGCCTTCCCCTACAGTGTTATTTTCTTTTTTGAAAAGTTGTTTTCATTTTAGGGCATAAGAACTGAGAAGCATGTTCCAAAGTTTTCTTTTTCTCCCATCCTCACAGAAATGCTTTTTCTAAGAAAGGTCGGGCCAAATGATCCTTGAGGTCCCTTCCAATTTGGTATGCTATGATTCTATGATTATCTTTTTTCCTGCCTTCAGCTACATTTATGCCCCGTCTGACTGTTTCTGCTGCACAGCATGCATCTGCCTCTGTCTACAAACAGCCACAAACAGAATTATTCCTACTTAAACAGGAAGGTCTCTTCCCTCTGTTTCCTTCTCTACCTCACTGCATTTACTCCATTCTCTTTCATAATTTATGGACCTACCTATTTCCAACATTTTACTGTGCGACTTTCCTAAATAAAGTTCTTGATTTCTGTGAAACGTGGCTCACCACCACTGCTAATAACCACTTAAATGGACAGATACCTCACCTTACCTATCTTAACCCTGCCCTGCATCCTTTTCTCAAAATTGTTCAGAATGCTGCAGTTAAGCTTATCCTTTTCCTACCACACCTCTACGGTCTGTATATCTTTCAATTTACTTCTGCTTTAGGGAAAAAATCTCAGCTCCTACTCTGTATCAGGAAAACCTACATAACATTGCTCTCTCTCACTTGCCAAATGTATATTTACATCCTTTGTGCTTTCACAGTTGGCACAATGATAGAGGGGAGGCCACATGCAAATTTGCTTATGTATATTTACTGCTCTATTGCACCTATTTGAGTAAATTTGTGAATGGGGAATTTCACATTCTGTCACCTTGCTTCTGTAACTGTAATTCCCTCCTGGAAAATCTCTGCTCCTACCAGTGGAAGCAGACTCCCAACCCTTTTCTAGACCAAATTTGACACAATTTTGTTGTGTACAAGTTCCTCAAACATTGCTGCTTTCCAGTAAGTCAGGTTTCTTTCTCAGTCCTTTTCATTTGGGTATGCTTCAGGCATGGAAGGATCAGAATTTAAGGCCTATTTTTGCTCTGATAACTCAAAAATAAGAGGAGGTTATTTTGCTCCTTGGAGAATTCCTTGTCTACATTTTGTTCTGCTGATGGTCCATAGGAGCCTTCACACAACTCAGCTCATTCTTCTTTTCACAGCAATATTACCTACTCCTTTGCCATATTCTTAAATTTTTTCCTGTTTTTTTTTCTTACTTATTTGTATTAGCTCTATAAATTCAAAAACCATTCAATAAGCCTTTATTTTTCTGAAGTACATCTAAGTTGATGGTGCTAAAAAAGTGATCTGTGGAAAACTAAAATAGTAATAATAAGTTAGGCATATGATGATCTAGAGTTGTATAATATGCCCATTATCATACGATCTGTGCAGTTTTGTCATAGCTTTTTAGCACCTGAAAAACTGAATATAGGCCAAATGTTGAATCTCTATTTTGTGTGATGGAGAAGGGAGACAGATTTTATCTGCAATATGCTCAGGCTGACTTTCTATCATTTTGGAAGTGATTCTTTAACAAATGCTCAGGGAAAAAAAAAAAAGAAAGAAAAAAAAAGAAAAAAAATCTTGGATTAAAAAGCTAAAAATCATAAAGCTGAGAACATATTACTTAGATCAAGATTTATGTGCCCAAGAGATACCACTACCAATTTTCCTCATTCCCTTCTCTCCCCAAGGTCTGTGGTTAGGAAGAATTGGATTTTTGCCAGTTACACAGAGTCAACAGGGCAAATCTTGGTTCCATCATTTCAAAACAGCAGGGTCAACCTACCTTTCACTGTATTTTGCAATGCACCTGAGCAATCCTTCAAGTGTGTAACCAAAATTTTATTTTTTCAGGATGATGAGCAAGGTCAGAGCTTCCTCATCTGGCTCAGGCTGTGTTGAGATTAGATTCTCTTTCTACTTCCCCATTTAGTACCTCAGCAACCTTGACCTTGTAACAAGGTCAGGGACACGATGAAAGGGAAATGAAAAAATTGCCACGTGTGCTGCTTCCTTCTCTAGAGGCTGAAAGTTTCACCTCTCTGATATGCTTAGTTGGCTCAGAGTAAAAGTTCCTGAGAGCAATCACAATCCTAGGTCTCATCTGGCAATCTGCAGAGCAAACAGGCCAGCCCACAGGCAGATTACTTACTGAGGCTTTCACAGGGGGTCAGGCAGCTTCAACTTTCCTACTCTATGATCACACTTCTTAAATAAAATGATTATACATTTGTAAACAGATATCCATAAATAGAAGTATAAATCTGACATGGAGTATCTGGCATGTAAAAAGGCAGTAATTTTTATCACATAGTAAAGTTTTACAGAATTTCCACACAAATACTGTTCCAGCCTAATCAGTGGAGAAAGAATTTGTGCCATCAAAACTCATCAGGGACTGTGCTGTGGACACAACGTGGGAAATAAAAACAGTAACAGTGGTAAATGAAAATAATATGCAGGGATACATACTTAGCAAACCAAGGCTCTAAACCAGTAGGATTTCAGTGAGAAGTACTCAGACAAAGTAGTTACAGACAGTAACTACACAGTAGGTCAGAGAAGTTACTGACAGAAAAGTGTTTTTCTGATGGCAGTTGTAATTAACAAGGTATTTTATTGTTTCAGCCTGGCTCAAGTGAAGAAAATGCTTTTTATAAAGGAAATTAAGGCAGGATTTTTAAAAAATACATAGAGGATGTTAACTAATAGCAATAACTCACTTTCATATATTTTTAATCAGAGTGCATTAAAAGTGTGCATCAGTTGTACCCGTTAACAGGTGGAATTACAAGAGAGTTTTGAATTTGAGCCAAGGCAATATTGAAATAACTACATTTGATCTGCAAAGGATCTTCTTCAGAAAGATCTACTTTTGAAAATAATGTAGCTCATGCCAATGTTTCTTTTTCTGCATGGAAATATAGAGACATAAAACCCCTTATTTCTCTTAGCTCTATGCTTTGATATTTTAACTTAGTAGTGTGGCAGACACATCTTAAAAGAGTAATTATTATTTTGCTTTCCAGTCATTTCTGTGTAAAAACACAGAGTAAGTTCCTTTATTTTCATTATTTTGGTTCACTTTCAAGACAATTGTTAAGCTCTCAACTTCTGTGACCTACTGCACAGTGACATGGATGGGTATGGCTGCTAACAAGAGAAAATAGTTTGATTTCTTATTAGTTTTTTCTATTCCTTTTTCAGAAATACAGAAAACCAGGCTAGTTTAATGTAATGAGAACACTGATTAAGTCTGACGGTAATGTGAACTACGACCATTGTTTTTCAAACAGCAATGGATAACGAGACATTTCAGAATTTCCATTCATTAGGACTTTTAGAACATTAATTTTAATCTAAGAACAGAGAGGATAGGAGGCTTGAAATTAAACACGTGATTTTATCAAACATGATGAAAGTACAAGATCTTTATTTTGACAGATACGAACCACAAGAACCAAGCTTCCACAAAGAAAATAATAAAAACACTTATTTGGTACTCAGCTCTTAAACCCTGAACAAGGGAAGTACATCTTGAGAGAGAGGTACTTAAATGTTTCCATGGATACAAGATGATGCCAATAAGGTCCATGAACCTATCTGAAAGGGTGCCCCTGCGGAGACATACAGCTTGGTGAGTGGTTGTTTATACAAGTAAATAAATAGGAACCTTGTTTATCTTACAAAGAGCTCCTGATCCACAATTTTTGTCTTATTTGTTAGAAAGGAACATTTTGCTCCTTCTAAATAGTATATTAGAGCAAAGTAGACACTATTGAAATTTTTTCTTTAAAGCCAGTTCAGTTTATGGCCTAGTTTTCAAGTAGAAAATGGAGTATCTAGGTATGCTGCTACCAACCCTGGCACCTATGTTGGTAACTTTTTTTAACTCTGTGAGAAGACACACTGGTGCAAATTACACCTTCCTCTTTAAATTACCAGAAGTCATCTCCAGGAAGAAAAAAGAAAAAAAGAAAAGCACAGGGCAGATATAAATTATAAATACCCTTATTATAAATAAATTATAAATATCCAATAAGGACAAGCATACCAAGTTTTGATCGCTTCCCTCAAAAGAGCTCCCATTTACTTTAGCTCCCATTTTAAAAGTGGCTGGTTCCTAGACTACAACAGCATAAGTGCTACAAATGTGTAATTTTGAAATTCAGACTCTCAATTCTGCAAGCGTTCTAATTTTGAGAATGAGATTAATACCTTCTACTCAATACATTTTAGTTTTCTAATACTTCTTTGGATAAAAAGCACAATGAGTTATGGAAGAGAAAGACAATCAACTTTAACAGTTAGCACAATTTA
>WEKY01046798.1:18330-28630 GCA_013390045.1 Picathartes gymnocephalus
ATAATCTGAATTGAAATGTCTGTGTGCTGTGTTCCTATTTTTAAAAAGTTTTCTTCCAGCCACGATTAAGAGAACAAAACCGCATCTTTTTCATAGATTCTTCTTGGAATAATGTAATTTTAATATCTATTTAAAGGAGGAAACTTTTTTGCCATACACAAGCCTCTTGGCCTTCCTTCCTCTTGAAGAAGTGATTCCTGGATACTGGATGAGATGACCAAGTAGATATTTTCCATTTGAACTTGTAGTGTACTTTTGAAGCGGGATGGCAACGCTCTGTTCATTTGCCAGCACTGACAAAGGTCTGCTTGTCAGTGATACCTTTTACAGCTAAATTTACTCGGGAGTGACAGAAGCAGGTGCACCTTGTCCTGCCAGACACTTGTGCACCCACATCACGCAGCCTACAGGTCAACATCCAAAGGAGAAAAAGCCCGGGTCTGCAGAGCAGAGGGTGAGTGAGGCAAACACAACCCAAACTGGGGGGCTTCTCTTCAAAGCCAGCTGGTCTGGCTTTATTCTACAGGAATTTTTTTACCTGTCAGTTTGATCAACGAAGCCCTCAGCAGGTGCTGACGGGTACAACTTCCTGGAGAAGCAGAAGAAGGGCACTGGTGAGTTTTAATAGAAAAAAATATTAAATAATTATTCTTATGTCTTTGGAATGTTCTGCTTGCCACAGCACTGGGTGATTCAGTTCCAGGCTCATGGTTACTCTTACAAAGCTTTCTTCAAGAGAAAGCAGATAAGCTTTGTAGTGTGCTTTGCATTTAACTTGATTTAACAGTGCATTTAACAGTGCTTGATTTTAGCTTCTGTTGCCAAGAAAAGTTTCTTTAAACTGGACACGTAACGTCATTTTCTTTTAACCTGTTTCTATGATTCTGAATGGAAATAACATAGAGGATTACACGCAGGAACAGCAGAAGCCAGACAGTGCTGGCTGAGGGTGTACTCTGTGCTCTTCATTTGCCTTCTTTAAAATAAATGAGTTATCCTGGTAATTTCCAAATAAATCAAAAGGATTTGTTGTCTGTAGACTGCTCAGTATTTGGAGCTTCAGCAATCATTCTGAGGCTTATAAATTCCTTCTGAACATCAACTAAGTTTCATTTGTAATAAATGAGCGAAATTAACACTGTTTAGAACATTTTACAAGACAATCAAAGGTTTATCACACAAACCCGTTGCCTTATACTAAAGTGAAACATAAATTGTAAACTACAGGCTTCATGAGAGCACTGCCTGACATGATGCTTTTTAAAGGTATCATGAATTAACACATTCCCTTGTTTTAAAACCACAAATTATGCCTGTGTGTATTCTTTAATTTGCATAAGAACTGGGAAACTAGATGATGGGGGAAAAAAGATAGTTTTTTTCTAGAACAATAAGATTTCAATTAATGTGAAAATGCAGGAAAATGTGACCATATGTTAAAATAAATATTTTTGAGGGGAGAAAAGCATTTTTATTATTATTTCTATTTCAAGAACTCATTCTTTTAACTGTGTTTCACAGTATTCATTACATATTGTTGTGTTAAATTGAAAACATTTATTTAAATGAGTAAACAGACAGAAAACTTAACCATATGAATCTTTTTCGGTAAACAGATTCCATAGTCACAAGTCACTGCACACCACTGAAGGCACTAATGGGGGAGAAAAAGGAATTATATGTCAATATACTGTTAAGATTATTTCTATAGTAGGATTTCCCCACCTATCAAAATAAATATCAGCAATGAGTAGTCTAAGATTAGGCTGAATAATAATACCTGACTAATAATGCCCTGATCGTTGATTTTGTTTCTGCTAGGCTGCTTGGTGTGGGACCCATAGAGCTGAAAGGGAAGTCCTACCTCAGCAGAGGTAGATCAGGCATAGTTGTCATCCATTTTCTTCATTTTTGGAGACAGGAAAATGAAGAAGAGATTATTTCTGTTTCTGGAATGTGCTATATGAAAATAATCACAACTTTATTTGCTGCAAAGATATCCTACTGTAAGTGAGAATAAAAGGCCAATAGGATAAAACATTACCAGTCAAAGCACAAAGTAAACTTCTAAATATGAGAGATACATTTTCTGATCAAGTATGAAAAACAAAGCCCCCAAAACTAGAGCTGCCTTTAAAATGAGCAATGCCTGTAAAACTCTGCTGTGTCATGGATAAAGTGTAATGTATGGAAACCAAATCCCCTAAACAGTCATTAAAACCAAGCACTGTTAAATACGAAGTCAGTAAATAGTAATGGCAGTTCCTGGAGCTAGCTAGACATTGTACATGGCACACTAAATAAGAAAAACATACAGCCTGTAGTTTAGAGCCTTTAGCTCTGTACATTCTAAGTTCATCAGCATTTTACTGTATTGATTTTAAAGGCTTAGAAACAGTAATTAATGTAACAAACTCCTGGATAATTTCATTAAATTCCAGGTAAGTTAGTCTGTATTTCACTTCACTGAGGGGAAAAAGTATTTTGTGAAATGAAAGTTAAATGTAAGATGCTTTCCTTTTCCAGAAAAAGATTGTTTAATGTTTCAAAAGATGGAGATTGCTTACTAGATAATTTAGACCATTAAATTTAAATGAATGCCCTTAACTGGTCTCTCTGGTTTCTTATTTTTGTTGTCAAAAGATTACAGCACATTAAGGGAAATTTTGAAATATTTCCATTATTAATGAAATACTGCGAGATTAAGAAATAGGAAAACCTAACTTAATGCACTGAAACTTTATAACTATTTCAGTTAGAAAGAAAATCACCCCTAAAGTGCCTGGTACATTCTTTTATTTTTGTACCAACTATTCCCTATTAACTAAGAGCCCTGTGGTTGGTTTTGTAAACTATGGCAATTTATTCTACAACTACCTTTTTATCTTTTCTATTTTGCAAAGCTACAGTGTAGCTCAGCTTTCAGCCACATGTTTGTCTTTTCCAGTAAATCCAAGTTTTAGTAACAGCAGGATATCTGTATTAATTTTTCCATAGTGCATGTAAATAAAAAAAGAGATTTAACTACAAAGTTTTGGCAAAAATCTCAATTTAGGAGATCCACAATCCAGACTGTGTTCTTCAAAAGCAAATTCAAAGTTTTCCATATACTGTTACATGGTATTTTAAAACCATTTAATAACTTTCTACTTTCACTTACACTGGTGAAAACTGGACACTTTCCACCGAAGGCAACAAAGTTGCATATAAAAGTTAGATAAGGAGATGAGATGCATGATTAAAAAGTCAGCAGGGGAGTAGAATGAATAGGCTTAATGACTGCTTTATAGAAGAATACCTTAAATATGAAAATTTTCCATTTTATGTTTCTATTATAAAGTGCACGTGCATTTTTATATATATATATATATATATCTGTGCATCTAAAGTGTGTGTATGTACAAATATGCATATTAATGTATCTTACGGAAGCAAGAAGACAGCTAGGAGAAAGATCTTAGCTACAGCCATGCAGCAGCCTGTCTCTGTTAAATGTAAACATTCTCACATACTGTAGTACAGCAGTAGTTCTTCTCATGAGAAACTAATTTCTACAAGAGAGAGAATTCTAAACAACTAGATAAGCAGTTGCACCTGCTGCCTGGTACGTGTTTTACTTATGATTGGTTTAGAAAGTTATTTACACTGGTTAGCCTATGAGGGTCTAGAGTGTGACTGTCAGCCAATCAAATATTGCTTGTCACAATGTAGACTATAAAAGATTTTGCTTCTAATAAACTAATGGCTATAAGCCTGAACTGAACACAAAGCAGCACTTCGCATGTCTTGTTCATGGGAACAGTGACAGTATGTATATCCTTTAAATTTATAATTATTTTCCCCTAGGCTAAATTTTGTTCTAGAAAAGGCATATAACTTTCTTCTTGGACTTTCATATATGAATATTTTTATTCAGAAATTAATTGGCTATTGGTCTGAGACAATCAACATGCAAATTAAAGGATGAGACTACCATTAGGAGTAGTGGAGAAGTCTCCTCTTTGCCAGTCTGCTGGCAATGTAGGGAGCCACTTGGAGCCTTGCCTGAGGACTCCATGCCCCTGAGCTGTCTTGGTGGCTGCAAATGGATGACTTTGCAGCTGCTCCCCACTCCTGCACCCCACTGTGGCTCCTTCCCAGGAGAAGATGCACTCACACACCACTCTCAGTGACTTGGAGCTCCACCCTCCTACCCCATTTCAAAAATGCTGCTGCACTCTAAATTTATCATAAACTAGGTAACAAGGACAGGTCTCAAAGTATACCCCTTGTCCCCTTGTCACAGCGTACAGCTACATGAACTGTTAGTGGGAGTTGTCTTCTCCAATTAAAGTACTAACAATTTATTGCATAGTCAGATATGGATTTGTTCCTTTGAAAGCAATTAAGCATTATGAGACAAGCCCAGAAAGCACCACCTAAGAAATCTTCAATAAAGACAAAAGCACTGTGCTTTCTATGCATAACTCTAAAGGCACTGGATTTTAAGCAAGTTCAATAAATACAGCTTACAAAGAATAAACATCTAGATTTAGGCTAATATACACAAGTTTACTGGAAATATGTAAAATAACTGCAGAGGAAACAATAAAAATAAAACAATAAAATAATAGAATAAATGAAACAGCAATTACAGCTTTGTTCATAAATACAGCTATATAGCATTACTAGTTCTACAAACATACTTAAAAGCTGTGCTTATAGCATATGAAGTGCAATCTAATGTTAATGCAGCTGATGCACTGTATCCTGAAACATCTGTCAGGCCAAAAAAATTAAAAGCTGAATAGTATGATACCAACGTGCTAAGGATTCAATGTCCTGAAAAACAAACCCTTCTGTTTATAGGCTATATTTTACCTTCTGTTTTGTCTCTTTTTATAACAAAAAAAGCTGTCCCCCAATAATTTTAATTTCTCTCTACTTTCTTTTATTATTATAATAATATAGAAGTATACAAAATGGGTGCTTCCTGTAGTTTTTGCTATAGATACCTGCCGCATTCATTCTTTTCCTTTACTTTTTAAAGCCCTATATGACTATATGCAAATAGCCCTTTCCCTAGTATCAACGCATCTCCTGAATTTAAAACTATTCTAGAAAGAATGCTTGGTAATAACAAATTATTATTGTGTGCAATAATTATAGAAGAGTATATTAACACTGAGAAAAATAGAAGAGACTGTGAAACAATCTACCTGAATATCAGGAGATTGTTCCTACCCTTGCAAAAATACGTCTGTCCATTTAATTATGTGTCCCTGCACTAAATCAATTCATTAGCTACTTAATACTCCATCTCAATCTCACTGAAATGAGATTCTGGCTTGTATTCTTCCACAGAAATACAAGGGAACTGGCTTCCACTTAGGGCAAAGCGAGTTGGTTCCTTTGTTCCTGGGAGAAACCATTCTTTAAATAGCTCCCAAACTGCTAGGTTTAACCTGCAAAAAGGATGTGGGAACTCCTCATTGATTCTCAATTTAATCCAAAAATTCTTAAGCGTCTATTCCCAATAGCAACAGTCCTTTTGAGTTATTTCTGCCCATATTCCTGTTGTGTTATCTTCCCCTACATAAATATGTAGCCTACAAAAAGACCCTTCAGTCTCAGTTGGGAGCTAGAAAATTTTCTAAACTCTTCCCAACACATAGCTATTCCCCAGCTCTTGCCCCTTTAGCTGAGCAACAGCAAACAAAACAACTCAGTCGCATCCAGAGATAAAGAGGTTTTACAGCATAGAACTTCCAACTGCTACACATTTAAAATGTAAAGACAAATACGAGACTCACCATAACACATTTATTTGTTACTGAGAGTCTAAAACTAAAAAGGCTAACAATATATTAGGTCAGTTCGAGAAGTTTCAATACTTATTTGAATGTAGCTAATTGAGTTTTTAACAAAAAAAGGAAACCTTGAGGTTGTCTCTGCATAGTTTTTAGTTGCCTGACAAGAATAATAATTTCCAATTAAAGGAACTTCTTCAATTTAGTAATCAGATTTCTTCTCCTTTAGTCATGTTAGGGTAGCTATCTGTAAAGTGATTTCTGAAATTGGATCTTGCTAGTCTCAATGGTGCAGACTTGCAAGAACATAACAGACCAGAAATGGGAACTTAAATCTGTGCATCATATAGGAGCTGTACAAAGAAGATCAAACTAGGTCATATGGCAGTAACAGCAACTTCAGATTAAATACCAAAGTACAAACCAAAGTACCTATTCAAACACAACCTGAGGCTTAGTTTCCTTTTAACATCAATAACATCAACTTTTTAAAGCACTTTCATGGGAAGAGTTGTAACCAATGACATCACCAGGAGGCTCATGGAAGGTTTAAATAGATGAACGTAAGTGGCACAGGCACATCTAAAAGCTGACCCAACTACTGTGCAATTATATTTATGGTCACAGAAATTATGAGTTCTTCTTCACTTATCAAGAAGAGCTGTCAGCTTTCAAAAGGCCTAAATCATCTCATAAAATATTTCTATTAATTACTGTTTTTACAACAGATATTAGTATTACAGCAGCACTCAGAAGACGTATTTATAGATCAACATTTGTGTTTGGAGCTGTTCAAATACAAAACATAAACATGAATTTAATACTGAAGAGTTTGAAAACACCTAAAACCAGTGCATTTTGTCAAAATGTCCACAGAATAACTTATTAGTCCTTGGTATCTGAATGAAAGCATATCTGTATAAAAAAGTTTGAGAGTAATACCTTCATACCCTCATTCCATATACTAATCTATCACTACGGTATTCTATATTCAATTTATGGTGTGAATATCTCTGTTAGAACAGGCTGGATCACTGACCATTACAATTTGTGCATCATTTACTACAATTTTGGTTCCAGAACGTGATATGAAATCAAAAATAGAGGCAAATTGTCAGAGAAACAGCAAAAAGCTGGTTGCTTACCTAAAATATAGGTCAAAGTCTAATCTGAAAAACTCCTGAACATTATTTTTTAGGGAAAAAACCCAAAATTTTGAAAACTGTAATAGATGCTTTTCATGTGTGACATTGGAATACACATCTAAAGCCAGAATGGGAAACCATAGTGGCTTTCAGCAACAGGAGATGAAGTTGACCAACCTCTTTTTCCCCTTAGAACACGTTTGATTCTGGTTGAATTGTGTCTAGGGGTCCATCCAAAACAAACCTCCACTTTGCTTGGCCCTCAAAATTACCATGAATTTCATTGTCTACACAGATGCAGATGCTGATCTAATTTGTAGCAGCTGCAGAATACTTAATTAAGCCTTTTCTGGCCATCTATGGTCTGCTTCTGTATCACATCATCACTCAGTGCAAGACAGACAAAAGCTTGAGTGTCACACAATTAGCAAGGGGCTGCAATCATATTTTTTGTTTTGGGTTGTGCATTTTTTGCCGAAATATCTGAAAATATCACAATACCTTAGGCGATTCCATTTCAGGAAAAGAGAAGGAACAGGCAGCCTAAAAAAATCCTTTCCTAGTTCCCTCTCAGCTTTTCCCAAAATGAAAGTGAATCACAGAGAGATTCTCCTTATTCAATGCCAGGCAATCACATGGACAAACAAATGTAGCAGAAGGAATAAAAAGGCTACTCCTTATTTAAATGCTAATTCTGAAACCATTTCTGGAAGCCTTTCCTCTTGGAGATACATAGAAGGAACTGCCCTAGCAGGAACTTCTTTAGAAATACCCAATGGTACAGAGGTTTAAGACTTCTAAAGTTGTGTAAATTAGCAATGAAATACAAAGTTATCTTCCTTTGCATCAATTCTAGAAGCTGTGAGAGATAGCTCTTCCATATTAGTAATCGAGTTGAATAGTAAAGATATTGTATTTCTTGGGTGAAGGCTGTTTAATAATCTAGATAGACTTTACTCACAGATGTATTAAACCATACAATAAATTACACTTCCACCAAATGCTTTACTTTTGAAAAAAAAAATTCTGATGCTTCTGCATATGAAGAATTATCAGACTGATGAACACCAGTTCATGAAAATGACAGCATTTCCAAAATTATTCTTCAAATACATTCCTGTACTTAAACCCTATTAAGATGGGGAATTGATTCCAAATTTCCACTCTAAGCTCATACTTGATCTATTTTTGTATTTTTGCAGAGAAAAAAAAAAAGCCCATTTAGCTTGAAATTTTACCTAATTAACTTTATGTCAGAAGAGATTGGGGAAGGGGTGTAGAACTGAAACTAGCTACTGAGATTTGAGTTTGTCTGAGAATAAAGTTTTGCTTGCCAATTTCTTACTAGCAATGAAAAACTTCAAAATCATTGATGCATTTCTTTCAGGCAAGTCTAGACTCACATTTTTGGAGTCCTTAAATTTCAACAAGAGAGAGGTTAGTAGGTTAAATTCTTCCTCTACTTACACTTAAGTAAGATCATGAACTACAAGTTATAGCCCTAAAATGCATATGTGTATATATAAACTCTACGCATTTGGTGGAACATTGTCCTACCACGATAAGTACATTTGATTGACTTACAGAGAGATAGTGGCTGGTAGAGGAACTGGAGTTAGAGCATACTCAAAGATTAATTTTGAGGCAGAAGTGGCATCTGGGTGGCCAGTGACATAGGGCTGAGCTTCCATTTTAGTATCTCATCTCAGCCTGACAGAGTACACTGGATTTCAACAGACTTCAGGGGACTTTAGACACACCATATAAGCTCCACAGCATCCATGTTCCACACTAAGCAGCAGATTCGGGATTTCTATAGCTGTTAACTTCCTTCAGATGCCATTTCAGTCTCATTTTGAAGAAAAATTGGAAAGATACATACCTTAAGAATTTCCTATTTCTAAAATGCATGTGTGGCAAGAGTGGTTATCACTAGTCATTCAATAAGTGATAAATACTATTTTAGCACTCTTTAGGACAGATTCAGTAATGTCTAATCTTTGAAGGAAAATGTATTTGTCTATGAAAAAGTTATCTCCTATCTCTAGTCCGAAAACAGTTTAAAAAAATTACAATTAAAAAACTTCTTGGATAAAAATAATCTTTGGGCAGCTGTTTATGAGATATTTAAAGGACAATAGCAACTTGCAAACTACAGTTTCAGAAACTGCCTTTAGTAACAATAAAACACTTCAGATTACTAGAACAGGATCAATTTAGCAAAACAAACCAACCCCCTTTTCATTGTTGACTTAACGCATTTGGCAGCCTTTTCCCCTCTAAAATCAATCTCTTCCCTGCAAAGGCCCTTGAAAATATCAGCAGGGGAGCACAAAAAATCTATTAAAAAACCAAACAAACAAACAAACAAAACCACAAAAAAACACACAACCAAAAAAAAAAACCCAAAAAAACCCCCACAAAAAAACCACACCACAATCACCACCTCCCAAAAAATAAAACACAAAAAAACCCCCCAAAAACCCAAAAAAACCCCAAAAACCAAAAACAAACAAAACAAACAAACAAAACACCCCGAGCAAAACAAAACAAAACTAAACAAAAAAAAACCAGGCAGAGTGCGGGGAGAGGGGGAGTGGGGAATTGAAAGAACATCTTTCCAAAGGCTGGAACTAATATAATGCCCAGTATTAGTCGACCTCGAAGCCCTCCATCCAACCTAACTCCACGGCTTCAACACCGGCCTGTTGGACACCGATCTGTCCCCTCCCCAGGACTGCCATGTGCTGCTGGAGCTTCCCGAGCCCGGCCCTAGGTGTTTGGCCACTCCGCCCTCTCGGAAAGCCCGGGAGCGTGGCTCCGAGCACCCAGCGCCCACCCTGCCGCGGCTGGCGGGCAGCAGCCCCTGCTCCAGCAGGCCCTGAGCTGGCAGCATTGGCAACCCAGGCACTGCAGAGCGGTGCTTCGGCCTCCCCGAGTGGCGACACCCACTCGTTCCGAAGGCCGGGGCCGTGGGCAAAGGCTCCGAAACGGCTCCACAGGCACCCGATGAGGCAAGTTCTGCCGGGGGACGCGGGGCAGGCTTCTGCTTCCAGCCGCCCCAGAGCCTGCCTTTGGCCATGACTTCCCAACCCTTTGCGATTCCCGGCCAGGCCCACGCAGCCATCGCTGCACTAGAGCAGCCATCGCTCCCGCTGCCCGCCCTCGCCGGGACCACCCGTTCTGGCGTCAGTCGGCGCCCCGCCGGCCTTACACCGCCCCCGCACCGCCCCAGCGCCTTCCCGTCGGAACGGGGACGAGGAAAGGGCGGCGGCCGCAGCCCCGGCAGCGCCGGCGCGGCCCGGGACGCCTTGGCACTCGCTGCCCGGCCCGGCGCCGCCAAACCCGCGGCGCCGGACGACAAGG
>WEKY01046798.1:28659-39337 GCA_013390045.1 Picathartes gymnocephalus
CGTACCTGCTCCTGCCGTGACTCCCGACCACCGCACCCGGAGCACGTAGAAATAATGAGTCAACAAATAAGTTATGAGAAGCCCGGGGTAATGATGTGTGCAGGTGCGAGGGGTTGGGTCAGAGGCCAGAAAGGTGGCCCCTCAAGACTAAGTCGTTCACAGTTGGGACCCCCTCTCCAAAACTACAGGTGGAGAGAAAAAAATACATGGGGTAGAAGAAAGTTGTGCTGGTGCTACCTCTTGTTGTCTTCCTCAAAGCAGACCCAAGGAAATGCACGTCTGGTGTTGGCACCACACATACCTGATCTTGATAGAAGGAAAAAATTAATATGCCGAGCTTTACCACTTTATAATTCACCCTGGCCTTTTAAACAGGCATTTATTAAACAACGAGATGGCTGTGTTTCTCAAAATGCATGTCAAAGCAAAAATACCGACCGAAGGATAAGTACAGCTTGCGATCAATAGTTTTGTAATTTTACTGATAGTGTAGCATAACTAAGGTAGGATTTAGATGGAGTTTATAACAGCTTCTAAAAATGTCAACCTACTTACAAGTAAGATAGGCCTAAGTGCACATCAGTAAAGATCCGTACTCTTTTTATAAAAATTGCTTCATTAATCTCCTAAAATATATTGAAAATTTGCATTTTAATAATATGCTACTTTTGTGCTTTTAAACATCCAAGGTGCCGAACAAGAATTGTAAACTGTGAAGTAACTACTATGGGAAAGATTAAGTAAAGCATTGGAGGCGGATGATTTTGACAATAAAGAGGGTGTATGTGGTGAGTGTTTAATATTTCTTACATTTAATATCACCAAGTACTATTTATTATTTTTAGATTTCTGTTCAAAGCAAAACCTGGAGAGCGAAACTCTACTGTGTTTCATGCCTACAGGTATACCTGTGACAAAGGATTTCTGTAATCATTGTGTGATGTGTGTAACACCATTTTAGTAATGGCATGCCATTTGATTTAAAGTTAATATGTCAGCTGTGTGCACCTTGCAGATATTTTTTTTTTTTTTTTTTTTTTTTTTTTTTTTTTTAAAAATTTTTTTTTTTTTTTTTAAAAATNTTAAACGATTTTGCAAAGGATCATGTACATGCAATCTCATTGTAGTGGTTTACAAAGCAATTAATATGTGCTCCTGGAATACATACCCTGTTACCTTTGAAATTATCTGAGTTTATATATTTTTGTTCATTATAAAAGCATATAGTTTGAGGAAATATTCTGAATGAATGAAGAACAAATATAGTGGTGTTGAATAATCTTGTGGGGTAGATTAATCTATAGCCTCGATTTCTCTCAGGGTGGGTTGCTGTAGCAACCGCCCCAGCTCACTTTAAAATAATTTCATAAAGCTCTCTTCAAGAGCTGCGCCCAGCGTGGGCCAAGTTTCAAAGCAGCCAGACATGGGAAGAAGAGTTATACTGTGTTGCTCTTACAAATAGGGAGGTGGTGGAAGAAAGCGAGGTTTAGAGTGGAATGGGCTTGAGCAGAACTTTAAACAGAAAATAGAAACCAAGCTATCCCAGGGTTAAGACGCAAAGGAGGTGGATTGTTTCATAGTAACCTCACCGCTTTTCAGTTTAAACACCATTAAAGGATGTAAGCTGGCAATCTCATTTCTCCTAAGGGAAAAATATGTTCTGCATCCCCAAAGAACAAAAATGGACTCTGATAATCATCTTCAAAGGAAATGTTACCTTGAGGTAATCACACTTGTAATGGAAAGAGATACTTGGATACACTATCCAATAAACCTTTGGAGATCTGATATTATAATTATTACATTTTGACTGATGTCTCATAGTTTAAAACACTGGATGCCTCAGCTGGTAGATTGGGAAAAAAATTGTCAGTAGATCTACACGTGGACTGTGGAGAGCAGAAAAGCATAGATTTGAGTATTGTGCCAGAAATTTGAAAAGGGTGCATTTGTGGAGATTCAGTACAAGTACAGACATCAGAACAAAGGCTTTTTACTGTTTGAAATTATTTTAGATTTTTAAATTAAACGCAAAGAGAGGGAAAAAAACCCTAAACACTTCAAATCATGCTTTATCTAACTCTGAGACGAGTGACAAATCCTGATCCCTCCCCTTATATCTCTTTGTCCCTCTAGCATCTGAATCCTGTTTTAAAAATCAAGATGTCTTTTACATGGATTTGATGAATTGTGCTCATGACAAAAACTTGGCATGGCTTTAAGGTGTTCCAGTATGTGAAGGTCACAACTATAAAAAGATTAGACCACAAATGCCCACATGGAGGTGTAGTTGAAGTTCTAAACTGCTGTATACTTTTATTTTCCGAAATATTTGCTTACTGTAATAATTACTTTCAAATATGACAGTGCTCATGTTCTGTCTTGCCAGTTGAAGGGCTGTGTAACCAACTAACCAGACACCAGAAAACTTACACATCCTGCACAAAATAAAGCAGATGCCAGTCATTTTCAATTAGAACTCAAAAGTGTGAAGTCTTGACATTATTTTCTATTTTTGCCACCAAGAATATACAAATATTACTGGATAGTTGGGTGCCACACTGGGAGACCAAAATTGTCTGCAGAAGAGGCGTAGCAAGGGTACAACGTGTGTAATTGTTCTGTTTCTTTCCTGCTGTGCTTCACAGCAGACCTGAGGCTGAGAAAGTATTTCTTTCCCAATGTTTTTCAGGCTCTGCTGCCACTGCCGAGCATATGTGCCTCTTACAACCGTGTACAATGTGCTTGGCTTGTATCTGGTTGCCTGGTGGCCCTGGGCACATCAGTATCACTGTCATTATTGGTGTGGGGCATTTGTAGCATGTCACTAGCTAGCCTTGCACTCTCACCCAGACAGACCAGGACATGGATGAGACCCACAGTATTCTCTAAGGGATTTGCATTGGGAGCAATTGCAAGGTTAGAACTACCTGAGCTTTGTTTAGCTGTGACTGCTTTGACCATTCATGTTTTAAAGAGTACAGTTGAACTGGAAAGGTATTTATTCACTGTCAAATACTTTGGAAGTAGGTCAGTGGCCCAATGAGATGTTTCTAGGGGAAAAGACTGTGAGACCAAGGACTTGTATTAAAATAACCCAAATATATATTTATCACTGTGTTTGACTTAAGTCGTTTGGCTTTATCACGTGTGCTGTTCCTATTTCCAGTACCTTAATCTATCATAAAAATAATATTCTGTGTCTTTACAAACTCCTCTGCTCCTCCCAAAGGATCATAAAAGTTGCCTATCTGCATAAAAATTTAAAAAGTATGTACGAGGTCCAGTTTTACTTACAAATCGCTGCATGTGCTTAATCTGGATTCAAACTCATAGTGCAGTCCTTTTAGTCCAGTTTTAGAAGCAACCGAAGCTATGAAAACATAAAGCCCTGTCCACAGACAGCATGCTCTGAATGCTGCATTTCTGCGGTAACTCTGACATGAGACCGTCTCCGGCAGCCGCCCGTGGCCGGGACCAGCTCGAGGAGGGGAGCGGGCCCGGATGCGGCCGCTGCTCTCCGCGGGAAAGCACCGCTGCGCCGGCGCTGCGCCGGAGCCGCTCCGCACGTCGCGGGACGCGGAGCCGGATGAGTTGGGAAAGTTGGGCTGCTCAGCAGGCGCAGGGCTCGGGAGGGGGAGCCCAGCCAAGGTGCGAGGGGCTGTGCAGGAGGACTCGAGGGGCGGGGGCAAGTGCCGGAGGAGCGCAGCCCTGCTCCGCTCCGGAGGCGGCGCAGAGGTCGGCGCCCCCTGGGCTGCGCCGGCTACCGTGGGCCGGCTGCCCCCTCTCGGCGCCCACCCCTCCCCGCCGGAGGCCAAGCCACGCCGGCGGTGCCGCCTCGAGGGTGCCGGGGATGCGACACGCAGGGTCGCCGGGTGCGGGGGAGCTCGGTAACTGCCTCGCAGCCGGGCCCTAAGCAGCCGCGCTGAGCGGCCGCAGATGCGCTGCCGCGGGCGGTACGCGCCTCCCAGATCCACAGCCCTCTTGCCTGCCCTCCTCACTCTGCGGTACCTCGCCAGGAGGGGGAAAACACGCACCGGCTCGCCGCCTTGTCTTCGCTTTGTATAATAAAGGATGTCATTCGGTTTGCGTGTGGCATATGCCATTACCCCCACCGTAAAACTAAAATTAGCAAAATGTCAGGAATGGAAAGATTGATTCACCCAAGACGCAATTATCATTTAAAAAGTGCTTGATTGAGGTGCTGATGCTCGGTGATTTATTCTGCATACCATATACATAATTAAAGTAGTGTAGTGGAGCAATTTATCAATCCAGTTTAGACTAGAGGGGCAAGGAGCTGCTGCCGCTGCTGCTGTTCTATGTTTGTTTTATTAAAACGCTTTCGGGATCTGATCCCGCCCCCTTTTTGCAAGAGTGAAACTGATTATTTCTCCAGCTCGGGAGGAGAGAGTCATTCGTTTGGGATTGTGGGAGAGGGAGAGAAATAGAGACACGGAGAAAGAGAAGAAAAGGGAGAAAGAGAGCGAAGCAGAAAAGGACACCTCATCAGGCATGTAGTTTGAATCCCTTTCTCGCCTCCCCCTTCCCCTCCGCGATGTTACAAAGGCTGTGAGCTATTCGCCTTTTCCCATTCGCCTGCTGTCACTTCCTTCCTGGACGATCTCAGGACGAGTCCGGTTACTTTTAATCCGACCAGCAGCTCATCCACTTTCTCCTCCTCCACGCTGCACAGACGCGCACACACGCGCACCACACACACACACACACACACACACGCACACACACACACACCCCAGGCATCTTCTGGCTGCTTATTGGATTGACTTTGAAGGTTGTGTGTGTGATTTAAGGCGGCTGCATGTTGAACCAGGTGGTGAATATTTAAGACTGGAAGAAGTAAAGGGATTTTTTCTTTTTCCTATGAAAGGAAAATATCTGAAGGACTAGTCTGATCAGCCAAACAGCTAACTGTTTATAATGTAAGTACATGTGAAATTCAGCGTCGGAATAAAATATAGTGGGCATAGTACAAAAGCCCTAGGTACATTTCCTGTCGCGTTTGAAGAATGTATCAGTCATTTTATGTGAACTGGGATTGAGGTTGCTTGCAGACTTTTAGTATGTGATTGTGCAGTTGCTTAAAAGTAACTTGTTAGACAAGTAAAAGAGTTAAATCTGTCTAGTAAATTATTGCGGACTTGTCTCTATCAGTGTCATAAGTGTTTAAACTTTGATGAAATTAGTTTACATAATTTATGTGCTTGATATTATGAAGTATTGAAAGCTTATTTGATTTAGATAGTTCTTAGTTGATTTAAAAGGTATGACCTTGTAGTGCTTGCACTCTGATTTATCAGCCTAAGGAAACAATCCAGTTTCAGTGAAATGTTCTTAAACTTCGTTTTATCACAGGCTCTTCGGTCTTGAGTTTAGGTAGCCCATGCTTGCAAGTGCTTAACTTTGTACATCTTTCATCTGAATTACTTACACTTGAGATGGAAAGACCCCTTGCATTTATGTGGGAACTTAAGTAATGGGTTGCAAACCGCTTTAGGAACAGTATGCTTTGGTCTTTACACAGTACTTTAAGTAATCTTTAAATTTTTTAACACAAAGGAGTAGAGCTATTCAGAATTACAGGTCTAGCTGGCGTAATTGCAGTGCAATTACTAACAGGCTAAGATAAAGTTTAATGTAAATGAGAGACTCATATATTTGTAAGATTATTGTTGCATTATGTAATTATAATACTTATTATTCCCCATAAAACTTAATGTGACTTCTGTCAGCTGGAAAAACAACACAGGTATAAAGACAATCTAATAATCCCCTTTACTACTACTACTACTAATAATAATAATAAGCAATGCAGCATGGTGCAAAACAAAACTTAATGAATCATTTTGGGTACCTAAGTATTGTCTTTTATAGAAAAGTTCTATTTTCTTTATTTTATATAATGATTATTATTGCCAAATAACTACATACTTAAATAAATACTGTAATACGCAATTTAAGACTAAAGATTTAAGAGCATTAAACAGAGAAAGGGACTTGACCAGTACTTTGCTGGTGATCAGAAAAGAATAGCATTGACACAAAATTTTCTATGCACATATCTAACAATCACCTTAATGGCAAATGTCCTACTTTCATATCTTTACTTTAAAATAACTATAAGATGAATGATAAACAAATTATTTTAGAAGCAACTGTGACTGGATTTCTTTCATTGGTACTTTCTTGGCTAGTGTGTTTGAAGAGTAAAGATGTTTATGTGGAGTATAATAACTAATCCCTAGAGGCTTGGCAGGGCATGGAAGTATTACCACCTGTGAACCAGTACTCCAGCACCTCTGTATTGTACACATACAAATTTTCAGTTCAAATGATAAGTCAAATGGTTTCTCTGGGGATTTGTTAATTTGTGAACTGCATTTATTACAGGATTTCAAGTAGCTTACATTAAGTCTCAAACCTGCAAAACTTTCTTACTTTATCAGTTTTCTTAAAATATCCATTTTATTATTCCTTCTGTATTAATGAGTACATAATTCATAAGGAGTCTAACACTGAAATCTCTGCCCACACTTATGTCCTTTTGGAAGTAATAGAAAAAATTCTTGAAGAAAACTTTAGACAATGGCCAGGTGTCTATGTTCCTGGTAGTACATATACTTTTATTTGAAAAACTTGTTCATATATATATATACTAATGTGCTCAACATAGTATGAGAAGATAGTTCTGTGACCTGAACATAGAGGGGTTGTTTAATGCAAGGAGTTCTTACACAACTAGTCCCGCTGGCAATGCTGAGACTACTTGTGTGAAAATGAGCAAGTCACAGGGATAACGATTTACAGGATCTGGACCCAAAGAGACTAAACCTCTTGCACGTCCCAAAACTTTCATAGGACAGAGATGTAAAGAATGTCACTTTCAATGTCCTATTAGAGAGTGCATGGATCAGATACTGTCTGTATCCTCTTAAGATTATTTGACCAAGAAAAAAGGAAACTTAAGAGCCTTATTAAAATTGGTACTAAATGATGAATAGTGTGGAAGATTGAGTTTTTAACAGTTATGTTCCTGAGCGTCTAGTTTTGAACTACAATAAGAAAATTCAATCAAATACTTTCTTAGTGTGAATTTTCTTCCAATATCTGGAAATTTTTCTTCCTTTTATTAAATATTTCATCTACCTAAGCACATATATTCAAAACTGGAGATACCTTTTTAAATGGTTCTTTTTTAAAAAACACATAAAATGTTACAAAGAGAAATGAAGCTTCCTGAAGCCTTCCACAAAAGTTTGCTTAAGAAATATTTTGATAACTCATTATTCAGTAGACTAAAGTAATTACATAGAAACTTAGGAACTGAGCAGGAGTTATGAATAGAATACTTTTGCCGACTTAATTTATTTTAATTTTATTTTTCTCTGTAAGAGGTTAATTTATTGTTCACCAGGATAGTTTAGTTCATATTCAGAGACAACTAAAGTTATTTCTACATTTCATTAAGGAAGAAGTCATTGATTGTCACTAGGTTCTTGAAAGAAAATATGCTTGCTGTTTGATACATTAGGATCCATTTTACCTGTTTGGTATAATTATTCAAAATTTCATGATAATTTTTCCAAAAGTCAAGTAATATGTATTGGTATTTTTCAAAAACACTGATCATGGAGATGAATTTCCATAAGGTGTTATTTAATTTCAAAGAGTTTATACTCCTTTCTTCAGCATCCTGAATAATAACCAAAACACTTATATTTGCTATGTATTTTAAGTTTTTTAATTTGGTATTTGATATCAGGAGAGAGATTTTGCTATATTATCATTTGTGTTCTGTAATGACGTAGGTACAAAATATTTTAAATATTATATATTTAATTCTGAAAGCTAGAAAACTTCAGGCTTAACAGCAGAGTTAGAATTCTGGTATTTGAAAAGGATGAAAATACAATTTTGGATCCTGGTTCAGAAGCAAAATGGATTCAGAAGAACTTTGGTCAGCAAACACTGATGGTGCAAGTGAAAAATTGAAAACTGAATTTTTAAACTATTTTTAGAAGTAATTACTTGAGACCTCTGACCAGCTTTAAGGTCATTTTCTTAGAACTAATGATCAATGATACATGTGGACAGGTGATTAAAAGCTAGTGTCTTCAGCCCTCCACTTTAATGTCACTGTCTCATTGACTGCAGTGCAGTAGAGGTTGTCCATTCACTAAGATCTGTCATCTTTAGGAAATCAGACCAGCTTACAGGGACAATTCACAAAACCAACAGTGACAACAAAGTCTTATGTGCCTTACAAAAGAAGGATTAGGCAGTTCACATGTCATTTTGATTGGGCAGCAATAAAAGCTGATTGCTGCAGCATAGCAAGGCACACTTCAATTTTAAGTGATTATTGTATGAGACAACTATAACTCTGTTGCTTGGTCATTGTTAAATGCAATTCGAAGCAAGGAGAACTTAGTTTTGACATTACTGGATCTGTATGACTTTAAAGTGAAAGTACAGCTACTTGTAGCATTGCTGCACAAATTTTATAAAAACTATTTAATACACCTCTTTGGGGAAATACAATTAAAGTGTGGTAAATTATTGTTCTGGGATTTTTTTAATAATATATTTGTCTAGATAGTATCCTGTTAATTAATCCTACAATTAAAAGGTCTTAAAAGTGTCTAGGCTCTGAAAAGTACCTAGGACTATACTAAATTCACTGCTCTTAGACCTGTTAAGAGCTTATGAGCAGAGGAGAGTTCCTTAAATGTGTCAGGACTTTGAAGATTTATCCAAAATTGTAATATTGAACAACAACTAAACCATCTTTATTCCATTATTTTTTAAAATGTAATGTGTTGTAAAACTATTATTTGTGTTGCATGTGTGTAGTCCGATTTGAAAATAGCCAAGAAATTAAGTGTTATCCCTATATTATTAAATACGCCATTTATCAGTGAGAATAGTTTTTCCTATTTGCATAATTTAGTTATAACATACAGCCTTTAACATTTAGAAGTATGAAAGTAGAAAGCTGATAACTTCTGTGATAATTTCTTACAATATTTCAAAAGAACTCCTTTTTTACCCAACTGATGCCTCCTAGTGTTTCACATAATAAAACACTAATGAGTCAACCATAAATGTAAACATTGTTCTTCCATTTTCTCTCATTTTATGTGGTACATAAAACTAATATTTATGTATTTAATTTCGTATATGTTATTGTAATCAGACAGGAAACTCCCATAAATTCAGATGTCTCATTTTAATGGATACTGAAGGTGCATTTTTATTTTCTTTCACTATAGCTTTGCCTAGCTGTGTTTTTAAAAGTTTAACTCATGTAAAGTATGTTTTCTTTTTAACCTTCTGTTTCCTATGTGCATTAAACACAATGTATTTCTCAACAATGTATTATTAGGCTCAAAAAGGAATTTAAAAAATTTGCTAGTGTGATGCTTTGAAAAGTAAGCCCTCAAAACAGGCAATAAATGCAGTTGTAGAAATGTTTGAAATATCCTAAGGGACCTCACAGCCAAATTAGATGAAGAACACTGGTCTGAGACATGCTTACTCACTGCAATGCTCAAAGAATAGTTATCATATTTTGTAGCTGTTCCTGATGATTTTACTTGTATGAGCAAGACAAACTGTATTAAGACAGTTTTCAAATATACAAAATGTGCATCTTACACTTTAATTTTATGTATGGATGATCAATACTTCTGAGAAAGAATTCATGTGCATAAAATATTGAGATGGAGTTTGAAGTGGTAAAGACAGCATCCTTTTCTTACAGGTGCAGTCTGTTCATGTAAGTCCTGAATGCCTCAAAAAACTACATTCAGCTCTGTCATACAACAGTAGAATTTTTTACATTTTATTTTATGGAAGAGTTTAATTTTCAAAACGTTATCTAGCATCAGTGTGACAAAGTAAAACCTATGGGCATCAGCTGTATATTTGATCTGTCAGGTATGCTCTTATAATGATAAAGAAGCAGGCAAGGCTGAGCATGTTCTTGCACAATTAATGCCACAGTTTTATGTAAAGTATGAGATCAATTTAATGAAAACTGCATTGGAAATAAAACCTGTTATTCTAAGACTTTCAAAAAAAAGCAGTGAAATTCCTTGGCACTTATTCAGTTTAAGAAGTTTTAAAGAGAAATAAAGTCAGTTTGCAATTAAAAATCAATGTTTAAGAGTTAATATGAGTAATAAAATTTGTGTCTTCTCAATGCACATATGATAAATTGAGGCCTGTACTTACAGAAAAATTCTGACTGAATGCAGAGAGTTAAATCTATATATGCAAATCTTGGTGATGGGAATTAGTATTTGATTTTAGAATATTTAAAAGATGCATATTTTAGGATTGTGTTTTGCCATCAGCCCTGTTAGTATAACATTTTTCTCCCAGTAGCTTTAAAGTGCAAAGAGATATTTTTGAGATCAGTCATTTACTTAACCCAAGAAACATCACATAGAAGACTAGCCTTAAACTGCCTTGCATATTGAAAGTGTTTCAAAGTATGCAAATGACACCTGTTATTCTGCCAGGAAAGCTAACATGCTATTGATAGAATTTTCTGATATAGTTACATTGCAACTTCCATAGTGAAGAGAAAGCAAATGTGGAAGAAAAATAGAGGGAACCATAGCGAAAAAGAATCTTCGAGTCATTTCAAGTG
>WEKY01046810.1:0-10295 GCA_013390045.1 Picathartes gymnocephalus
GTGGGAAGGACAGAGGAGGTTGGAGGGAGGTGAAGTGTCTGAAGATTTTGTTCTGGTTCTTATTATTTTCCTTCTAGTTCTGTTAATAAAACTGTCTTTATACCTTTTAAGGTTTTGAGCCTGCTTTGCATTTCTCCTAATCCTTATCTCACAGCAGAAAATGGGTAAATAATTTAGTGGGTGCACTGGTGTTCGGCCAAAATGTTCAATCCACTACATTAAATTGATGCCCCATGTGAGGAGGCAAACTAATCCACTACATTAATTGATATTTCCGCCCAGTTATCAAATCTAACCTGCTACCTATTTACTATCAAATAAACCCCATACTATTGTCACTGGTGTATGGTCTTGTTTGCACCTTAATTCAGGCAGGGACATTTCTAAAAACCTTAGTAATCGGATCATGACACCAACTCACAAGAGAAAAAGAAAACAATTATAAAACAGCTTTCCTCCTCCTTCCCAAGGCTCATTTAAATACCTCTACTCTTAACTTCCTAGTTCAGTTTCCCTTTTTTTCACCATGCTTTGAACTCATTCTTTCCCAGTCCCTTCAGCGAAGTGACAGGCTGGGTCACGGGTGTAGTACTGTGTCTGCCACTCCCAGAGCTCTTGTTTTCCTCTCCCAGTCCTTGCTGCTGCTTCATTTCCTTCTGCTCTGGCACAGTCTACAGTCCTTCCCAGTGTCCTGGCCTTGCCAAAAGTCACCCGAAGGCCTGGTGTGGGTCATCTGTCGGCTGCATCTCCTTTGTCATGGAATGCCTTCTTCCACAAGCGTGTCTCCAGCCATGTCCTCAATAATCTCTTTTTTAATGCATCTGTTTTCCCTTCCACATCTCCTGTACTTACCCCCCGCCCCCCTTCAATATCACTCTCTCTCAAACATGCCTGTGCAGATGTGCCATTTGCCACAGGTTTGGCTGGCATTGGGCTACTCGCAGCAGTGCCAAAGCCAGCTGGAATGGACTGGGACCGGATAGGGACCGGCTAGGGGCAGCTCCCGGCCCAGCTTCTGTGCTGCCAGTCATGCCCAGCACATTCTTCCTCAAGCAAAACATATTTACGGTATCTTTGAACACACATCCATTATAAACCTTACTTTGAACATCATCATCATATTAATACACATGCATTATAAATCCTGTTCTTCCTTCAAGACCAGGAGAATCTCTAACTGTAACCCTGTGCATATCTGCTCAAAGTGGCTGTGTTTTCACCCCACCTCACCCCTCAGCTCCTGGCTTCACTGGTGCTTTCTGGCTCTGTTGTATCATTCCATAGGTATTGCACTATCTGGCTGCTTGTACTATGGGTTTCTAAAACAAGTTCAAGCTGCATTTTCTGGCTCAGTAAGAAGCCAGAATGCCCAGCAGTTTCCTGGGCCCATCTGGCTGAAAGTAACTTTCTTTTATGCTCCCATTCCAAGTCAGGCTAGCTTATGAGTCTTCTCGAGTTCCTTTCTGTTTGGGATACATGCATTAAGCTGCTTATTAAAGTATGTCTCTTCTGAGCAGATCTTATATTATTTTATTTGTTCTGCTGCCTATTACCACAATTCCAATCTTTGAGCCATTTTCATACTGTATGAACCAACACCAGAAATCAGTACAGATGTAGTCAGGGCAACTGATGCTCCTGAGCATTTTTAAGGGATATATTCAGTGTCATTACTTCTACAGATCAGAATGTTCAGGCCTTTTGCAGTGTCAGCTCCCCATCTGGAGGGTTTCCAAGCAGTATCTTGTCATCTTGCTTTTATTTTACAAGTTGTATCAGTAAGTAAACTTACATTTATTTTCAGAATTCAATTCACTGTCTGTTGTGGTTTCAATAACCCAAGGAGGCTAGTCTTCCTCATATTGTCGATCTGTTGGCCACTGATTGATAAAATGACCTGGTGTGGAACTACAACCAGCACATGTTCCTGTCCATCTTGTTATTATATGGCCAAGGCCTGTGTTTCTTGAGTGGGCCCTCTTAATTTGGAGTATTTAATAATTAATGTACCGCTGAAGAAACTACTGATTACATAGTGCATTTTATTTAGTACTTTGGTGTTAATCCTCTAATCAGTACATCCCCAGTATGGCATAAGTGTTGTACAGATGCCTGCTGCTATAAAGTTTGGTAGATGATGCCATTTCAGCTCCAGACCAGACAGTTTCAGGTGTGTTATTGTAGGCCATACAGCTAATCTTGCACTGTTCTCCCTCCACTCTGGTAGGTATACATCTCCTTCATCAACAGGATGTCTTCACAGGTTGTCTGTGACACCAGAGGGGTATTAATGACTGTGCTCAGGCATCAGAGATTTTAGGTCCTGACACCCTGACAACACCATCTGCAGGGTCTCTCACTGTCCTGTAAACACAAGGAAGCTCTTCAAGGCATCCCCTTATTTCTCATTCTTTCCATGGGTATATTTCATCCTTGCAGACTTGAATGACCCATTGGCTTGTTCGTCCAGCCTGTCTTGGTCATTCTGCACAATAGTCCTTTTTTTGAGCATGTACCTCTTATTCCAAATGCATATCATCTGTAAATGTGACAACAGGGCACCCTATGGCCGTCTCCCAGGACAGACCTCTGTGACACTCCACTTCTTGCTGACCTCTGGGTGCATGCAAGCCATTAACCACTATCCTCTAAACCTGATTGTCCCAACTATATTTTTAATGATCATGTTGTCCACATATCCAGGTCATAATATCCCTCCTTGTGTCCACTGTCTTGCAATCACCTGCTACATTTAGCTACAGACTTGCGTTTTCCTTGTTCAGCCTTTGAATACTGGTGTAGCGGTAGAAGCTCTTCTTCTTGCCCTTGATGTCCTCAATTTCTTCTTTTTTAGTGAGGGATAAAATTCCATTTGGATATTTGGTTCAATGAATGACATTTTGTCCTAGACATAGAAATACATGAAATGAAAGGATATGTTATAGTTTGAACCATTGAGAAAAGCTATTCAACAGTAACAGTACGATTGTTCCCATAACTGCATTCATAATGAGAAATACATCTGTTGTCATCATTTAAGTGCTACAAGCAATAAATTTTCCTCTCCTAAAACTTTATAGGAGCAATAACACTTTTTTAATGAACTCATTAGTATTACATGGGTGAGAAAAAGCAGGTTGTGTGCTGTATTTCACATAGTTAGATAGCTGTTGTGACTATATTCCTTTTAATTCAAAACTTTTCCTAGAGACAAAAGTGATTGAGCAAAGGTGTTTTCTGTAGACTTACTTTCTTTGATATCAGCTTCTAAAGCTGAGTGATAACTTACGAGCAACCCATGAATACTTTGAGAATTCAGGTTATGACAAATAAGACTTCTTGACAAAATCTGACATCTCAACTTAGTTTTCAGTCATGTTTATTTCCTTCAGCATTGTTGGGTTGACATTACTTTTTCCTCACCATTCTTTCCTAATGCCTTTTTCCTCCTCCCCCACCCTATAAGTTAATGTATTGTCTGAACTTCGGGTGAAAATTTTCAGGATGGGATTTCTTGTCATTTTTAAAGAAAAAAATATTAATTTTTAAAATTTCTTCTCCTGCTCCTTTGGGTTTCTTTTTGCCTTTTGCATCTGTCGCTCACCCATCTGTTGCTATATTACTTTATTTTTAATTCATATACAAGCTTGTAGCATTTTACTCATCCTAAAAATTGCTTTACTGGTCAGTATTTAAGTATTTACATCTTGTGTAACTACAGAACATAAAGAGCTTAATGAGTGAAGGCTTTGTGTTCCATCCTTTAACAAACACTTAAGACTTCCTAAATATAGTTTTTTGGTAGTATATTTCTATATTGGCTATGCTAGTGGAGGATTTTTTAAACAAAGACTATTTTGGCTTTGTAAAACAGGAGTAATTCAGTTCTTGCTGAAAATGCCCTAGAATTTTGGGCACTAATTTATCACCTTATAAGATATCCTTCAAAGTAGTCCTTTTTTCTGATGAAGTTACTAAAATAATTTAGCCATTAATGGCAGTATCAATAAATGCTCTCTGTATGTCTTCTGATAGGAGTCTTTTGAGGGTAAAAGCTTATATTTTGCTTTCACTTCTGTTTATTTGCTCTAAGACTTTGAGAATATTACAAAAAATTAAGAGAAATCTCTCATTGCAGGATTTTTCTTTTTAAATAGGACATAGTTCACTGCATTTAAAATTACTTGGAACAACTGCAAAATCAGATGCTTCCCCTTCATTCTAGATGTTGATAAGTGAAAGAAACTCTTGCTTCTACATTTGAATTAATGAAGAGATGTAGAGGAAATGAATCTTCATTCAGTATTAACTTATGAATGCGAATAACAGAAGAAAACAAATCTACAAGGCAAAGTAATGGTTTTGACCAATTTTTTTCCCTGTTGTCTCCATTTTGTTCAGTTAACAATGCTTCCTTTTGTTTATCATCATCTGCTCCTGGAGTCTTGCTTGTATTTGTTTCGGTATAGTTGCATTTTTGCCTTTAGAATGCTATGAAAACTATGATCCTTGATTTTAAAAAATAAATCAATATTTAATCAAAAAGATAAAATGATGGCATCTGCTGGAACTAAGAAGAAAAATTAATTCTGGCTCTCAAATTCAAGTTGTTGACAGGTTTTCCTTCCCTGTCAATAGGAGAGAACGTTGAGGATCTTTCTATAGGGGTAGGATGGTGCAAGGAGAGTGCAGAAATTTGAAGCTTAACTGAAATTTCTGAGCTAGTGCATGAAAGCTTGTCCTAAGTAAAAAATTATGTTCGATGTTAGCATATTGTTGTGCTCCCACTTTAACATTAGTTTATGAAGCGGCTTGTATCAGGGCAAAAAAGGAATTTCGGCCTTGTGTAGTTGCTCATTTTTTTATCTTTCCAAGCAGTCATCTTGTGTAACCAGCAAGCAGTGTCCCATCTCTGTTGTTATTCTACTGACATCAAACCTCCCATTTTCACGCAAGAGTTGCACAAGAGCCTGTTTTAGATCTTGCTTTTTCAGGAGCCATTTCATATTACCCTAAATTAATGCTCAAATCAGAACAGGTTTGATCTATCATGTTCCTACATCTCATTCAGCTGTTACATCACGTAATAATCAGCTCATCTCACTATTTTCCTTAATCAACTTACAGTGTAGATCTTATACTGTGATTCTTTATCCCTACCGTTCTGCATATTTAATGGCATCATAGTTGTCATCCAATAAGGAAACAACCTTATGTTGCATTTGCTTTGATATTTCATTGTGCTAACGCTGCACTTGTTATTGATGATTGATTATATACTCAGATCTTGCTTAATGCTACATTTAGATATTTTCTGTTGCAAACATTTATTTCTCAGTAATTTTTAAACAACTGAAAACTGTTTGATAGCAGCTACCCTGTTATGCTTAACCTCAGCTACCCAGCTACATTTTGTGAATGTTGTTAATGTTATACATTCAGATAAAGTTTACTCTTACCTTTCATATTACCCAATCTGTATACATTTATTTTCCACAGCGTATATCTGACTGAAAAAAGATGGGATTGCATATATCATGTCATGACTAAACTGGACTCATCTGCCTGCCTGTCGCTCTAAAATAAACTGACTGCTGGTAAACTCTTTTCCAGGTACCTCTCTTTTGACCTGCAAAACTTATCAGCTACATACGCTTTACAGCTGAGACAGCTGGTCTATTTTTCTGGCTTTTGAGTTGACTCACCACCCTTAATGGCAGCTTTAACTTTGTCAAAATACTGTTTGATAACTGTCTGCAAAGAACTACTGATCATGTAAACATATGGTTAGCTATAGAGAAAATAGGAGACCTCCTTGCCCCAAAGCATCCCTGAAGCAAGAGGTTTTGTGTAACTTTTACTGATATTTATGTTAATTCTTAAGGGTTTATTTCAGTGTTTCAGTCTTTTAATTTACAGAAGCTTTTTTTTCCAATGTAAGTGAACAGTTGTCTAATGAAAGCTACAAATTCTCCATAGATGATTAGTGAGGTGGCAAAAAACCCCATGAAGATACTTAGGGTACAGTGCTTACAGCAAAAAACTCTTGTGTGTGAGTCTGCTACAGGGTTAGGGGATGAATGAGTATGAGTTGTCAGCTGCTATTTGATTTTCAGAGATATGATTCAGTTTTTGTCCTTCTCATTCAATATTCTGTTTATTTTTCTTCTAGAAATTGCAGGTATGAGTTTCTAAACAGAAAAGATTAAGTCCCGGGTACTGCTTATTAAGTAAACTAGGTCCTTTGGGTTTAAATGTTCAGATTAAATGGTAAGATTGCTACAGAAGGTTACTTCTCTACATGACTTGAAAGATCCAGGAAATAGATGCAGTAAGATAATGAGGTAGTCACCAAGTGTCACAGAGAAAAGCTTAAGGAGAAACGATAAATTTGATTCCAGGTCAAGCCTACACTTGAAAGCTGAAGGATCTCAATGTGATTTACGGCAAGTCACATATGACTGCAATCACGATAAGGAGTCCTGAAAACTGCAACCTCAGATAATATATTCTGTTGAATGTTCCTAAAACATTGAGACTGCTATGATTTTGTGTAAAATGTCTTCACTTGAACCCTGATTTCTAATTTGATCCTTGCTCATAATTTCTCCCATGCCAGAACAGACAAGGAGTCCAGTAAGTTTAAAAACTGGGTATTACTCTATGGATTATTTTCTGTGCTAGCACAAAATGTTTTTACAGCATTGACCCAAGATATAAGATTTCGGAACTACAAGCAGTAGTGCAGCTGAAGTGAATTAACATGCTGAAGTACTTATTAAATCAACAAGTAGAACCCCTTGTTTTTCTACTCTAACTTTTCATACACTTGATACACTTGGTGAAAACATCAAGTTTCCATCATACTTATTCTCTGGTTTAATATGTATTTTATGCAGGTTGAAACAAGTTCATCAGTGGAAATCTGATGCAGCTCTTGGCTGCCCCGTAGCCAGGCTACGCCGAAGGTGGATGTCCCCGAGAGGTCCCCAAAAAGGCGGTAGCTCGCTAGCCCACAGCAGCAAAGGCAGAGCGAGATTGTAATCCAGAGGCGTCGGCAAGGACAAAGAGGCAGAGGAGGCCCTGTGCCTCAGGGCTCCAACAGAGCTTTATTCTCGTGGAAAGGACGAAACCAAAGACAGCACGCTCCCCTGCACAGTGGTTCTAGAGGGGGGGAGGATCTCGTGAGAAGGTACAATCAATGAACCAATCTGAGGATAACCACGGTAGGGTCTCAGGGAATGGCAACTGTTAAGCCAATAGGGTAACCAGCCACACGAGAGGAACATACTTGAATCGTCCCAATGGGGAGACAGGGAGAGGAGAATTTTCCAGGGGGTAGGCTGGGGGAAGGGAATGACTGACACCTCAGGGGTGGATACGATTCAGGTAAGGGGTGGAGGAGCAGGATATGGTAGACACAGGTGAAACCAAGTAACTGGGGGAAACAGGAATGAACCAACTAATACAGAACAGACTAAGAACAAACCATAAAACCAACCACAACAGAAATCAGAGAAACTTCATCGTTTTCATATAATCATTACCCAGTTATTGAGCATGCTTCTGTGAAAGGTGAGGTAGAGTTTCAAATTCTCATCAAATAAGCAAAATGCCAGCCTTTCATTATCTGTGCCCACTGCATTATGAGTCTTGATGGTCACAGAGAGCGCACTATCTTTTCTGGAAATACTGCTAGGAGGATGAATGGAGAAAACTTCCTGATTCCAAAGAGTATTTTTAGGTAAATATTGTATCTGAATCAAAATGTTGAATCTGAGGGGCTGTAGTTCTAGGCTCTAAGTGTTATTCAAGAACAGTAAGAGGGGAACATGGATATCTGGGGTTTTTTTTCTGTTTTACCTTCTGAAACTTCTTTCCTATAATACAAAGTTAAGGAATATTCAAAAACATTTTTTTTTTCACACCCACAAACTTGCTTTTTCTTCATGTTGCCACTTTAGCTGCCTTCATCTGCCATCTTGTGGCGTGTTGGCCTAATCTCAGGGGTATAGAAATGCACATACATTATTATATTTTATAGAATTTTCCTACCTCACTTTAGTAATTGCCAGAGTGCTGCAATCAGATTTTACTCTTGTGAGGTAATGCATATAATAAATGAATTTTCATACACTATTTTCCTTTTAATATGGGAAAAGTAAAGAAAGATTGAAAAATCGGCCAATTGCAGAGTAGTTCTTGTTGAACATATTTCTGTTTTATTAGAAATCACATATATTCAAAAGTCTTTTTGACTTTACGTTATGTTTACTTGTCTCAATAAATTAACACTTTTCCATTTAATAGAAACTCCAAGAATAATGTTTCTTGAAGTTTTCAAAAACAGTTACTGGTAAAACTGTCAGAAAGGCATTGTGAACACATGTAAGCTTAAAAGTAGATCCTTCTGTCTCCCTGAATTGTTTACAAGATCCAGGTGCATTTATAGAGGATAATTTAGTCAAAAATATCATTGCAGTGACTCTGATATGTTGATGTGTTTATTAATATCTGTCAAACCTATTCTCCTATTTTTTGTATCAGAACCTTAATAGGAAAGGACAGTATAACTTGTACAGGAAAACCATTGATACTCCATTGGTATTTAGTGTCTTATAAATTTAGATATATGCTTATGTAAAGTATATATATTAAACACACATATTAAAGAATTTTTCTTCATTTTACCAAAGAATAACACAAGAGTGTTTAAAATAGAAAGACAAAGGGCAAGATGTAAAAGTGCTTTTGAAAATTACCTAAAATAAGAGTGTCTTTATCCTGCAATTGGTTTCAGGCTGAATTCTGTTAATCAAATTAAAATTATATTATGTTTATAATTTCTACTTCTTTGGATTTATCTAAACTATTCACATAGCTTAACTTATAAGATCTAACTTTACAACAAAGAGCTGAAATATTCCTTCTTGGATCTGTCATATATATTCATATATAGGACACAAAATACATGGAAAAAGTACTTGTGAAAATCTAATTATAAGGTTTTTATTTGTTTTCTTCGGGTAACCTTTTATATATACTTAAAAGCATATAATTGTGATGTCTTTCGTGTATTTTACCAGTTTGAAAAGCTACAGAAAAACTAACATTTGTTAACCAATTTGGTTAAATATAAAACATGATTGCAATGTAATTTCACAAATATTATCACTGACATTAAAAATATAGCTATACAGCTGTGAATATCCAGGGAAATTTATTATTTCAGCCCATTCTGGACTGTTAACTCTCCTACTTTCTTGACAATGAGATCTACACCACAAAATTAGCTATATTTTATTGGCCCCTGAAAAGCAGTTTGGCTCTAAATATAAGCATGCTCTTTTCCCAAATGCAGTCAAGCCAGCAATGTAAAGCAATATGAGTTAAGCTAGAAAACCTCCATGCTTTAGAAATACATTATAAAGCATGCAAAATATAAATTATTAATTCTCAATAAGGAGATGGTTGTTTTTTTTTTTCCCAAAAGGGAGATAGAAAGGAATATTGTTTCCAATCTTTGAATGAAGTTGGCAGTCCATTTCTGAGTATTGGACAAAGGTCAATTCTGACAATAGTAACAGCAAGATTTAATATTGTGATACCATGACACAGACCATGAATTCCAGATTTTACCAGTTTTAATGCTCAGTTTAGTTTGACACCCAGGAGCTCAGCCTTGTTAAACAATTACCTTTTTGTAAATATCAGTAAAATGCAAAATTATTAAACTTTGAAAATAGTAATTTCTTTTCCAAGTACAAAACAGATCAATGAGACTTATTATTATTTTGATGTTTACATGTTACGTTCATGAACTTTTCCTTCAGTAACCACCTCCATTCTCTTATGAATGAGCAAGGATTTATTGTCTGTGTTCTATGCTCTGTGGAACAGGAATGAATTATTCATATGACCAGTTAAACATGATTTTCTGGCAATTTCTAATGTAAGGTCCTGTTACTAAAGCCATGCCATGTAGTAGTCAGGCCCAGGTGCATGAAGTACTTCCTATTGCATATGCAAGAGGATGAAAATTGTCATAACAACTGTCATGATATTCAGGTGTCCCTGACTAAAAGTAAAAAAAACCTAAAAAATAGGTGATTATTACTCTGATTCATTCACTCTATTGTCTTAAATAATCTGTCTAGAGAAATAAACCATTTTGCTATGGAATAGACAAGGTATTTCTACTTGTAGACGTTGTAATAGCTATATAAAAAACATAAGAAGTCAAAAGAAACTGTAGCATACTTTTTTTCTTTCTTTTCTTTTCTTTTTTTTCTTTT
>WEKY01046825.1:2376-14440 GCA_013390045.1 Picathartes gymnocephalus
AACACCAAATGTACTGTACCCATACTCTTGAGCATGGGTCTCCAAAATCCAAGAGAATCAACAAGCACATTCTGTGCACTTCGAGGTGAGCACACTATATACCACCTCCAGCAGGACTCTGAGAAGCATCGTTTTCCTATGAGGGGCTGGAGGTATCAGATCTGCTTACTCCTCCTATGACACAGGCCATCAGCCATTGCGTACCCCTCTTTCCCCCAGGGAAGTGAGATTTCTTTTCACAAATTATCTGAGACTTGAAACTACAACTACAACCACAAAGCACATTTGTGAGAAGGGGAAGAGAGAAGCATAACCTCTCATCTACTGTGCTGTACAATAGGTATCACCTCACTTTCCTTGAGGGCACGCTGAAGTTTCAGTCTACTGGGGATGCTAAAAACAGTTCAAAATTGTTCATAAACCTACACAGAAATGACACAGTATTAATATATTTCACAATAGCAAGTTTAGAATGAAATACAAAATAATGTACAAAGCATGGCTGAGATCACAGTAACTCGATGGAACCCACAAGCAAAGAGCATACAACAATTAAGAAACCCCCAACCATCAAGACAGCTGCAGTCTACTTTCACCTCCTTCGAGTGAAAGGAAAAGATAGAAGATGAACAAACACTGATGGGGAGCAACTACCAACAGGTGACACTTTCAAAACATTCAGGACTATATTTATGTGGCAAGAGCTGATGAAAAGTTCAGTTCCCATTTGGCAACTCATCTTGCTTGCTATTGCGGTGCTCCACAGGTTTCAGCCAGGTCTCTCCATGAGCATTAACATCTATGGATACAGAAGGGACACCAGACCTGTATTTTATGGAGATGAATACACCAAAAACTGCCAACATTAAAACTGCTCTTCCTCACATTCTGTATTTTAACAGGAAAACAATTTAGACTTTACAGGCTACTACATTAACTAAAGTTACTTTTGAAATATTTTCCTTTCTTTCTCCCCGAAATGATATGTTTCTTTTCACCTGTAGAAAACTACCACTGGAGCAAGCACACTAACTAGTACATGACATTGCTTTGAAACTTGAACTTAATGCTGCACTTTTCCATGCTGCTTTCACACAAAGCACATTCTCCCCGCTCTTGTGTGCTACCACTTACATAGCAGGAGATCTCACAAGGAAACCTGCTGGAACAAAGGACAACACAAAAGAACACAACAGTGCCGGCCCCAGCTCTGAGGAGGATTTCAAAATTTATAACACGGTCTCACTTGGCCGCTCCATGTTCTACGTGGCTGAAATGAATACACAAGCCAGGCGGAGCTGCAAGAGAGGCGCCTCTATAAAAGGCGACAGCACTATTACCAGATAAGGCACCAGTTAGACATCACTGATTACCACACTGGACAGGGATTTTAACTCACCTAGAGAGCAGACAGCTAATCAGGTTTCTTGATGGGCTTCTCTCAGTTTCACTGGGGCTGATGCGGGCTGCATATAGGATTTGGAATGAGATTTTTCCCTGAATAGCACATACTGCTTTACTACAGCATTCTGTTATCATCTTGGCTTACACTTATATAAAATACCAGATGGAAGTCACATGAACAGTCATTAAGAGGTTAGTCATTAAATTCAAGCTATGCCAGGGCAGCAACAAAGCTGACCTCTTGAATAAATTGAGCTTAGATAAAGGTTACATTGATTTTCCTAAAGAGGTTTCATTACTTAACTCTAGATTTGTGATTTCTTTTGAGAGTAGGAAGTTAAGAGCTAATCCAAATTTACTATTTATTTTCTACCAAAGAGAAAACAGCCCATTCAAAATGCAGACCATATGATAGATCTCCCTCCCTTTCATTGTTCTCTCACCTCTGAGAGAAACTCAACTTCATAGGACTTCAAACAAGGGAGGAGGGGAGGAACACACAAAAAAACCCCAAATCCTAAAACATTTTAAAAAAATCCAGTTCATCTTTATTCTACAAGCTTTTCCTCCAGCACTGAAAACCCAATGTGTATTTTCTCCCAATTACTTTTATTCCTGTATTGTTCTTAATGCTTTCCTAGAAATGATGGTTTTTTAGCACCCAAGTGAAAAATTTTAATTTGATAAAGGGATGGGGACTGTTTGGAGCACAGAGTCAGTAAAAAGGCACGAGGTAAACATTTGGATATGCTACAGGATACTGAGCCCTTCTGCTATATTTTCTCCTTTCCAACTCTGATCTTCCTGTTTTCATTTTTAAACAGGTATGGGAATCAACCAGGTGACTATTACAAGCTATACCATTAAATCGAAGAGTTTCCTCTTCACCTCCTTCAAGTATGATAAAGATCATCGATAAAAACACAGAAATCTGAGTTCCCCATTTCCCACAGGTACACTAAAATACTTACTCAACCATGGCACTTATGTCCATGACAAATGGAATGTGTTGTGGACTTGGAGTTTCCTAACTTTCTGAAATTACTGTTTTGACTTACTCAGATCTTTGGGAATGCAAAACTTACTTAAATCTAAGAAAAAGATCTACGAAAAACGAAGGAAGAGACAAAATTATTCAGAAAAGAAAAAACAGGCAAAGGCCCCCAAACACACATCTTTTACAAGGGGCAATTTCTTACTCTCCTGTTTAGAGAGTCTTGCCTCTTTCATATTTAGGCAAGGTTTTCCCAAAGCAGGCATCACTGATTGCATTCATTTGGAACTTTTATGTAAACAACGTTGAAATAAGAACTGGAAAGCCAAAAAAGGCATACATGCATCCCAGAACCTTGTATCTCTTCCAAGAGAGGAATAACAAAAAAAAAAACAGACATGAAAAAGAAATAACAGTAGCCAAGAATGTGGAACATGAAAGGCTTTTTGCTTAAGGTCCCTCATGTCTTAAGGATTTATTAAAAGATGATGTTAGAACACCTGAATTTCAGTGAATTGCTTCTGAGATGGCTGCTGTTGCAGCAGATTCTGCTGTAATATTTCACTCTGGCTGTCAGCCAAATCTTTGCTATGCTGATGCCAAATAAACGATACCCCATTTCAACAACAGATGCTGTTGTGTTGGCACATAATTGATACGTTTATATTCAGGGCTCCCTGGAATTCTGAAACACTTTATTCACAAGAAATATAGCTGACAGCACAACTCAAAGGGACTTGCACATAGCTGGTGCCACTGCACTGCTGGTACTGTGAGACTGGAAGAAGAGATTGCCAACTGTACAGGGTGGTCAGGAACAGCGGAGACCAAAAGTCTTCCAGGGCAAAGGAAAATATAGAGAGATATAGTAGCTCAGTAGTAAAAGTTAACCTGCTCAGGCAGAAACCTACATGCACAGAGAAACAGGAAACCTGAAACTTTTCAACACAAGTCACATATCCCTTTCCTGCAGAGTTTCTAACTGCGTAGGAGATGGAAGTCAGAGAAACAACACAGCATTGAATAACAAGTATGTCCATACTCTCCTTTTCTCTTTGACTTCCTTGGTTTCCTAGGCAGGAAACTGATTAGCAACTGTTAAAAATATATTTACCAAAGGTATGTTCCAAAGAAAACTTTATATACCTTGATCCTTGCATGTTCACTCTCCTGTAGACAATTTGAAATAAACTTACATAATGATCATTTATTTTGGAAAGCAACTATATCCCTCCTCAAGCTAAACACACCTTTGCAGCCACTGTAATTCTTACAGGAAAAAAATGACGACAATATTACAATATAGGCCTACAATCTGATTTTTTTTTTTGGTTTTGGTAACAGAGCATCATATTACTTTCACACAATGAATAAGAACATGGACAGAAATATTCAGCAAAAGGTTTGTACCCACTCATTTCACAAGAAAAAAGAAAAAACAGCAACAAATAAAATTTGGCATAAAATACAGGAGCTAATAAATGCCACATGGCAAAGTTTTCAGTCATTTATCCAGACAGTATATGTTGTTCAGCAAACATGCAATAGGGAATATTCTCCTGTGATGCCTCTTTTTAATTAAAATTAGGTTAAGCTTAAGAATATTTTTGAATTGCACTATATGGGGATTATCACATACACTTGAAGTTTGCAGATGAACAGGTTTCACTAACTGGAAACCCCTAGAAAACTTATTCTGTTGACTTTTTCTTAAATTGTATTTTAGAACACTGATCACAACCCAGAAAGCTTCTGCAGTGTGATACACTTCTGCTGCCTGTAAGGCCTTATCTAGGTCTCAAATATTGTCTGTACTTCTCTACCAGTACCACAGGAAAGATTTCTTCCTCCAGTCAACTCTCTTCTTTCCACTGTATGAAAAAGGGACTGATGTTAATTCTTCAGACTTTGCACACTGCAGCTCTTTCCTTTAATTCTTCCTCTCCTGTGCTTCTGAGGGTTGCTAAGGGCAAAACTGTCACAAGACCTCTCTTCACACTGAATTTCTCCTTCAGGAGTGCCCAGGACAGAGAATACAGATAAAATTATACAAAGGAAAAATGCATTTATCATCAAAGCTCCTATCTCTCAAACCCCAAAATATTCCAGTTAGTTCAACAACACAGAATTCATAAAATATCCAGGTTTATACCCTTGCAAGAGCACAAAGTGCTTGAAGAGGTCAAGGAAGTGCATTAAGTAGAAAAGCTTTAGGGGCCAGGTTTTTGGGGTTTTTTTCACTGTTCTGCGAGGCACTGGGGAAAAAAACCCAACAAAATCAAACAATTTTTGCCAAAACACATCCGTAAGTTTATCAGCAACTGCACAGGTACCTTCTTCCAAAAACTCCCAAAACACGTCAAAACAACCAACTAAAAAAACTGAAACACCTCAAAACAAAAAACAAAACAAAAAACCCCCAAACAAAAAACAACAACAACAAAAACCACAGAACAAAAAATTTTAAAAGCCCATCCCAAAGAAATCACATCCCTCCCCAAATCACACAGAAGTTTTTGTCAGTCATGAAGGACAGCTAGGACTAACCTCCCACTGGCATTTGGGCATTTCAGGAACATAAACAGAGAATCTTGGGTTGGGAGGGACCTTAAAAATCATCTTGTTCCAAAGAGAACATGAAAAAACCAGGTAAGCCAGCTGTCAACAGCTTTGATTTACCAGCAGTAGTCACAGGCTATGACAGGGTGCTACACCACAGGCAGACCCAATCCTCCTCACTCCTGTTCAGAGGGGATCAGATGCAAAGCAGCTCAAGATGCTGTGCCTAAGCCAAAGAAGGCCAGTCTCTCAGCACTGCATTTTACACTGAGCACAGCACGGAATTAACAAAGCTCAAAGGCTTACACAGAAGATCCTGCTCCTGTCTAATTACTTGGAAGGGTGTGCAGAGAAGAGTAGGTCAGTCTGCAAGGCACTGTATAGCTACACCCTGTGTGTGTTAGGAGGGGAGTGATGAGTTCAGGAGGAGATCAATGCTAAGACGCACAAACCAACTCAAATATTCCTACTTGTTACTGAATTTCCTCCAAAGATTTATTCTTATGGCTCTTTTGGGATGTTTGAAAACTCCCCCTGCTCCTCCACTAAGCACATACTGAAGTCAATAACTTTCTTTTTTTTAAAGAATACAACATCATATTCAATAGTAATAACCCATCCTGTTATTACAAAGGCAAGAATTTAAAAAGTCAAATGGATCCTCACTCCTACTTCTACTATTAGCTTCTGCATTTTGTTCTGTTTGGACACAGAACAGAAAGGTTTCACTTTCTCCCAACTCAGGAAGGCAGTGCTACAGCTGAAAGACATGGGAAAAAAAACAATAAAATGATTTTATACAAATATTTCTGTTTCTCTTCCTCATTTTATAATGCAATTTAAAAGGAAAGCAAAAGTGTGTTTGATGATTACTGTACAATGAGTTTAACATGCTAAATAAATTATCTACAGAAAGAATTAAGTCATCACCAACTTTTAGAAGTGTAGAAGACTTAGCAATAGTTCAGGCAATCATATTTCAGATCAAATCTTACTTTTACAGACACCATTTCCTGTACTTTTAAGTATTTCTCTTACAACTGTGGGAAAGACTTAAACAATGGAGGGAAACTCTTTGCTCTGCAGACTGAAATAATAATGCAGCAGCAAGAACCAGCATCAAGACTTCTGAGTAATGGCATCAAACCCTAACACTAAGGCAAAAAGGTGGTATGCAGCCATTTCCTCTATGCTAAAGTACTTCATCACAAGCAACTCGAAGACTCCAAGCTTTCAAATGTACTTCACAGGTTGTAACAGTATAAATACAAGCCTCTCCTGTAACAGTTATGAATTCAGAAAACTCGAGCTTTTCTGATGCTGTGCAGCTTAACACCTAAACCTCTCAAGCCACTTCAGAAACATTTATCCTGCAGTTTTTGTCCTAAACTATGCTAGAGTTTAGCTGTATGGTTTTCCATTCAAAGTAGGCTGTGAAGGTTGAGTTGATGGCCAGACCCAGCACAGTAAGTGCATAGGTTTCTAAGCAGACCTAAATTTGCAAAAACAACCTACCACAATGAACTTCCTGAGCCTTTTTGTGGCATGACTACAGGCTCAGAGCTGTATTTTACACTGCCACCAGTAAGTCTAATAAAAGGCTCTGGGATCTTAGATCGTATTTGTATCATGACAGCCATGTACCTAATCTGTGTTTGAGGGTGCACTTTTAAAACTAAAAACTCCATCCTGCAGCTTCCTTCTTTTTGTTATGCTTCTAGCTGGGTCCAAGTCTAGTAAAAGATCTATCCTGATGCAATGATGCTACTGGCATATAATTACCATTAAGCAGCCATGCTAAGAATAAACATTTGAGAGGCAAAGCACTGAAGTGAGTTTTAGCAACAAATTTATAAAACACACCTCCCCTCCAGACCTGACACTAAGCACTGTACCATGATCAGAGAACTCCTTTCCAAATATACAAGCAAAGCCAAGGTGTCAGACCAAACTGACTTTGGGTGGAAAAGCAGTGAGACCAATTTATAAACCAGAAGCAGTCTGAGAAGGAGATGGGATATACACCCTGAGGTCTGGTACATCCAAACCCTGATTATCCCTACCTCTGGCATGATACAAAGCCCAAAATCAACATGACCTGAACACAAGGGTTTTATGCATAGCAACTAATAAGACTTGAGGAGCCTTATTAGAGACCCTTTTCTAAAGAGCCTATCTGAAAGCAGATGGCACTTCAAGTGTTAAAGCCTACCCAGACACCTTGTCTCATGTAATATTTTTTTCCCCAAGTTTACCATCATGCAGCCACAACTCTTTAACTCTAGTACATCTTTCTTCTTCATAAAAATTTTTAGACCAGTCTATGGAAAAAAAAAAAAAATCACAGCAGTATCAAGGCAGAACACAGTCACAATCAAAATGGATTGGGATTGGGTTTGTTACTGCCAGAATCTAAGGGTTGCCCATGTAAGTAAACATAAGGCCACATCATTCTGCACTCCTCCTCGCCACACCAGTTCATTTCAGCCTGAAAAAGTAATTTGTGCCTGCAGCAGGGCAGGCCACATTTCTACTCTTCATGTGACAAAGACACAAACACATTGGTTTCGGCAGAAGCAGCTTTTGCACTGATGCTGCTCTTTATTTTCCACTCTTTTTGTGAAATACAGAGACAATTTCTGAGCAAAGCCTTTTGGGAAAGAGCTTTACTCAAAATCACTAGTCCTCTGTCTAGCACAATAAGAGCAGAGAATGCAAATTAGTTTCAATAATACCAGCTGGCAATCAATAAGAAAGGGCTGGTCTTTAAGAGTAAAACTGGTTCCTTTAAGGATAAGAGTTAAAAGGAGAAAAATGTAAGAAGATGAATAAAGGAAGTAAATGTAAACAACATAGGTCGCGCACAGCAGAAAAATCTAACCATGCAATTAAAAAAAAATCAGACAAAGTGTCAAAGAACAGCTGTGGGTAAATAGGAAAGAAAAATACCAGTGCAAATAAAAGGATCATGAGGAAAAGTCTAATGGAAAATTTGTGCAATCCAAACAAGGTAAAATAAAAATCATGAAAGGGATCAGAAAAGAGCTTAGCTGGCACTAAGGCTTAGGGCACCAGTCACGAGTTCACATTCTAGCCTGGTTCATAGGCTTTGGTAAGTCCAATAATGAGTTTCAGCATTCCTGCTTCCACACATCAGGCCATTTCACAAAACCTTGTAAACCTGTCTCCTCTGACCTTCTGTCATAACACAGGAAGTCAATACCCACCTGAGCAGATCAGAACCCACCCACTCTGCATGCAGTGAGACTCCTCTGCTACATCCCTTTACCTTCAGGTCCACAGGCACCTGCAGAGGACTGGGAAAAGCCCAGCATTATTGTTACTACCTATTTAAAGAAAAAAAAAAATCCAAACACTCAAGACTGACACTTTCACTGCATTTCCATATTACTGTGTCTCATTTTTATAAGTCAGTTAGAGAATGCATTATGGTCACAAAGTAGCTGTTATAGACAGGGGAAAATATAAGCATGGCACTGTTAGCAACCTCCACTCAAGAGAAACCTAACAATCAAGTGCCTTGCATACTGCAAAAGTCAGTGTCACAAATCACTTACCCTCCATCGTCCACCTACAAATCCAGCTCCAGTTTCTGGTTTTATCAACATCTCCCACTGAACCTTGATTAACGTGGAAGTAAGGTCCCTATCTAGCCCATGCCTTTAATACAGCATAGGAGTAAATAGCAAGGCAGGCAGGTACTTAGGTCAGCAGCTTTCTATCCTCAAAGAATCTCACCACAAAACTGCACAATGTAACTCTGGCCCCAAGAACGCAGCCCCCATCAATGAAGTAGCTGCTTAAATAGTACACATGAATTGCAAAAAGTGGCACTTTCTACACTCACCGGAAACTGCAGTGGAAAGTTCACTGCACACTATTCCATTCACATTGTTTTGACCAGGATACTAATTGTCTAGAAAGATAACCCCTCTGACAAGTTGCTCAAATACTTAAAATTATGCTTGTACTTTCAGAACTTTAATGCAGAATAATTTGATGGGGTATGCCCTACCTTTTGAGAAATTCTACAAGATTTCTAATGACAACAGTGTTCAGAAACTTCTAGGTACACAGACACCCAAAAGCTCACATTTTTAAGAGAGTAGGAAGTGACTAACTTCTTTGCGCCTAAAATGGTTGTATAATGCAACAAACAAGGATAAAGAAGACCAAAAAAAACCCCATCCTGAAACTAAACTAGTGATAGGGCAAAAGACAACAGAGAGAATATTATCACATATTCTTATCCCCTCAAGATACACATGTGCTCAAAGGGCTCACAGGTATCTCATCTCTGGCTGCTTCCTCCATTCAATATACAAAGCCTGGTTCCTCGATTATCTACAGAAATTATTTTATGGTTTGTCTTAGCAAGTACAAATATCTCTCGCAAAAAACCCAAACAACCAGAAGAAAAAAAAAAAAAGGGCTTGAGGAGGTGGTCTGCAACGTTGCAGGATTTTACATCTACAACTTCATGGCCTGTAGTTACTGCTAAGACAATTACAGCATTTTAACAGCACATTTCCCTAAGGTGGCGAGCAGTTAAGACCTTTATATACTGAAAGAAATACCCTTCCATACTTGCATGGCTTATCAGCCACATGATTAAGGGCTGAGCAAATCCTGCCCACATCTGCCAACATAACTCTTTCCCATAATGAGCAGAAAGGAAGGTAACTTCTCAGCTATATGCAGGACTTACTGGGAAGCTTTTACTGCTATAATTAAAAAACAACAAAACAAAACAAAAAAAAATGAAACTAACAAACAAACAAACAAACACAAAAAACAACAACAAAAAAAGAGCAACCCAGAACAGCATCATGGACACCTGAGGATTTCTCACCCTCTAAAAAACAATCTCACCTTGTTACAGAACTTGTGGGCTTACTGCTCTGGTGGCCCTGTACAGCCATCAGCCTTGAGGATCTCCAGAGAAGACAACAGGTAAGATCTCTTTGCAGGACAATTTCTCCAAGCATGACAGCATTTTCGTGAGTCCAAAACTAGAGAAATCTGTATCGGCATGCAACACAAATTGCTACTGCATGTCATGGATGTCAGTTCACCCAGGGATGCTTCTTGCAGGGCATGATGGAGAGATTAGTATGGAGACAAGAGATCATTTTATTCTGAGGCACCTGGACCTGAACGAGATGCCAGATCCATTCTCCAAGGGCTCAGCTGGCTCTGGGAGCAGCTGGAGCACAGCTGTAGCAATAAAAGCAAAGCCCAGCCCAATTCAGCAGAGGGAGTTCGTGGTTAGCTCCCTCAAACCCCAATACCACTGCAAAAGATCAATGTATCTCTGAGCATAGTCCCCATGGCAGCAGTGCTGCCTGCTGAATCAGAATCCGTCTCCTGTGACTTCATGGAGGAGTTCATTCAGCTTTTCCTCACCACTGCTTCTTGGTGGTACACCACTACTGGGAGAAGCCTTGTAGGTCTTCAAAATAACAGGAAAGGGAGAAAGATGATGGAGAAAGAAAATTTGTGAAAACGAACAAGGAAAGGGCATGACATTACATACTGCCATCATCAAAGATACCTGCCATCCAGTAAGATAGGTCATATCACCTAATCAGCAGGTGTACCTTATATTTGTGTGTGTGTGTCTGTATATATATATGTAGATATAGATATGCAAAAGCATTTCCCTGTTTATTTAATGCATGGAAAAAACATGATTAGATTTTTTAAAAATACTGAAATTATTTTGCTAGCATAGTGATCTAGCAGTGATCAGTGAGCACACAGTCCACTCTCTCGCTGCTACTGCACCCACAACCCTCTCCAAACAAGCAGCAATTAGCCAGTGACCAGCTAGGGAGCATGACTGAGGGCTGTCACCTCACACAGGCCCATCTCGGGTGTCTGCCAGTGCTGCCCATGCTCTTCTGTGCTGCCCTGCATTTGTGGCCAACAGCTCTGCCAAAACCCTCTCAAGGAGCAGAACCAAGACCTGCGCAAGTCCAGACTGGAAAATGCACTAAAGAAACAGGCAGTTCCTAGATCTGCCAAAATATTAGGCAGTATTTGATAGCTTCACCTAAGATTCCTGTTGGTAGATGTCCCTTCTACGTTTCCCACAAAGCATGAGGGAAACCAGCACCTAAAATTGCTGCCCAAGGAGCAGTTCATTTATCTGACAAAAATCAGTGAAATCAACAAAGGTTGAGAACAGTCTAAAATCAGTTTTCTTCTTAGCTTCATCTTAGGAGGTCTGTATGTTATAAATAGGCCACTAAAAGGCAATTAAGAGAGCAAAAAGTTATTAAAAATGTACCAACGAGAAACTCATTTCACTTTTTTTCAACAGGGCATTGGGGGATTCCTGTAAGACTTCTTGTTCATTTCAAGGAGGAAATTCTGAACGAAGCTAAAAATAACTGACAATCAAATTTTCAAAATTGAGAGAAACACGGAAACCCCCAGAGGTTCGACCCAGGGTGGCACCACCCCACAGACCAATAAAAATAACATAGAAATTTCAGGCAGGATAAGGACAACGCAACAAAAAACACTATAGAACATTTAAAACTGTCGAGAAAATAAGAGAAAGGCTTGAACTATAACCGGCTTAGAAACACAGCAGAAAATAAATCTTTTAAGGTAACCAACAATAAGGAGAACCACAAAACTGTGCACCGAAGTCATGACAGCTCATCACAGGGACAAAACACGCACAAATAAAGGCACGGTGCTTTAAAACAGAGACGAGCCCCACGCTTTTACATTCAGAACAGATTGTTTTCATTCTTTCTTGGGTCACCTTTAATGCTTTCCTGAGCTATTATTTTTTTCCAACAGGCTGCTTACACACAGGTCTCGGTCGTTGCCCGGCACAACTGTACTCGCGACTGGGAACCAAAATTAAGTATATAAAAAAAGAAAAAGCAACAGCACACATATCCCGACAGTCTTCCGCGTGTCTTTGGAGCAGTTAGTTTCCTCGCTAGCCTCGCAGCGGAGCTTCCCGCGGACTGCCACCCAGCCCCGGCAGCGTGGCCCGGCGGCGGCTCCCTCCCTCCCGCCCGCCTGCCGCCGATCCCGGCGGGCTCCTGACTCTCCGCCCGCCCT
>WEKY01046825.1:14910-55818 GCA_013390045.1 Picathartes gymnocephalus
CGCTGGCCCCAGCCGCGCCCGGCCCCGCCACCCCGGGGAGCCCGGCCCCGGCCACGGTGCCGGTACCGCCCGGAGGGAACCCCGCGGGCTGGGGAGCTCTGTGTGGCACGCCCGGCCCCTTCAGGTGGCGGCCCGCTGGCCGGGGGAGAGAGGTTGAAAAGGAGAACGCCAAAATAGGTGGGATCAGGACAGCAATTCCTTTTTTTTTTTTTTTTTTTTTTTTTTTTTTTTTGCAAAAGCACCCAGCNTTTTACCAGCAGGACGGAAGCGCCTGTTGAGTTGAGCCAACTCTGCGATAATGGGCCGAAAATAAAAATGGAGGGCAGGCTCCCCGTCCTCCGGGAAGAGGGGCTGTCTGGGCAGAGCGGCAGGACTGGGTGTGCTGAGCCCTGTCACACGCATCCTGAGCTGCCGCTATCTCTGCACCAGCGACACCGCGAAACACCTGCAGCTGCTTCCCAGCTCCCATGGCTTAGGCTGACTGCCACAGAGACACTCTGCTTTCTTACTCCGGAGAAGAGACATCTCACCGCCTTCCTAAACAGACAGTAGCTGTTAACTGGTGGAAAATAGAAAGACCTCAGACATCTATTTGTGTTTTCTTCTTGTCCGGATTATACATTTTGAAAATAAAAGACGTTTCTTGGGCTTGAAGTGGTTGCAGTGCGCCTGACGCACAGCTTTCTGCTGAAAAGGTTGGCTGGGAGGAATCTTGTCCTTCTTCCAGGTTAATAACAGCTACAAAACTCTTGCCAAGCATAATGGTTTCATCGTTTTCCTCATGCCTTTCTTGAAGTGTTTCCTGTGAGAGTGTTCATGACAGGCACCTTAGTGTAACCTTGATATACCTTCTAATTGAGTGGTCTTAGACTGTTGTGTTGTTACCTCCTGTTGCTCTTCTTTCTGCTGAAAACATCAATTTCTCAGAGTGCCGGGCAGAGTTTTAATCTCGACGTGCACTGCCAATTTGAGGTTAGGATGTGACTTTGAAGTCGTAAAGAAGTGCTGTTGCTGATGTTCAAATAATGCTGAACTGCTTAGGGCTAAAGCAGAGAAGAAATAAAATTGTGCTTTTCTAAAACATCTCTCGCACTGTGGTTATCTCAAAGGGCTTTATTAAGTAATGACAAGTAAAGGGGCACCTTTAAGCATAGCAGCCATTCCATGCACAAATGTACCTTTGAACAGGGAAAATTTTGGCATTAGAGTTATCTACTCATTTAGTAGGGCTATTATGTATGTTTAATGATCACTTGCAGTGCCATGAGAAATATCCAGTAATGGTCACCACTTAAAACCATTAAGGAAAGATAAATTATGTGTGTATGTTAAATTCCTCCTTGGGCTGACTCTAAGTAAGAAAATGCAGCCAAGTCAATTTAAGGTCAAAGTGAATGTGTGAATCTTTGCTACATATTCCAGGAAAGCTGTTAAACTTACAAAGTACATAATTTGGTGGTTATTAAGTTACATATTTATGCTAAAGTACTCCAACAACAAACTATATCTGAACTTAAGTTTGAGCAGTAGATCTGTCTAATGCTGGCTGGCACACAATTACTTGCTGCTGTGATCACTCCAGCTTCAGCGATGCCCAGCAAATTATGTTGCCATTTAGGAAACACAGATTCCTTTCTGAGCTTTAAGCAGAAGACAATACGTCGGCCATATAGGTTTTCCAAACTGGATCTGTCCAAAATAGATATGATTAAGAGCATTTTTGTTTAGCTATTGATTTATTCACCTGGCTTCCTCAAATATCAGATATATGTATGTCTTTTGTCCAAGAAAAATAGGGCTCTTTGGAGTATTGATTGCAGCAGTGGAGTCTGCAGTACAGCTCAGTAAAAGGTTTGGTTCACACTTTAAGACATTGCACTGTTCTAGGTAGTAGGTAATAGTAGGTAATTAACCTACACGTCCTTTGGAAGTAGGTGTAAAAATCTGCTGCCAGGATTATAATCCTTATTATTTGTTCTTAATGTAGAAAAAAATCTTTACAGGTTGAGCTATCAGTGTGCAGTAATCTCCCTCTAAACCTGCTCAGAATTTATAGATTTATTTTATGCAGTAGTATAAAAGCATGGGAAATGCTATTGCCAAATTCAGTATTTTGTCCTTTTGTTGTATCCTACTTCTGTGACGGTAGCAGCTTAGTCTTTTAATAAATAAAACCATATGTATGGTTTTACATATGTGCATGTATGGAGAGAACAAGAAAAAAAGGACACATAAAGTGCAACTGAAGTGCAGTAACCATGGGGTTCATTACAAGTTCAAATACAAAATGTAATTGAATATGTTCATATATGTGTACACTTACAAGGCCCTTTCCCTTGAATATTGTTTCCTTCTCTGGGAAATTACAGTGGCAAAATCTTACAGATTATATTCTTCCCAACTGGCAAAATATTTTGTGACAATAAGAAATAAATGTTGCTTGCCAAGACTCCTTGGATTTGTGATTTTCACAGTCTCTGAAAGTTTTGGACTTTTTCTCCAATGAGTGGCAGAGCCACAGCAGAGATACTTTCCACCTCTGTGCAGCTGCACCCCGGGGTTTTGCTGGTGTCTTTGCCTTCCAAGAACTCCTTTGCCTTTCTTTTGACTTCTTTTTGGTTCCACACTTTCTTCAGATTTACTCTGGGTTCCTGTTTTCCTTATTTTCTGTTCATACCAATCTCCTGTGAGACTTCCTCGAAGTCTCATCATCAGAGTCTTCTTTCACTCATGAGATTCAACATGGAAATCTCACAGTTACCTCCAACACTCAGACTAGATGATCTGTCAAGCTTTGTGTGGGACAGAGGTGCCATGGAAGTGCCTATTTATCTTTTTCTGACTATGAAAAGTACATAAGAAGTAGGTCAGATTTAGACATTTAAAGGGGGGTGTGATGAATTCCATCTTACGACACTTCTCTGTTGCCAGTGAAGTCAAAGACAAACGGAGTCATTTCAGTACTGAAAGATAAGAAAATTTGATGTCCTGGTAACACTGGTACCTGAGGTGATGAGTAATGAATGCTTTCTTTTCTAACTCAGCAGCTACCTCAAAACACAAGTGACCATTAGTTATTATTAGAAAATTGTTTAGTAGTCTTGGACATGAGAAATCCACATGGCTTTTAGTCTGTATTTTCAGTGATAGCTGCATGATAGATGTTACTCACGGAACTGTCTCAGAGACTATAATGCTCCTTCTCCTCTGGAGAGATCTTTGCAGCTCAGTCTGTGTTGAACGAGTATATCAAGAAGGTGCTTTAAGGAGCACAGCAGCTCAGGACTGGAAGTAACTATGTACAGAACAAGATCCTAGGAACAGGCTGTTTAACTAAATTTAAAGCTCAATATTTTCACACTAAGAATGAGATTAAAAACATGAAAGCAAATAAAAAGTGAAAGTAATACACATCCTGAAAAGTTGTCAATAATAATAGTGTCTAAATTGAGACAGGATGCTTTCCTGATCTGGGCCCAGAAATTATGATGACCTCTCTATATATAGAAAGCCAAAGTAAATGTTCACAGTGCTTTCTTCTGACTTTACAAATTACGAAAAAAACTCTTCAAACAGAAATCTGGGCCATATTGACAAGGTGGAATAAGCTGGTTTTTACTGTCACCATTCTGCAGAAATCCTTCTTCTGAAACCTGAATAACACTTTCACAGTCACAACTGTTTACCCAGTGTAGAGCCTAAAAAAACCTTTAGAGGAAGATGTGAGTTTTGATAGAAAACAAAAGACTGGTTTAATCTGCTGGTGTTAACTTGGCATAGCTCCATTGAAGTCAGTGGAATTATATTGATTTACAAAAGGAGAAAATCTGATCTATAAACATTTGAAGCTAAGATGATCACACACGCTAAGACACTATCCTTTTTCCCTAGTACTCCAGGTCACAGCAGAACTCCTGGATTTCAAAATTCCTTTTTCAGCAGAACATGATATGTAACATTCTGAAAGACATTACAGAAAGGTGATGTCACCAGAACTTTGGCTGATCTTAGCTGATCTTACCTGAAAACCATAAAGATATTATTCAGAAACTTCTGAGAGATAATTTACATTTCGTATGTTGGATACACGCCAGTATATTTTGCAGGCTAATTCTGTAGTGCAAGTTTAGTCTTTTTATATTTCATCCACTGTCACAAGTGATCAAATGACAGATAAAAAATTTACTTGATAATAATGGAGTATGTCATCTGGTTTCAAAGGCTCACAGTTCCAAAACTGGGAAAGATTGAACAAGGAGAAATGTATAGTGTGTCATTATACTTTATCTTTCAGGTAGCTAAATATTGTGACTAAAAGTCAGAGTAGACAGTTACATCTGTACCATGTTTTACAGAAGTGGAAAGATAAGTCACAGATGTTGACAAGGCTTTCTTCAGTACATTCTATTGAAAAAAATGCTGTATTTGATCTGCTTATAATTTTTCACGCTGTGTCCTCTTTTGGCACTGAACTCTATGAAATTTACAAAAGCAACACCTGCAGCTCTCTAAATCACAAACTGTTTTGAAAGTTGACTTCTACATATAACATTCTCCCATTCAATCAACCTAAATGTGTTAACAGCTATGTGACTTAGAGTGAATCCCTGAAGACTTAGCTTGAGAAAGGATCTTCTTTGTTTGAAGGTATCTCTCTGTGTAGAACCTGTCGTACCAGCCAGACTTTCAAACTCTGCTCTAAAAACACCATGGCACAGTACTGAGCAACTTCCTGCGAGTTACTAAATGCTTTCAACTCTTACTGATCTTTTAGGAACCAAAGGAAGTTGACTATTCACAGGAAGAGCTGAGGCTTTTAAAGAATGAAGTGCAAACTAATTTTATTAGCTTACTTGCTTGTAGTTACTTTTAGGTATAGTTTGACATTTTCTATTTTTTCTCCTTGACATAAAAATATACTTAACTGGCAAAGTCTTGCTGTCACTTCAATTAAGATTCTCACACCAGCCATCAGCTTCTTATGTTGCTGTTGATGCTAGAGGACAAAATGTTTTGGAAGAACGCATGTGTAAAAAGCTTCAGTTTTTAAAGATAATGAGCACCTCCATGAATTTCAGCAGATAATTTGCTTCCCTTATTAATATATGATAATATGCTGTGAGCTATTTTGTATTTTTCCAAAATCATAGCAGCCAGATATCCAAAGGACCAATTTAGTTGTGGACTTTTCTCTAAACAATCCGTGTATTTCCAGACCAGAGCTGTTGACTGCTCAATGATCTGTTGAAAGATTCAGTAGCATTTGGCACATAGATACTGTTTACAGCATGCCCTTCATTCTCTCTGGCACATAACAGAGCCTTCTGCTTCCTCCTGCTTCCCTGATGATCACCTTACAGTGACTCTGGAAGTAAAATAATATAATTAAAGGGAGTATGGATATCTCCAGATAACATTAGAAAATCACATAGCAGGATTATCCAGCTTTGAGCTTAGCAAGTTTAGTGGAAAGATGGGTTCTGTGCTTTTTGACATAGATGTCACTATAATCCTTTGTGATGGGCCTTCACATTTGACGATGTTGCAAAAGCAGAGTGGGATAGATTCAACCTTGAAATAAATTGCAATCTGTGGGAATAATTAAACAGTAGGGTGCTTTAACAAGGAAGTGGTGGATCACTACAACTTTGTTTTTTTCAAAGTAAGAGTTGATATATTTTTAGAAAATATATTAAAATATCTTAAATCATCTGGAAGAAATTTACAGGCCCTGTACTGAGATTATGGGCTGGATTTGATTTCAGGAACCATGACTCCATGAAGAGTTTCCTTTCTTTGTGGGTCTTGGCGTAATGAGCAGAATTGTGCCCATAGTCCTTGCTTTGCTCATAGTACTTGTAGTCCTGTATTACACTAAAATGTGTAGTTAAATGTCATCTCTCAGGACTTCAGATGATTTCCTGAAGTGGTCAGGAAGTTTTCTCTACCTTGCCTCCTCACTTGCCTGGGCAAAACTGGCCAGATGTACTTTTATTTATCTTTTCCTCCACCAAACTCATCAAAAGTGAGACACTGGATAGCATTGACTGGTGCCTAGAGAGGGTGAAGATTTCACACTGACTGGCTGGAATACCTCATTCACAACCCAGCTGCTTTGGGCCTAAGGAAGAGAGATCAGTCATAAGATGAATGTATAGTTTCTGTCAGAAAGGAAGGGTTGGGGGTTTATGGTTACACTGGGGTGGAGGACTGGAGTAGATTCTGGCTGCAGATGGGTTCCAGTAATATCACTAATGATGTCACTATAAAACAGTTTCATACATAACATGATAAAAAGAGAATGTGTGGTTCCTGTTGACCTGCCACTGAAAAGAAGTTTGTAACTTGGCTGTAAAGTCTGAGGGTTATATTGCCATGCAGATTGAACTAGGCAGTAAAGACCTGTTCCTCATAAAACTATGCAGGTTTAATTCCAGCCCCCAAACCCTTTTATTTATTAATATCAGACTTGGAGATTTTAGGAGAAGCATAAGGAACTGTCTTGTATCAGCAGTTCTTTCTAGGCTCAATTCCAAAGTCTTTCTCCACATTGTATCCATGAATATAATATCTAATATTATATCTGTGGACATTCTTAATAATTCATTTCCTTGTATCCCAGAGGCTAAATTCATAACTTTTCTTCTTTTTTGCCCTCAAGGTTCTATACTTAAAATGCAAAGATATATATTGCACTTTTTTTTTTCCTAGTGTTGTGAGAAGTGAAAGGGGGAGATACTCTTAGCCCGTTCTCCTTCAATCTAATAACTTCCATGAGTAGGTGCTACTCAGCATGAGGGACTATAGGAGCAATCTCACCAAGCTGGGGTGGGCATGAAATTCTATTTTGAAACTGGACCCACACAGAAGCCCACAGTCAGGGATGGGTGTATTTGAATTAGTACATTCCTGGTGGCTTCAGACTTGGAGTTTTGGTTTTGGATCTTTTCCCAGTGGAGATAAACATGATTATACACCCTAGCAGGTGTTATATAATCTCTAGTCACATTTGGATTCACTGCTATGTATGTTTGATACTTCCTCTCATACAAAATATTAGAGATTAGTTCTCTTCACCTCCATCTATGTAGCTGGGATTTTTTTCCTATAAAATTCAACAACAAGAAAAAATCCAATGCATTTATACTCACAGAAAACCAGTCATGCAAAGCATTCGTTTATGAAAGAGAGATGGTTAGACCGAGTCAATACTAATACAATTACCTACTTGAACAAGCTCAGTTACTCAATGCATTACCTAATTCTGTCTTTTGAGAGTCTTGCTAGGTTGTTTTTTTTTTAAGGTTCTCTTTCTGTATGCTTTTATTCTTGTGTTTTCAAGAACCACCAGTAGCTAGAAATGTAGAAGTAGACACTGTTGTCATGGAAAACTGGACTTACCTACACAGATATCTTACCATTACTGTAAACAAAAAACAGATGCAAGATTTGCAAAGTATATTTACAGCTCCGAGACACATTAGGCTATTTGGTAGAGCTGGGAAATGTTTTTCTCTGTCTGTGAAAATCTTGAAATAACCTTTTCTTATTCCCAGTGGGACAGAAGTTTTCCTTATTCCAAATGGGACAAAGGTTTCAAGGGGCAGGGAAATGAGTGGGATGAAAATTGTCTCTATTAAATTTTTAAATTAAAAAAATTAATTCTAGATGACTTCTCATGTTTTACCTTACTCCATTCCAAATGTTTTGCTTCAATTGAATTTTTGTATGAGTTTCATCACTAAATGGCAAACCATATTGAGGTTAAACATTTCTCATTTGGAGAATATGGAAAGAGGAAGGTTTTTACTATTTCCTAATAGAAACTGCTTTGAAATTGGTAATTTAATGTAAACCCCCCCTCTTCTGTAGAAATGGTGCTTTCCAAACAAAATGTTTATGTTAAAAAGTGTGACTAGTCTAGTTTATCAGCAATTCTTAAAAATGAAGATTGTTGGTTTAGAGTTATATCTGTGACCCTCTGAAATCCAATCTTTTAGTTTTTAGAGACTGTATTAATTATTTTTGCTAAGTGATATGTGTCAAGCTCATTAAAAAAATAACCCAACAACTTTAAATAGATTTCACTTCATCTTAGGGACGTACTGAAGTTTACCATATCCTGACATTGTTGCCCAAGAAAAATGAAACAGGAGCTGATTTAAACCCTGCATCCAAGGAGTGTGGAGATGTTGGTTCTTCCTCTCTTCCCCTTTACTTGTACTTAGAGGAAGTTGGTCCACTGCACTACACCTGCCTGCTTGCACTTGAGCCTCCAAAATTGTGGATTATCCCAGAGTGTTGCACTGATTGCAGTTTGAAGTCACTTCAAAAGGCACTGGAATCCAATTGTGATCCACATGGGAGAATTGAGTGGTAAAGATGCTCCTCTACCACAGCTGTTCATCTCCATGTAGTGTTATGAACAAATTTAAGTGTGTGCCATTGTGCATTGCCTGCTTTGTACTCATCTTGAGTTTTCAATAACATACTTTGTAAGTTAGAGTTCATATACTCCCTGGAGAACAGACAAGAAACCCCATTCCTTCTCCAGTCCCCACCTTAATCACTGAGTTGCAAGTCCTACTCTCTCAGGTCCCTGTGAATATCAATTATTCTACATAGAGTGGAACAGCTTCGGCAAAGGTGGTGAGACAGACCTTCAGTGTGCTCTACAACTTTGACATTATGGCAATTCCATGGGAAAACAAGCTCAAACCTTTATGGCAAATGAATTAACTGGGGCACTTCTGTCCTGGGCTGCATTCGAATTTGAATCCTTATCAGTGAGTTGTTAGGTAAAAACACTTATCTGCAGCATCCAGCAGGCCCAGAAGAGCTCAGCCTTGAACCTAATCCAAAGCAGTTTGGTAGCAGTACACTGGTCACAAGACCACGGCTGGTACTGTTATGCCTTCCTCTGGGGTTAATCATTATTTAGAAATAATGGCTGCAGTGGTTTGGGTTTTGGTGAAGCAGAAGGAATAAGGGTAGAGCAGCCTACATTTACTGTATCACAAGGGGAATGTGAAGCAGCAGCTCTTTGGGAATGCTACTGCTGGAAGTCTACACCCGCTCCGTCACTTTGCAGCTCACCACTGGGAAAGGGCTGGCTTTGCTGAGCTTGACAGCAATGAGCATCATGCAGCTGACAATTCACAAAGCTGGGGTTGGCTCACACACAGCCATTTCCAGATGATGAGCTGGGTCAAGTGATACATGCACTTTGGGAGACATAGTAAAAATACTCTCACTTTGAGCAAGGCTACACTGCGTGCGTATCTCCCTCATTGGAAAGAGAGATGAAGGCTGCATACAGGACAAGGCGTGATTAGCACAAGGGACAAGAAAGAGAGGCAGTATATCTTTTAGAGAGAATAGTTTCATTCATTATTCCTTGATCTTTCTGAGTTTGTTTTTTTTCCTTTATTGTCATGTATCCCATTTGAAGCCAATGGGAGTCTATGCTTCCACCCTTTCCCCATTTTTCACATATAGTGCATAGAGTGCACAGCTATGGGTGCAACTCAATCGTTGTGCACAGACCGCGTTTCCTCTCCAAAGAAGAGGGATCATTACTTTGCAAAAGATCCAGGAATTAATGACTTTTTGAGAGTAAAAGAAGTACAGCTGAACAAGGAGGGGACCAATCCCTATAAGGTTACAGGGTACTACGGGCAAAAAACCAGAATTGATGGATCAGATGCCTGGTGTTAAGTTTCACTCCATGGCTTGGATTCTGAGCCATCTGAAGCAGAGAGGGTTGTTTGGTTTGATTTTTTTTTTTATCAGGTTGCGTGATATAGTATAAATAAAAACAATTCACAGTTCAATACTGCTCTTCTAGGCAGTTCCTAATCTTTTTTGGTGCAGGGAAACAATGAGCTCTTGGCTGTTTTTTTTTAATGTGTCATGCACAGGAGGAATTCCTCATGTTTTATATAGTCAGTTGCCGCTAGATTTTTTCTGCCACTGGCATACAGTCTTTGTTGTTGCTGCATTTGCCACAGCTCTAAGAGCATAGTAACAATTCAATACATATTAGGAAAAATATAGTGACCTGTCACTATGTAACTCGCTGCTATAGCAGCTGCAAGAACAGTTTTCCTGTTTCTGCTCGGGGACAACCTATTCTAAAAACCCTTAAATAAATCAAATATTCCCAGTCTACACCTTTCGCTGTCAAACTTTCCTGGTTTTAGGGCAGTGTGCAAGTGTGCGGGGCACTGTTACAGCCTGTGAGCGTGCAGGACACTGTCGCGAATGTGGGGTGTAATGCAGGGGCTGGGCCACTCCTCTCTCACAAAGGGCCACGCCCCAAAAGAGCAGGACAGCCTGGAATCAGCTGGAACCAACTGGACCTATCTGGACCCTGCAGGGTGTAGCCCCTGTAGTTCGACTTGTAGCCTCTGGTCTGTTGACTTCCCTTCGGGACAGCTCTTGGACTCTCACATCTCCCCATCAGGGCAGCTCTTGGAGTCTCTGATCTTCCAACTGGTACTGCTTTTCAACACTCACATCCTCCCATTGGTACAACTCTTGGACTCTCACATCTTCTGCTTTGTATAGAGATGTGTCACTGGTAGCCTTACAATCCTGCAGTGTTAATCAAACCAAACAGCAGGCTTATTTTGTTTCTAATACAGATACAGATCCTTAATTACTCCAGTATTGTTTTAACTACCTCAGCCCGTTCTTATCTGTTTTACTGCACTTCATTTCATATTACACATTTCCAGTTGGAGGCTTGACAGGAGGCAGAAGCAATCAAACCATATTGTCTTGCACAACAGTGGGGAAACTGCCATGTCTCTCATGCAAAAGATTAATCACAGACTGTGTGCTGTCTTTGTGAAACAAAAACACATCTCGCTTAAACAGCTTAAAAGTTACGTCCTGTGTGATGCCGTCAGGGTGGGGGGCAAAAGTCAGATGTCTAGAGAGTCAAATCTTTGAAGGAGCAGCTTTTTTTTTTTTTTTTTTCCTTGTAAATCATACCATGAATTGCTGCAGCTGATCTGGGAGCACGATGCTTACACGAGACTGCTGCTGCAGATAGGAAGGGACAAACTGTTGCTGGGCGGATTAGTGGGGGAAGCCAGGAGTACTTCAGGTGGAGAAGGAATAGCCTGCTAGAGCCAGGCGAGGGAGCTGTTCAGGGCCAAGCTTGAATTTTAGATCCAGACATTATCTCTGGAATATAAAGAGCCTAATTGCATTACTGCTGCCCTAAAATACCTGTGAGGGCCAAGCACTTAATTTCTAGGTCTGACAACAGCTTGGAAAAACCTACGTAGGTGCTGTCTCCCTCTTCACTGTGTTTAACCTAAGGAGGTAGGGGTATGTCCAGAATTACTAAACAGACAAAATAGGAGTAGCAAGACTTCTAAGGAGACAACAAAAGTTTATTTGGAGGTTTTTACCCACAGATCTGCTAAGGAATGCTTCAGAAATACATGAAATCACTGTAGGGACTGATTTTCAATCCAGGAGTACAACTCCTCCATATTGCATTTACTGTGATCCATCTTGTCCTAAATATCTGAATCGAAGGTAATGCAGCACAGAGCACTGGATTTTATTAATCTTGACAGAGGAATAGTTAAACATTAAAAAAATTGCAGGTGGTGGGGAGGAGGCAAATAGAAAGTCCTGGGACGGGGACTTATCCTATGCTTCCAGGGAATGTATAATCTTCATTAAAAAATTCAAAGCCTGCTTGGCATGGATTCTAGCTGTGGTTTGTTTAGTGATGATGGAAAGCTCACTCTACATTAAATCCTAATGGTTTATTGCAAAATATTCTGTAATGATGACATAGTTGAGCTGTTAATTGATTATGAAATGCGTTGAGATCTTTATGAAAAGCATAAGATACAACTATTATTGGATCATGCTGCTCATTAACTTTAAAGAAAATAAATGTGCTGTAATTCCAACTGTCCTGTAAATCTCTCCTGTTTGGGCATATATTCATGTCATCCTTCTTTTCTCTGGTAGTATCAGTGTTTGCTGCTCGTTCAAATTCCAGGACATTCAGGGAGATTAAGGGCCTGTACCAGTCTGACTGAGGTCAACCCGAATTGTTCCCATGGACTACAGAAGGAGCTGGAGCAGTCCTTGTTTGCTCTGTCTGAGTCCAAAAAGAAAATCTATGGAAGAGCGCGACAGCCATGAAACTTTCTGAAGAGAGGGGATGTGAAAATTCTTGTTTCTGAACTGGGAGAACTACTTTATCCTAGAACTGTTTCAAGCTCCCAGTTGTCTTTAGTTGTCAAAAAAATTCTGCATAAATGGTGAGGTGTAGGAGATCATGACACCACTTGCTGTGATAGTTTCATCTGGAATACTCAAGATTTAGGTACAGTTACCTCCTAACCTGGTTTCAAGAAGAGTTTGAATTCTCAGGGTACCACTGAGACATGGTAAGGTGACACTGGCCAGTGCATAAGGGCCAGCCCAGGAAAGGAGATTAATGAGTGGGACTTTAACCTTGTTCTGAATGGGGCTTAGGGAAGAAGCTTGGTAGTGATCCTCTGTGTAAGGCTGAATTGCAGCTCCAGTTCCCACACTTGCAGTGAGTCCATCATAAATGAGAGCTGAGCATTTTTATAATTAATACATTAGAATTAATTTAACTGGAGACATGAAAGTTGTATTTTTAAGCTTTTTCAGCTTATACCACTTCAGAAATAATGTTGTTGCCACCAGTTATTTGGGAGCGAACACATGTGTTGCAAAAAAATTTTCTATTTTATCCGAAATAGTGTAGACTCCTAATTTCTGCAGAACATTCTGTCTAGAGAAGTCAGCAGACTCCCATATTTGTCCAGACCTCAAATACTGACAGGTACCACTGGGATTCTGGAATTTGAAAGTGAATTCTGGATATTCATAAATAAATTGAAATAACTGATGTCCCATTTTTCTTTTGCTTTCAATTAAAAAAATAAATAGAGAGAGAGAGAGAGAAAATAAGAAATCCCCTCAAATATAATGAAGTATTTGCATATAAAAAGACCTTGAACTTACATTCTTTGCTTATTGGCAATCTTTGAAAACACATTTTTCTTTTCTGTTGTTAAATTTACTCACTCACATTTCTGGGCAAGGAGAAGTTTATAAAAAATGTATTGTTGTTCATTTATTTTCATAGGATACAGACCTTGCTAGACACAACAATTGTTTCTAGACACAAGTAGGAGAAAAATGTAAGATTCTGTGGTGGTGTGTTGGGTTGTTTTTTGGTTTTTTCTAAAATATCCTAGATAAAGATTTATAGATGCTATATCAATAGAAAATCTTATTGTAACAGCAAAGGAAACGTGGATATCTTCAGTTTCTCATCCTGAATGTGCAGCTTTGTGACTAGATAACCATGAACAAATTACTTATTTTATCAAGGACTAAAGTTAGTGTTATTTCTACTGCTGTAAATCTGGAGTAACTCCATGAAAGTCAATGGTGTTACAATGCTAATCCAATATTGTTTCCTCATTTGTAAAAGAGGTTAATGACATTATCCTCTCTTGGGGAATATGTCAAGGATATTTAGTTAATGTTGACTCTGTAAAATGCTAATTAATAGTGCAAAATTTGTACTGTACAGGTGAAAGAAACAGCACACAAGGTACTCATGCTTAACTCACTCTGCTAAATACACATCATTATACATTGGCTTTCACTATGACATCTCAACAAATTTTCCCATTATCTCTTTCATTTGGGAGGGAAGACTGATCCATTCTATTAGGAAAGCAACCAGATGCATGTAAATAAATTAACACCAAAAGATTACCAAGCGTAGCATGTGCATATGTCCTACACTATGCAGCTTGCCTGTGTACGGGTCCAAAGAAAGCATTATAAGTTTAAAATAAGCAGCTTTGATTGTGCTAAGTAATTTGTTATATACAGACTGAGAGAGAATAAAATATACACAGACAAAATGGTGAACAGATAAATAATTACTGCCAGAAGTGATCTGCAGCTTTCAGGCCATCCTTTTAACATTTTTCTGTCTCATTATTTCTGTATATAAATGAGAAGTGTCTTTGTAAGAAGCAGCAAGGATACCAGGCATGAAAGCCCTGGTATATGTCTACCCAATGCAAACAGAAACATGACTGTAATTCTTAGTAACTCAGAATTAGCAATTTATGAAATGCTCATGGGACACTGTCACAAAGCAAGTAGAAGCATGCAAAACTGCAACAGCAATAATTTACACTCCTGTTCTGAGGTTCCTGCTGGTAATTCCCAATCCATTTTTCAAAAAGGGCTGCATTATTCCCATTTTGTGGATGTGGAAAGTGATGGCCCTGGGGCAAGTGCCTTGCCTAACCAAGACAGCTGGTGAAGGAAGTGTGAGGAAGCCATGCAGCGGCATGCAGAGAAGAAAAGGGTAGGAGCAGGGTGCTCATTTCCAGCAGCAGGCATCCCACAGAGCCACTCCCATACCCACTTTCTCATATGGAAAGAAAAATTTGGCCTACCAGCTCCCATCATCTATCCACTGACATTAGAGTAAGGGTAGAGGACAGAAGGATACCACATGAAATATCATCAGAGTTCTTCCTTATGAATGACCAACTCAAGTGTTAGGATCTCCTGGATTTTTTTCAGGTGCTACTCTTCTCAACTGATGTTTTGCATTGCATCTTCAACTAACAACTTGCCAGTCTGCTTTTATTATCCCCTGTACTAGTGCTGCAGTGATAAGAAGGCTGATTGAACAGCTCTCATGTTCTAATCTTTCTAGGGATTCAGCTGTGGTCTCTTAAATCAGCTTTCCAGCATGGACTAGCTCAAGTTTCTGTTCAGTCTGCAGGGTCTGGTGAAAACAGACAGTAATGGTTAAAGCTTCCGTCTGTCTTAGCCACGTGACTGTGTCCAGTGAGATAATAGTTCCAGAGAAAAACATTGTTAACCAGTTCTGTATTAACCAAGAATGTTTTTACATGGAACTCTTGAGCTGGCAGTGTAGTTAGAGTGGCTTGGGCACCAGCTGCCAGTGTTTACACAGGATTTCAAGCTGGCTTGTTCCATTCATGCTATGAGAGCTACGCTGCTACTGGTTCCTCAGTCATCATGATACACAGCTTGGGTTTATGAACATGACATAAGAACATGCTAGACTTACCTTTGTTGCCAAAACATTTGCAAGTAAAAACCAAAAATTCTACAACAATCATTGGAAATCACACACTGAGAAAACGTTTTATTTCCAAAATTAGGTTTTTGTATATTCACATGCTAAAAGGAAAAGCAGCAACAATATTTCCTGTAAGGTTTTAATTTAGAAAAGAAAATAATCAAGTAACTTTTTCTGTAGCCTCTATAAATTAGCAATAGCACTGGTTTGGCCAGCTTGTCCTGAAAATGAGCTCATTAAATCTAATTGCACACACTGTATAGCAAAGAATCACATGAAAAAAATCTCTGAGTTTTATGTCCAATTGTGGTGTTCAGCACTGATTCCAGTGGTGGATGTCTGCCAAGATACATTTAACTAAAATTAATACACTTCGAGATAGAATCAGCCCTGACAACAGGGCAGTCATCTATTAGAGGCAATAACTCAAAGATCACAGCAAAATTGCATGTTAAAAGAAATCATAAACTTGTGAAAATATCGATGTTTATTAAAATTTATTATCTCTGATTTAAACAGATGGCTTAGTAGAAGAGATTAGAATATTTTTAAGATTTTGTAACTTGACCATAGTGAATCAAAATTAATGAACACATGCCTTGCAAGCAGAAAATAGGGCTCATGTCCTCCCCTAGAGTCAAAAGCAAAGGGAAAATGCACAACTAAATAATGTGGGGATGAGATCCTAAGTGCCTATTTATGCATCACAAAGACTGGGCTTAGCAGGGGAACTCAAAGAACTAAATTATGCATGTCAGCTCCATATTCTTGGAGAAAATAATTAGACACTGTCCACGGTAGCCCAGAATGCACACAAGAGCTTAGTGGATAACAGATGTCTGAGCAGTCCTCCGTTCCTAAACCTCGGAGCTTCCTTCTGCTCAGCACACACAGCACAGGCCTTCCCCCCACTGCAGTGGCCTAACTGAGCATGGCTCATTCCTTACAGGTGAATGGAACGGCTGAAGGATAAACCTAACTTGGAGCCTCAACTCATTCATTAGCTTTGGAAGTTCATCTCATGATTGCCTGATATAAAATGCAATGATCATTCAGAGCACAGCAGAGAATTCAATCTTTGCTTGACTTCCAGTTCCCCTCACCTTTCTCTCTGGCACTTCCCTGTCAGCTTTCTTTCCAGTCTCATTCCTAGAAGCATAGCAGCCCAGTTGGCACAGGATGGGCCCCTAAGAGACTTTTCTAGCCTGAGACAGGGCATTTGCAGGCTAAGGATTAACCCCAAATCTCCACTGCCCTGAATAACTGCTTTGACCTCTAAGCAACAGCACTGAAAAAGCAAAAGCAGCATCACTTCTGTAAAGGGTAAATTGGCTGTATGTGGTATATATTTAAGTTTATAACTCACATAGTCATTTCTGGTTGCATCATGGTGGACTTCTGTTTTCACCAAGCAGGCACCTACTTTCACAGAAAAGAGCAATACACAGAAGTCTCATTTGAAGCCTTGAGAGAGCTTCCAAGTCAAGTAGGGGCATGCTATCTCCAAGAGTAGTTTTTCTAAGGAACATGGGATTTTGAAGATGAATTTCTTGTGTTCTTCCCAACTTCTTGTCTCTAGGCACTGAAGGAATGTCCCTAGAATTGCTCCTGGCTCCAAAGCATGATACCAGCTGTAGGGCAGTTGCAACCAAAGGACAAATTTGAGTTTCAAACTTAAAACCTTACCTCCATAACTCTCGTCACATTTTGTTAGCTCAGTACCCAGTCTGTATGGTCTGAAATGGACAGTATGCTTCCATATACTTGTCAAATACCTTCCCTCTCTGGGTCAGGATTTCTCAGAACAAAACCTCATATTAAATCTTTGATAGAGGAACCAAGGATTTTAGAATAGAGATTAAAATACCATATGCAGTATGGAAGCTAGCAAGCAAACAAGAAATTTATGTTTTCAGTAAATCTAGATATTTGTGTGTCTCCCATCACTACAGAACCTGAAGGATTCATTGCCTTTGTATAGCATTAGTGTTAACATAATTTTATACTGGTCTCTGAAGCTCAGCTTTTTTCAGTCCCAGTCCAGTGTCTTCCAGTAGCTCAGGCATTCTGTTTTTACTTGATTATTGTTTTTTCTACTAGTGTTGCTTTTATAGAAATAAAATCAAGAACATAAATATTGTCTAATTCTGTCTCCTTTGTTCTTAAACCAGTGTTCATTTCCACGGAATAAAATTTAACTTTTGGCAGAGGACTGAGCAGCAGACCCAAGTACATTGACAAGCACTGATTGGCCTTGCGTGCAAGGAATTCAGCCTTGGTAAGTCTTTTTCACCCAAACAATCTCTGTGTATTTCACTGATTCGTGCCTGGCTGTTCCCTGCCACCTGCACTGGAATGAGATGCCTGACCAGGCAACCCAGCCTGTCTGAGAGGAAGTTAACAGATAATGTGCAAAAAAGCTTTATTGTTTCCCCAGTATGTGTTTACTCTGCATCACAGAGAATCCATTTGTCAAATATTAATTGAATTCTCCAACATTTGGCATATTTGCATAAGTATTATGAAATAGAGCATTATCCTCCTTGGTATTATACCCATTTCCCTTAGATGGTGTCTCTTTGATCCATTAATCATGTTTCCTGTATTCTCCCACAGAAACTTAATTGCTCACATCCTGCAGAACCCACTCACAAAGAAAGAAATTAGCTCTATGTAAATCTAAGGTTATTACCTTGCCTCTATAAATGTAAAACAATTAAATTATCCTCTAAAAAGGACAGTGATAAAATTACAGATGAGCATTGATCACCCAAAGAAGCAGATTGAGGTGATTTTATTGGACCAGTGGGAAAAAAGTGGTTTTGCTCTACCAAGGACATTACTGGGGCAAATGATATTGCTGCCTATGTCTGTCTCTGCTACCTCTGCTGTCCCCTTTATTGATTTCAGTATTACTTTAATATCTGAAACAAAGGATTTGATTCAATAGATGTCTCCAATTTTAGGGCTGATGTAGCCTCATGCTGGTGTGTATATCACCTGGGCATTGTTGGAACCTTGAGGTGTGAGCTGAAGATGTGAGCACACCGTTAGGGAACCATGTAGAGTCAAAGGTGCAGCTGTCCAGCTGCCTTATAGGAAACACTAAGAAGAGGAATGTATCTTGAATTCCACCTCTCAGATCTGTAGGGATATGATTTTCAGAAAATGTGTTTTTACCCTTAAACACCTACTAAATACTGGAATCTACATTAAAAAAAAAACCCCAAAAAACCCCTTGGAGTACACTAGATGTTGATGTATATATATCTATATATAAAAAAGGACATAATTCCTGAATCCTGTTCAAGTTTAGATTCTGAGCCTTTCAGTCCTGTCAACATCAGAAGAGCTTGAGCATATAAAGATGAGGAAATCTAGAAGCTCACAGATCTTTAGGATTAAAAAATGTTAACAGCTTCTAGACTTTAGTAGCTTAGCAAGGCTTTTCAGGATCAGGATTCTGGGACTTATTTCCATTTATCAGATCTATCCCAAAACAACTAAGTCAGCATTGCAGGCACAAAAATCTCTCATCTTGTAGAAAACAGAAGCCGAGACTCCAGTTTACCAAACTAGCATCTAAATCGTCAATAGCTTCCTCATACATTTGTTTTCCTCAGATGTGACTCTCAGTTTAATTCTTTGCAATCACTAAAGACCCTTTGTTCTTTCACCCTTCCTTGGTTTCTATAATATTTAGCAAAATTATGACAGAAAATATCTCCATGTCTTTAGAGAGATGGGTTTCTGTTACAAAGAGTAAAATGGGAGAAGTAAGAACCAGTATATCACTGCTCCATGTTCACTGCTTTCTTCTGAACTCATTTGTTCACTCTGCAGCTTTTCCAAATTTCTTCTCTTGGTGCAAATTCATTCTCACTTCTTGTAAATTTTTCTTCACCACCCATTCCCTTTGTAAAGTTCTCTTTGAAACATATTTCATCCATAAAGCCTTTTAATGACTTCATCTATATAATCAGTTTCTTTCTACTAAAGAAAATATCAAAGTTAATTTGCAGTGGAAGTGTAATCTGCTATATCACAAGTCTGTCTGATCATATATTTTCTTTGATTTACAGCATGAAGGTCTTGATCAAACCAGGATCCACTCTCTTCCACTGTGAACACTTCTGCTGGTATTTCATAAATAATATTAAGATGTTATAGCAGATATCCAAGAATAATGACATGCACTTTCCCAAGAGGAGACCGGCATCCTGTACCATATCCTGTATGTCACCCACTGTACAGGTGAGTTGTCAGAGAGATAGCAGATGCCAGCATTAAGGAAACAGAGTATCTAACACACATTTTTAATTACGTTATGTATAAATGACTGCTAAGACACCAAAAAGGATTCCAAGATTCTGTGCTTGAATTGGTCAATATATTGGCAGGTCCCGACAATTTCTTTCTTTATGATTTTATCCAGAACCTTAATTAAACATCTTCTTTGGAGATTTGTAGACTTAAAGTATTAAGCTATTCTTCAGGATGTCTTTGCATCAATTTTTTTGTTCATGGCACAGCATTTGGACGCCTACCTGAGAGAAACTGAAGCTTGTGAAAACTCCTGTGCCTCCTGTATAAAATGTAATAAACATAAGCCACCAAATGGAGGAGGCAAACAATACAAAACAAGTCAAATTAGGTTGGAGAAAAAGTATTCATTTTAAAAATAGAAAAAAAACTGGTTTTCTACTTTCACCTTTACTACATGCTGAAAATACAATGCTTACTACTACTATAGGACTAAACTAAAAGGACATTTTTCATCACATAAGGAGGGCTTTCCCTACAAGGCAAAATTTTTAGCCATTTAAGAGATCTTGCTGGAGTAGAATCTGTTACTATAAGAAAATGTTTCTGCTTGAAAGTACCTGCAATAAAGAAAGGAATGTCCAAAATAGTTTCTGAAATTGAATAGAAGTAGATATGAGAAGAAGAAACTCAGGAAGGTTAGCCAAACCAGATATGGCACAGTAGCTGAGAAAAGCTGACAAACACGAGCTGTAAACTCATTGGTCTGAGCATAATTGGCCTATTAGTTCACATAGTTACCGTACATATTTTAAGAACTGGAGAAAATTCTGTGTATTGTTCCCAAATTTTTAGAAGACTCAACGCAGGTTACAAGAATTTTAGCAAATGAATGTGCACACACCAACTTTGCATTGTAGAAGTCTACATATGCTGGCATCACTGAGTAATTAGGCAGACTGGTTCTGAGGATATACAACAGGTACACAAGGCTCCTTACTGTCTGTAAAAACCTGAATCCAGCTCAGTTCTGTTGGCTTCAGGCTTTGGGAGAATTCACTTGTTTGAGACTTTGAGAGCCTATTTTAAAATGACGTTAGGCAGCACCGTGGTTCATGCATGAATAATAAGTTCTTAGTCACTTGTTGCTGCTCTTACCACCTCAAGGCTGGTTGTTTTCCAGAGACCCAAATCATTAAGCTGGGCTAAGGATGCTGGGTGAAATCCCAGAAGCATTTGGGACAGAGAATGAGCCTGGTTCCCTAATAAGAGTTTCTGGATCAATGTCATAGGACAGCATTCTTTTTTTTCTGTCTGTAATACAATATCATAAATATCTAAAACCACATCTGAATTTACAGAGATTTCCTTCCAGAACAATAATTTTGGGATGTATACTGTATTTAATTTAATTACACATAATTATCTTTTTTCCAGCTACATAGCCTTTTATGCCTCATATTTTACTTCTTTTTTCTTTTCTTTTTTTAAACTGTAGCATCTTTTTTTTTTTGGACAGAATCTGCACCTTAAGGATTTATACAGGGACACCTCTGGATACAGTTGCTTTGGTACTGGAAAGCATAGCTTTGCAGCTTTCTATTACATGGCACGAAGCATAATAACAAAAGCTGTTCTTCCACATCTGTCAAGAAAATTTATCTCCGAATCAGTCTCAGGCAGAAACTGTAATAGGCTGTGCTTGCACAGGCTGACCATGGTAGCTTAGTCAGCCTCAAAAGTAAAGATTAGCCCTTCTTCCTTCTCTGGAAACTCCATGTCTTTTTGCAAAGCTTACACATGAACACACTTATTGCAAACTATTTAACAAAGGCACTTTGCAGTTTTGAAAATCTATGAACTGGAGGATTACAAACACTTGTAAAACCACATCCTGTCAGTTCCTGGTGGTCACGATAATTAGACATCAGGTGCCAGGTGCTAAAAGGGAACAGCATGGGAGAAATAATCACACATCAAACCAAAATGAACCATAGGGGAACATTTAAGACTATATGACAGTGTGGGATGTGACATTGAGCAATACTGAATGCAGAGAAAGGCCTATTCAGACTGAGATAAATTCTCATTTCATTCTGATACTTCAGGTATCAGCAAGAAGGAGGCTAGAAGCAGAAAACTGGAGTAATCTATAATGACGTGTTAGAGGACTCAGAGCAAGGGGATTTCGTGTCTGAATATGACACGTTTTTTAAAGCTCTTCCTTCAGGGTTTTTCAAGGAGATCACTTAATTCATGCAGGGTGCCAAGTCCTGCACAAGGATGAGCTGTCAGGTGTTTGTACTGTTCCATTTCTAGCTCGCAGAAAACCTTTAAAACCAGGGCTTCTCTGCTAAAGATGCAGAAAAGCCTGCAAGGTCATCTTTCCCTTGTGCAGCTGAGAGACATGAGTGGATAGTGAAGAATTTCTGATGAAGAAAGGAGCAAGTGTTCCTTTGTGGTAGTAAAAGAAACAGGTTGCTTATGCTGGTCTGCTCGGCCTGCCCATGAGACAGGGAATATTTTCTCTCAGGCCACACAAAGTCAACTCCAGCCTCATAGATCTCGTACTCAGACCAAACGGCCCCCCAGAGCACACCAAGGCAAGGTGCCTGTGCCAAAATCTCTTGCAATGGTCCATCTGCTGATGGAATAAACATTCTCTGTGATAGGGAAGTACAAAAACTCTGCTCTCAAAAGACATTTTCTGGAACAGCACAAGGCCTGTACTCTGATTTGAGCTCCTGACTGTGCACTGCAGGCCAACTCATCAGTGGCCCTCACAGTCATACAACCCCTCCTCAACCTCAAATGCATGAAACTAATACAATTTCTTTCAAATCTGTGTTTTCAAGTAGATTCAGTCTGAGATGCTTTTTATGTATGAAAAGCATTCTGTTCCTGAAAAGAAATTCAGATTTTACACCGGCTATCTAGGGACTTTGTAGATAACTCCTGCAAGTGTAATTCCTTTTCCCCAGGAGAAATGTGGCCAGTAATTGAAGCTCAGGGGAACCAGCACCTCCAGTTTTACATATCCCTGACTAAATGCACCAGTACTGCTGCATCACTATTCACCTTTTATAAAAGGAACACCATCTACTTCACAGGGGGAAAGAGTTAATGCAGGTCTGTAATACTGCAATTCAAATGCGTGTAGTAAAAAGTTGAAAACATTACAGTATTAAAATCCCTGGTTTTCAGTATATGTATGCAAATAAAGTGGCAGCAGAAATAATTCTGCAAGACAATGACAGAAAACACCCTTGAAAAAAAATTCTTACCCAGCACATGTAGGTTTCATAATATCCCTTTTATTCAACAGTGTAATTGAGGAGCATATATTTGACCTCTTTCACATTTTATAAGTAGAGGATTCTAAAATCCATAATCTCAATTACTCTCTTAATAGACTGTCTTGATTTTTTTTTTTACCTGTTGACCTGCAGGATAAAGCTATTTACAAGTGATGTTATTGAGGAAAGCACTGCCATAATGAAAATGCTGAAGGACAAAAAATCCAATAGGAGACTGGAAAACACATTTGGAAGTACACTTCTTAAGTCTAATTTATTCAATATGCATACTGTGAAACAACTGTGTCTTCAATGTACAATCAGGTATTAATTTGGTACCAGCTATTCCAGTCAGCAGTTTGTAGCAAGTTGCAGGCACTTGTCAGAAAGCAAAAGTCTGTGAATAAGAAGGCAATTTAGCAGTGAAATGCAGAAGGCAGGGAAGCAAGCACATAAAACTTCTATGTTACCTCTTCTTATGCTGATGTTTTTTCTATTGCAATTCTGTATTTTTTTTAGTCTATTTCCTGTGCAGCCATGCTTTCACATGCATCAAACCACTAAGTTTTACTAACTAAAGTCAGGTGGGTTACTATGACAGTTAGGTCCTAGTATAAAATATTATTTTCCTTTTTCTATAAGAAACTTCCAGAAAAGTAGCTATATTTTGCACTCAAATTTCAGCACAAGAAAATTGATTATCCCCTTTGTGCCTGGTCTGTTTTAAGTCACAAACATTTCTTCCATTTTTGTAGCAGTAGCTTAGACCCTTGGAACCTGCTCCACGCAAAGAAACAAACTAACACAGCCTCCCTTGCCTCATCTGTATGTGTGGCAGAGTTGTTTCCCTCAATACAAATAACATTTACATTCCTCATAAATCAAGGATATCTGATGACTCCACTTTCAAATCCCAACTGCTGCAAATCTTACACGTATGATAAATAATTCCTTTTAGAAAAAAAGGTAAAGCATGAGGAAGAATCATAGAATGGTTTGGACTGGACGGAACCTTAAAGATCGCCTGGTTCCAACCCCCCTGCAATGGGTAGGGACACCTTCTACTAGACCAGGTTCCTCAAAACTCCACCCAACCCAGTCTTGGGGGATCCAACTTCCACGGATGGGGCAGCCACAGCTTCTCTGGGCAACCTGTGCCAGTGCATCACCACCCTCACAGTAAAGAACTTCCACCTAATATCTAATCTAAACCTATTCTCTTCGTTTAAATCCATTACCCTCCTTGTCCCACATGCTACCAGCAAAGAAGCAAGCATTTCATCAGACTTACAAGGAGCAGGCGTTAGTTAAAAGTTAGGTTTATAAAGGAAAGTTTTAGCTACAAGGTTGAGGCAGCAGCACAGATGCACCCATTGTAAATGAAGCCATGTGCAATCCTAGAAGATAGGTAGAGCAGCCCTCCAAGTACAGGGGCACTGCCATAGCCTGAATGGGGGTTGGAACTAAATGATCTTCGAGGTCCCCCTCCAAGCCAAACCGTTTTGATTCTATGATCCTCCTTTTACTGACACAGTGCAACCAGAAACAGCGCTGAACAGGGAAGCTACATAGAAGTAACGCGAGTGAGGCAGACCTAGCAGGGTTCAGTTTTATTTCGCTCCCTCAGCATTTCAAGCTTGGCCAGTGAATGCCCCTCCCACGCGAGCACTTGAAAACTCCGCCTGCGGGCTCGTGGTGCGCTGCTGTGAGGGAGCCGCGGTGACGAACCGCTCCACGTGCGCGCTGAGGTTGCCGCGCTAGGCGAGGCAGGCACTGTCCGCACTTAGATCGGTCATGGGAAAGGGGCCGACTGGGCACACAAGGAGCGGTGGGGGCCCCATGAGGAACAAACGCCTTTTTTGCCCACAGCGCTTATTTTATAGTGGGCGCGCGCGCCCCCGCCGCCGTCCCGAGTCCCCATTGGCCACTGTGGGACGGGGGCGGGGCTCAGGCAGCCTGGGCGCATGCGCCATTGGCAGCCCGTGGGGGTGCAGGGTCACGTGGCAGGGGCGGCGGCCGTTGGCGCCACGGCGACGGGGAAGGCCCGGGCGGCGGTGGATGTACAGGGTGCGTGTGGGACAGGTCTGCTCCCCTCTCCCCTTCCCTTTCCCCTCTTCTTCTTTTGTCCCCTTTCCCTTACCCGCTGTTTTACTTTCTTTTCCCTCCGGGCTGTCCCTCCTCAGCTCGGGCGAATCCAGGTGCGGCCCCGGCAGGGGCTCCTGGTGACCGGCGGGAGCGGCCCGGGCGGTCCCGGGGCTCTCTCCGCCCCGCATCGTCCGCATGGTGCTGCGGCTGAGCCCGGCATCTGCAATCTCTGCCTCGGCTTTTAGCCTTTAGAGGTATACTTTGCATTGGTCATCTTCTACATTTTTCCTCTCTTTAGGAGTGTGTGTGTGTGTGTGTGTGTGTGTGTGAGAGAGAGAGAGAGAATGTAGTAATTTGCTGCTTAATTTTGTGCCGTGATAAACTCCTGTACCTCGTCGGGTGACTAAGGGAGAGCTGGCAGGAACCAGGATGCTACTGTCCCTCTTTATGCTGTGAAGACCTTGGGATTCATTGCTTTAATAACGCTGTACCAAAAGTATCTTATCGATCTTCGGCTTTACGCCTTACCTGATTTCTTTACAGAATTGCTGTTTTATCTATCATACACTGTCTGTCTCTAAATATACCAAGATCAGCATATATGATGCTGAAAATAAATGTTTCCGGGTGTGACGTGTTGGTTAAACTGCTACTGGTACTGCTGAGTGAATTGCTCACTAGATTTTTTTAGACTTAAATAGTGGCTTTTGAAAGTTTTTGTTTGCTGTCTCGCGTGACTATTCCCAGGGTTATAAATATTTAAAGATCCAGTGAAAATATGGGGAGGAGGGGAATTTTAGACTAGGCGACATATCAGATGGAAGAAGTCCTTTTTTTTTTTTTGTGCATATGAAAATCGTAACCAGAAGGGAAATGGGAAGCAGTCTGTAGAACCAGAAGATTCTTGTTTCACAGTAAAATATCGAGGGAAACATAATTTGAAATTTATGTTCTTAAGAAAACTTGAATAAAAAATCGTTAGTGAGCAGTTTCAGCCTTCCTGTGAAATGCTTGGCACGCAGGCTGTTGCTGCAGTTTCAGAGCTTGTAGGGCAGAAAACCTTGGAGTGCAGCCAAAAGCATTAACAAATTTGCTCTTCTATCTTAGTCTTTTCTGCAACAGTTATGAGAGTATTTCAGTACAAATCACCGGAGTGACCAGCCTGCTTTACTGTGGAGTGTGCTTTTCAGTAGCTTGTGGGTTTTTTTAAAATCTTCCCAGGAGTGGAATGGTGTTCACTCTTCACATTGCAAATGTTCATGGCTGGTCCACAGAGTAGACTGTGAATGTGGTACTATTACAGAGTTTGGTACGTGGCTCAAAGTAGTTCAAAAGCATTATCTTTTGTGACTGTGATGAAGAGCCAATGCTGTTGATTACCGTTAAGAGTCATTAAAGTTGGAAAAGACTTTTGAGACCGTCAATTCCAGCCTCCAGTTGGAACAGACGTGAACAGTTGTACCATGATAGAGTTGACAATGTTATGGCTGTACCCTGTTTTTATAGCTTCTTTTGCCAGTGTCGTTTGTGCACAATTTCTCCTTTTCTTTGCATTGTTCTCATAGAAATTGATTATTCAGCATATCCAGAGATGAAGAGGAAGCTTGCAACAGCTGGGACGTTGAGGCTTAGTCCTAATGAAGAAGCCATGTTTCTGAAAGAAGAATACGAAAGAAGAAGAAAACTAAGGCTACAACAGGTATGCCTGTATTTTTCTATATGTTGTATTTCATTTAATGATATAACAAATAATTTAAGAGAAGTAACTGAAAATATTATTTCCTGGAAGCTAAATTTCAAGGTAATAGTACTGTAGAATGGTGGACTTTTTTAGATTGGAAAAAATTCTTGAGATCATCACATCCAACTATTAATCCAGGACTGCCAAGTCCGCTACTAAACCATGCCTGTAAGTGCCACATCTGCATGTCTTCTGAACTTTTCAGTGGTGGTGACTCAACCACTTTTCCTGGGCAGCTTGTTCCAGTTCTTGACGACCCTTTCTGTGGAAAAAAAAAAAATGCCTAAAATACAAAGTGCTTACTAAGTTTTTGCTATAGTTGTTGGTTTTTTTAAAACCATGTTGAATTGTAATGGGAGTCTTTCATAAATTATTGTGCTGTATTTTTGGAGGGAAGGCTATTCCAAGCAGTTTTTGCAGTTCGTCCCTTGTATATCACTTTTTGCACTTTACTTGAAGCATTTAATAAAGATTAAATTTATTATTTTATGTATTAATTTTGGAAAAAGTTAACAGCAGCTTGAAAGTGTTTGCTGGACAGATTGTGAATGGAATAGTAGATGAGATGGAAAGACAGAGGAGGGTAGACTGTGTTGTGGAAAGTCTTGCTGCAGAAAGTATTGTGCTTTTCTTGGATTGCCGACAAAACGTAAATGCTATTTCTACAGGTCAGAGAGCAGCAGAAGTATATCTCCTACCAGATCAGGCAGAAGGTAAAGCAGAGGAGAGAAGAACAGCTGCATCAGTTAGAGGAGGCACTGCAAGCTGAATGGCAGAAGGCACAGGATAAGAAGATGAAAGCCTTGGAAGAACTGTATCTGTCAAGCTTAAGAGCGATTGGGGAGGGTCACCGACAGGCCAAGGAGAACGTAAGTGAGCTTAATATTATTGTGTCATGGTTTCACCCCAGCGAGCAGCCAAGCATCAGGCAGCTGCTTGCTCACTCCCTCACCAGTGGGGTTGGGGAGAGAATGAGAAGGGTAAAAACCAGAAAGCTCATGGGTTGAGATACAGATAGCTTAATAGGGAAAGCAAAAGCCACACAAACAGAGCAAAGGAAAACAAGGAATTAAGTCACTGCTTCCCATGGGCAGGCAGGTGTTCAGCCATCTCCAGGACAGCAGGGACCCATCATGCCCCCCTCCTCCTTCTTTCCCCCACTTTATGTACTGAGCATGATGCCATATGTTTTGGAATGTCCCTCTGGTCAGTTGTGGTTACCTGTCCTGTCTGTGTCTCCTCCCAGACACTCCCAACTTCCTCACCAGTGTGGCATTACAAAAAGCAGAAAAGGCCTTGGATCTGTGTAAGCCCTGCTCAGCAATAACAAAAACATCTGTATTGTCAACCCTGTGTTCAGCACAAATCGAAAGCACAGCTGCACACCAGCCACTGTGAAAAAAATTATCCCAGCCAGTACCAGCATATATTGTCAGAAATTTTTGATGTTTTAGAAATACCAAAATTGCGGTTTGTTTGGTTTTTCCTTTGACATTCCTGATTTTGGAGTCCTGATAACTAAATAGACAACCTTTTAAGAATGGAAACTTTTTAGAATTGGTTATGTACTTTTTTGTAGGTATCTTCCCACAAGATAGGCTATGGGCCTATCTGCTAAAGCTTTTGCTGGGCAGACTTTAAAGTTACTTTGTTTGTATTAGCTTGTGTGATCACGTATGTTTGTACTTGACTAAATTGCACATAATGACTCACTATCTCAATTATGCCAGTAATACAGTAATTTTTTCTCTACCATGGATCTTTTCTGTGGTTAAGAAAATACACTTCTTTTTCCCTTCAGTGCTACAGTGATGTGGAAAGCCTTGGTAACGGCTTCAGAGGCGTTTGTCTGGACTGTAAATGGGTGTCACTTTTTAATTCTTCGCCTATAAACTGATTTCACTTCCTTTAAAATCCTGTAACTTGTGTAGGCTCTACTTGAGAAATCATTGAGATTTCTGGGTAGAATTTTTCTGTAGTTTTGACTCTGAATCAGATTTATAGAAATCAGCCATAGCTTTCTTACATGAATTTTGCAGAATAGCTTACTTCCTGAATTAGTCAGGATCTTAAAACCCAAGTAAAATAGCATTATGCTTTTCCTTATGTCAGTGTCTTTAAATCAACTTCTTTGTAAAGTCCTTTCCAATGCTAGGATGGGTGAGTTAGTAGAAAACTGTGGAACCAGTGTTATAGGAACAGAGAACTAATCATAAATGTTTCTGTTGATACACGGTTGTTGCAGTTAATGACTGAAGGGTAGTAACACACTTTTTCTGCACAGTTTAGTCTGCATTTGCTACAGGGTGTTTATATAACTGTGTTTAAATTATTCTTTTCATCAAACTTTGCAGAAGAAGCTAAGATTTCTACATCGACATTTGGTTAAATTGGCTGAGGGATGTGGCAGGTTTGCTGCAGCTGTTGGCGGAGAAAAAGAAAATAAAGGTGGCAGAGAAGGAAAAGTTTTTAGAGTATTTTTACCCTAACACAGTAGAAAGTAGTTTTGAGCTTGTGCTTCTACCAGCAGTATGTAATTTGAAATATCATACTGATAGCATGAGATGTGAGTAAAAATCTGTATTAAGCAATCACAATATTTTAATTTTAAGGAACCTGACTTAGAAGCACTGGCAAAGCAAGCAGAGGAAAGGAAACAAAGAGCAGAGACAAGACATAGAAAAGCTCTGATAGAGCAGAAGCACCAAAAAGAAAAATTATTTCGTGAGCAGGCCAGGTATGCAAAAGTTACTTAGTTTTATTAAGAATGCATTTTACAGTGTCATAAGGTGAACAGCAAAAATTTTGATGCTTCTTGCTTGGAGTTTTTTCAATCTTGAAATTTTATGGGTTAGAGAATTAGTGCTCGTGGACAAAGCTTGTGGCTTTTGATAAAAACTGTAGCTTTAAAACCAAGACAAGGATGTCAGTATTCCAGCTGGCCTGACAGACTCTCCAGGAGTTCAGTGACCTATGAAATGAAATGTTGTCAGGTCAGTTTCTTATGGAGAGTTACCCACTTGAAAAAAGGACCTAGTGCATTAGTCATGTTCTTCCTTCTTAGGTTTTTTTTTATTTTTATTAAGCAGATTGGACCAAACTTGAGCTGGCATGGAAAATGGTCTATGTCCTTTTGGGCATAGATGTACTTGAGTAGAGCTGAGACCTGTTAATTAAGTATGTCTACACTTGACCAGTTAAAGTGTGTTGAGGTGCTCGATGCTTTCTAGAAACTTAAGTCAAAAGCAGAGATCTTGCATTGCTTTTGGAATGATTGTGTGTATTAAGATTTTTGCGTAATTTGAAGAAGGTAATTTTTAATGCTGCCTTCCAGCCTAAGTTCTGTTGTCTTTTTATATGCTTCCCCATCGCTGTGGCCCGAGCATTCAATGCAGGTACTTAGGAATCTGATTTTAGGTTTCCTTTTTATTTTGCACTGTTCTGTTAATGTTGCTTGCATAATTTTCCTTCTCTATTCTCTTTTGTGATTTGTTTTGTTTTTGTTGCCCAAGACGAACAGATGCACGTAAGCGTGCTCTGGAAGTGGAAAGACAAAGAGCAGCCAAAGTTGCAAGCCTGCCACCTCCTCCACCACGTCCTTTTGAGGTATGTATCTGTGATACAACAATGATCACAATTTCAGGGGTACCATATATGTTTATTGGTCTCTGCGTACCAAGTGATAGGACAAAAGGAAATAGCCTCAAGTTGCACCAGGGAAGTTTAGAATGAATATTAGGAAAAATTTCTTCACTGGCTTGTCAAGCACTGGAACAGGCTGCTTGGGGAAGTGGTGGAGTTGCCATTCCTGGAGGTATCTAAAAGATGTGAGTTGTGGCACTCAGGGACATGGTTTGGTGGTGGACTTGGCAGTGCTGAGTTAGTGACTGGAGTTGATGAAGGTTTTTTCCAACATAAATGATTCTATGATCTTTGATTTTCATTTAAAGACTTTACTTTCTACAGTCTTCATAAAATAGTGATAGTCAACACTGAAATTCTGTGTGCCTCTTCTTAGGCAGAGATAAGTTGAAGATATTCCTGAGATTTAATGCTGCTCTTTGTGTGTGCGCATTTCTTTGTGGTCATGTTAGTTTTAGAACAGTAAAGCTATGAATCTTTCTGGTTTAGTTAATGTGGATAAGAACATCTTTTTAGGAGAAAGTTGAGGGAAGAGGAAGCTGAGAGAATATTAATGGAGGACATGTTAAGTACAAAGACAAGTCCTGCAGGATATTGAGTTACCTAACCTGGCGGCTGCACTACTGAGAACATGAGGCTGAGCCAAAGAAGAGGGACAGTCTGATGGCTCATTGTTCAAACTTCCAGAAAAGAGTTAAAATGTGTTAGTGTACCCAAAACTTCTAAAAAACCACAGCAACTTAGCATTCTATGAATAGACACTTTTCAGTGAAGTTAAAGAAAAAGCTCTTTTCTCTGGTCAACTAATAAATTGGATATAATGGCTCTGAGTTCCCTGAAGCAAGTCTGTACTTGACAAGTGTTGCTTTGCTGTTAGGTATAATTATATTGTGGTTCTGTGGTTGCCCTGCTCTGAGGTGAGTGTGACAACTGTTGTAAGTGGGATTTGTATTAGTGCATTAAACTTAAGTGCTTTTAAATTAGTGCTTTTGAAACATGACACTGATGAGCGTCAGTTTGTGTTGAGGGGTTTGCCTAAGACTGTTAGATGCTCTCAGTTGTTAAAGCCCTCTAGATGCTGATGTGGTTTATTAATTATTACATTTATATAAGGTTTTAAACTATATTTTCAGGACAGAATTTGGTGGAGTAGGTTTCTTCTAATAATAATTTAGCTTTACAGATCACTTCTGTTTAGTTGCTTTGCTGGAGATACTGTTCCATGATACAGCTGTAGTTATACTTTCCTTCCTAGAGTTTTGAAGTGAAAAAGATCACTGCAGTGAAGTCCTGTGGTGCTGGCAACTTTTCTGTTACACGTTACCATATTGCTGAAGCTTTGGTGGACAGAGAAGTGGATGGAGAGCAGGTGATTAACTCCCAGTGTTTGTGCTACAGGCTTACATATATGTTTCTTTACATTGCATACAGTGTCTGCATATCAGCTGTTGTGTTTTCTAGAACCTGTTTAAAGATGTGAACTTGTATAAAGCAGCTGTTACACTACTTGCTAAAGAGAATCTTAGATGGGCAAACTTGTAAAGCCTGTGACATACTCAGTCACTTGGGGGATCACACCTGGCAGTCCCTTGTAAACAGGCCTTTATAAGAAAGTGAGATCACAAGACTGGCATCATGTTCAAACACCCAAATTGGAAGACTTGTGACTTACGCTGAGCTGATAGCTGCAGTTGCCCTGCCTTTCTCTCTTCCCCTCTTTTTAGCAATGTACTCCCAGATTTGCCTTGTATTTGCCTTGCTTATTTGGAAGGATTTTTTTTGCCTAAGTATATTTTTATTTTTATGTTAGTAGGATTTTTCTTCTTTGATAATTACAGATTGTTTCTGATTTCCTAAATGAGATTGAAAATATTTCAGGGTTTTTTCCCATTTAAAACAAAACCACAAGGATAGACGTACTTGATCTGTGATGTTGACCATATTATTCATTTTACCATGTATTGTAGGAAAAATAACCATTCTGCTATAACAAATCATATAAATGATCATGCCTGGTACAGCTTGAAACTGGAACACTCTGACACCTAAACTTACAAAATACGTAAATACGCATTTTTTTCTAGAGGTAAAAAATGAGCTTGGTCCTGCTTGCAACATAAATATTGAAGGTTGTTCATGTGGCATTGTATGTCATTTTTAAAGTGCTTTTGCTGCAGGATTATTCATTTATTTATTGTTGTGTATGCTTTAAACTGTCAAAGAACTTCATGGACTAAACTATTGATTGACTGCCAGCCAGATGCTCATTTAGCTGCTGAAGAAGAAGGGAGACGTTTGGAGGAGCTACACAGGGAGGCAGAGAGGGAGAGAAGAAAGCAGCTTGAAAAAGCACATATTAGAGGAAGTCACGCCTGGAAGAAGATCCAATTGGCCAAGGTAGGCAAAGTAGTTATGCCTGTTTTTAATGTCAGAACAACCACTGTTAAGCAAGTTGTAGGTAGGTGGTTCATTACATTAAGGAATTACATTTGCAGGAGGGAAACTGATGGACTAAACAAAGTTTGGAGAATGTCTTTGAAAAAATATATCAAAATCTGTTCGCTTGTTTTGGCATCTGGAAGGAGTGAGAATGAAAGAACATCCTCTAATTTTTGTTATCTGAATGTTTGACCAGCTATTAACAAATAGGTAATAGTCAAGCAAAACTTTTTTAATAGGTAGTGAATTCTACTTTTCCACATTAGCTTTACTTGGAGTTGGTTATTTTGTACTTTAAGGTAAAAGATTATTGCTAAGAAGGTAATGGGGTTTTTTTATTTCTTGAAAACTTTTTCAAGTTTTTACTTGAAGACTGACATTCTGTTAGCGTGCAAGTCTGGAATGTTGAAATTGTTTCCTTTAAGAAGTAAAAACTGAGCGACTGAGAAAAGCCTTTGTACTGAGAGCTACACTTAGTGGTTTGTTACCTTCATAATTATTTTTGATGGGTGGAGAAAACAAAAGCTTGCTTTTTATCAGCTGAGATGATTGGCCTAGAATGAGTAACCAAACTAAAATGGGGATTTCTGGAAATACTACTGGTGCTCCTGAAATTAATAGAAATAAGCCCTCCAACAAACTTATTTTTTTTAAATAGCTCTCACATACATTCAGTGTGCCAAAGAGTATTCAGCTTACATCTTAAAAAGTAGCAATTGCTGAATTATATACTAACAAAAGTTACTTGGCAAAAGAAGTACTCGTTTACCTTATAAAACAAAAGATTTAATATTCTCGAGGAAAGTTGGCCTACAGGTGTAGAGTCTGATCCCTTATTTAACATCAGATCTTCTAGGTAGTACTGATGACTCCTGTGTCTGAACGGCTGATATAGCCTTCTCCTCAGGAAGCACATTCTCCCTAGAGTAAGATTAACTTTGAACATTAACCAAACATCAGTGTAACCAAATGGAAGCATTTTGTATCAGTCCTGATATGTGGCTGTCTGAATATGAACACTGAAGGGTTATGTTATCCCTTTTTTATTCTTGAAGAACAGGGAAAAGCTCCTGGAAGAACTGGAGCAAATGCAAGCTCAGGATCGGATGCGCAGGAGACAGGTTGTCGCACAGAAGCCACCTCAGCTTTCAGTGCCACCATACAAACGCATGGAAATAAAAGAAGAATGGCAGAGAGAATTGGAGTCTGCGTTTGAAGAAATGTACAGTGAAGACAGGAGTAAGTTCTTTGTTGGAGGTCGCTGAATCTGGTACCCAGCAGAGGGGAGGCTGCTGCAGCTGCCTCCTTCCAAGTTCAGCCAGTAGCAAGGCCTTGTGTGTATTCACAGTGGGCACACACACAAACAGCCTTCCAGGGCACATCCACACAGCTGGCCATGCAGGCCAGCAGGGAAAACTCAGCACTCATATTAAGTACAACAGCCCAAATAGCCTCCTTCTGTTTACTGCTCTGGCTGATCAAGATGAAGGACTGTTAGTGGGATATATGTCTGTAATATGGTATGGATCCCTCCAGCAGTTGGTCTTAGACACTCAGTCTATCCAGGAGTTGTCCCCTGTATCCCAGGTCTCTTTCTGCTACACTGCAGATCCTCCTTAGGTCTTAGACAGCCAGTCCATCCAGTGATTCATGCTGGAGCCTTACAGTTACCTCTCATACTCAGTTATGCACTCAAATGCACATGTGCTCAAATATGTGCTATGGATCACTTGGTGAATAGCTTTAGACTTTCACTCTACCGAGCAGCTGGCCCTTGATCCTTAGTCTTCCCAACTGCTGGTTGCCGGGCATGTGACCCCCCCCAAGATCTGCTGCTCCACGCAGGTGTTGCTACACAGACCCAGCTGGGCATGTCAGCGTATGCATAGACATGCGCATCCTATGGGTTCCTGTGGAAACTGACCTTGGATCCTCTTGTAGTCTTGGAGATGCACATGCATGTGCTGGCAGGTTTCTTAGGATCCCTTCCTCTCCTCTGTAGCTGGCTTGAATGCTTGGATCTCCTGATCCCTCCACTAGACAAGTTGTGGATCCCCTGGCCTCTGCAATACCCAGCCCAGTCTTAGAGCTGCCTGATGTGAAGCTCCTAAGCCTTGTCCCATTCTTGCTGGCTAGTCTAGCTTGTGATTTGCAAGCCTCTGCATGCTGATACTCATACCCACCTAAATGCACTTCTTATGGCCTCTGTGCTTGGCAGTGCTGTAGACACGGGTGCACCTGTGAGTTTTAGTCCCCATTTCAGTTGCTGGCCCTTATATGTCTATGCACACATATGCATACATAGGAAAACAGCTAGAAGTGGAATTTAGTGAGAAGACAGAACAGAGTGTCAGGCACAGTGCATGGCCAGACAAATGTACTGACTGTCTCATTTAATCTCACTAATTTACATTTTTATCTCATACTTGTTCTATGCCTGACTAACTTGCTCCTTTCCTTTTCCCTGCCTTGGGTTCCTCCCCTAAGTATATGTAACAAGCATACAATTCCAAGGTGATCTTCCCCTATGTCCCACATCCCCTGTAGGCAGTGACCCCCTCAGTCAGTAAGGTGATCATGGGAGAGTTCCTGGACTGCAATCCTCTGGGATTTCACGCCTGGACCATGTGATCACTCCCCTGTGGCAGCCCTGTGAGCAGCCAGGTCAGGGTGTGTCTTTTCCCTGATGAAGTTACTGGGATCATGTGTAATTTTTCCTGTGATCTGCTTTTGGTGTAAAGGTGAGCCTTTCCTCACATCAGCTTCTATTTTGAAAAACATAGCGTATTCTAGTGGAAACTCCTATGGAAGTTCTGAATGAAGAGGTGGCTATTGATCTAAATAGTTTTGAATCTTCTATTTTGGCAGGAAAAAAACAAGTTGGGTTAAGTCTGCTGTGAAATACCCTATTGATATTTGAATTTCCTGGGGATTTGTGTGTGAGTGTAGTGTTGAAATGTTGTTTGCTTTGTATTCCAAATGGTCATTTTATTTCATTGTGTTCTTTTAATTAGACATGAAAGGAGACCTGATTGTGCAGTTTGAGCCACAACCTTTGCCAGCCCCTTCTGACAGAGCTCAAGATAATGATCTTGATATCTCTTTGGAGCATGAATCTGCTTGTGATACTCAACCAGAGTTTCCTTGTGATACTCACCAAGGATCAGTACATGTGATACAAGAGGAGGTCCCTAATGAACCAGAAAGTAAAACTTACAAACTTCATATTTAAGTTAAACCTTTTCATTTTATATTAGAAAAGATTAGTCTAGTATGTCAAAAAAATGAATTTTAGTAATAAGTAAAATGCCTTAAGTAGTAAAACTTAATGTGTGGAGAATATTTCAGTATAATTTGGTTTATGTTTTGCCTAGATGGTAATACTTTAATGATTATGAATTTAAAAATGAAAATGTGACTTCTTTTTTTGATATGCTTCAGTTCATTAGTATGCTGACAATAATTTTCTGTTGTAAGAACTACACTGTTAGTAGCCATAATTATTCCTATATAATTAGTGTAAATTATGGACTGATGCTGATGTGTGAACTTAAATGTTTTCTGTTTTGAGATATTTCAAAGTTAACGCTTTATAGTCTGCTTATTATGTGTCCTTTATGTTTAGATTTGTGCTTGAGCTGCTGTATATTGTGAGTAGGCTGGAATGGATGCATGAGTGTGTCCTCTTTGCTTGTGACGTGTCCAGGGTCGTGTGATGTTAGCCAGAAGTGTCTCAGTGAACTTCGCTGCTTGGCTAAGCGCTTCTGCATCCCTTGGGTGGCACAGTCTGCTGTTTGGTCTGTGGTGCATTGTGTTGCCAGTGCTGATAGAAAGCAGAGGGCAGGTGTGGGGATAGTACTGCCTATTTCTGCTACAGGTTGACTACAAAACACTGCATCCAGCTTAGGCCTTCTTTTATAGCTTGCAGAGACAAATTATTGTTTCTCTCTTGCAGGTAAGAGAAAATTTTGCTAAGGTTTTAAAAATATACCTGAGCTATTTGTCCACCTCTGTAAGCAATAAAAAGAAATAGATGGGTTTTTTATGATACAGAGATATTCATTACCCAAAACTCTTAGTAGTATATATTCTTTATAGGGCATGAAGAAGGAAAAACTTGCCAACCTCGATCAAAACTTGCCTTAAAGAAATTGTTGAACAAGATTAGAAGCCAAAAAGAGGAGTGGACATCAAAAAGTGAGAAAGAGAGTCAAAATGAATTTGAGGCTATTGAATCAGGCACAATTGGTATTGAAGAGAGACCATTATGTGATTTACAAATTGATAAGGAGCAGCAGAAAAATACAGTATCTGAAGCCAAAGGTAGGTGGTACATACTTGCATCAAAGTTTGTTGTGTAGGAGCAAAAAGACTTGGACTGGGGAACTGTGACAGTGACTGTGACAAAACTGTTTAATGAACTTTCAGTGTTAAATGTTTTGTCACTTTGAATAAAAGTACAGTTTCTTATCTGTGACCACAATGCATTGTGGATTTGTTGAAACCACAAATAGGAGAGGGTTTTGTTCTTATGTCTAACCTGTTCATTAAGATCTTGAAGAGAACAGATGTCTAAAATACATTTCTGTCTTTCAAATCTCACCCAAATTGTTGTCAGACTTGGTGTTCCCAGTGCTTTAAGAGGTATTTACCTCCAGGGATAGAATTCTCAGTGCGGAAGTCAGCATTGAAGTTCTGTACCTGTTGAACTGAAAAAGCCACTTTCTTTGGAGATTCACAGCTATAAATGCCCAAGACAAGCATCAGTTGATTAGTTTTTTTCTGTTTTTAGGCACCATTCTGAAAAACCTTTTTGTGAAATTGGAATTTATAGCAATTACACATTGCAATTTGTTTGGTAGCCAGATCATCTTAGGGTTAATTCCCATGTCTGTCCTTGGTGCCCTTCTGGTTAGGCTGGTGTTGAAGGTGGTGATCTTGTATGCTGAGTGGGATTTCTGAAGTTTTAAACTGATCACGTTGTGGCATGTCTTTTGATTTTTTGGTTTTTTTTTTTGCTTTCATAGGGTGCTTGTTTTTTTAAACAAGATAAAGTGATTTAGTTCCATCATGTACATGGCTATGCCATCATAATGCCTGGGGATTGGAGAGTGCAGCACGGGTGAAACCATGCCTTGGGGAAAATGTGCTGCTATTTGAAGCTAACAGTACAGGATTGAGACTTGCTTTTTGTGCAATAGCCAAGTGTTAGATCATTTGCCCAGTGACTGCCAGTTTTAGAAACTCTTTGTTACAAGAGGTTAAGGTGTGACTTTTGATTCTTCAGGGTGATCTTGCTCTTGGCCTCCCAAGTAATCTGTTAGAAGTAATTTTCAGTGCCATGGAAGCTGGGACATTACTGTGTATTCAAGAAAGACACACAGTAAAGGGCCATTAAAGACTTAAATAATATAAAAAACTGATTTTCCAGCTTATGGGGACAGGCGGAGGAGTAGGGTATAGATCTTTTCAAGAGCAGCTTATGCATTTTGTTTAGAGATACTGGGAAACTATAAAGCAAGATGTAAAGAAGATCCAAGGCTCACTCTGGCTGCAATTGCAGCTAAATAACGTGTATTTTAGACCCTATGAAAATGTTGAAAAATACGGTTGCAGATGAAAAGTCAGTTCTAATCCATCCTCAAGAACAAGCAGCTAAAATCAGAATGGAAGAGGAGAGACAGAAGTGGGTAAGTGTGTTTGTATTTATTTTTATCTCAATGGTAGTTTAAAAAATGATTTACAGAAGATTTTGAAATGTTTCAGGCTATACAGCAGCTATAGGTGCTCTTAATATCTAAACTTTTACTGTAACATTTTCCATACTTTTTAAAAATGATGATGCTGTAACTGGAGTTTCAGATAGAGTGGAAACCCTCAGTTTCTTCAAATCTAACAAGTGCTGTAGGCAAGGGATGTAGTAATGGTTAAATGGGAATCCCAGTTATACATTAATACCTTTGTTTTATAAAGGGAGGATACAGTCAGCAATACACAAATCTGAAAACTTTATTAACCCTGTGTAATAATGTGGGAAAGTCTATGGGATTGTGTTTAGACTGACAGGAAAAGCATACAAACCTTGAGTAATTTTTTTCGGTTCTCTCAGAAGCAAATGCAGAAAGTTTTTTGTGTCTCTGGGAATGCAATATTTGTTATATTTAGAAAATAATAACTCTGTGTATTATTTCATTATATCTATTGTGTATGTGTTTCATTGTATTTTAATTATTGTTGTATCCCTAGAGACCTACCATCTGTTATGTGGTGGTTTACCAATAAAAAAAAAGTTGAAATTTGGGTCTTAAATTGTAGAGCTTAAGTTAAGAAATAAAGGAAACAAAATTTTGACAAAACAGTAATATTTCAGAAAAGAAAAGCAACAGATCCTTTGTGAAAATGTGGCTACTTTCTTGAACCTTCATTTTCTCCCACTTTGCCCTTGGCCAGGTGTACGTATTGCTGTGTTCACAATAACTGTTCTCAGGTCCAGCTTTTTCTCAGGTTGCTTTTCCTGACATCCCCATTCAGACTGTCATTAAAGGCTGTTGTCCACCTTTGCCAGTACTTTGAAATTTTTCATTGCTTCCATTCTAAAAGCACATGTGCTGTTGCTAAGTGTGGATATAAGTGAATTGTAGCTGATGGGTATGTGGAAAGAGAATAAAAATAAACAGACTACTTCAGAGGTTTATGGACTGCTCTCAAAGTGGTTATACATCAGCTATTTCAGAAACATTTGTAAAGCTTGCATTAGTGCTTAATTAAATATGTTGAGCTCCAATGAAAAACTCAGTAAAATGCAAGGTAGATTTCTCAAGTAAGTTTAAGAAAGGGACTTCTTTTACAGTCTTTGGAAAATTATAATGTATCTCAAATGGATTCTGTTCTTATCCATTTTATTAATTTGAGAACAGATAATAATGCAATATTAAATGGATTCAGGGACTGTTAGAAATATTAAGCCAGTAAAACAAAGTTATTCCTATAAACTTTGGAACTTCTTTTAAAGAGCTGTTGCAATTTGGAAATAACCTGTCACAAGCAATAGAATTTCTTCTGTAATTTGGAACAAAAGTTTGTGTGTGGTAGTGTATGAGCAGTCTGGTTTCTTTGTCATTCAGTTCTAGAGATTCTCCCTCATTTTTCTTTTCGATAGAATGAAGAAATAGAGAAACAGAAACAGGAGCAGCTGGTCTTGATTAAAAAAATTGAGGAAGAGAAAGCTCTTTTGGAGGCTGATTATCTGAGGATCCAAATGCAAACCTGTTTGGAGGAGGCTAAAAAAAAAGAAGAGGAAGTGCAAGGCCAGCTGGTGCAAAGCCACAGTCTCTCCCCAGATCAGCAGAACCAAACAGAACATGAGGTGAAGAATTACAAAAAATTGTGTATAGGTTTTTATTTACTATTATAATAAAGAACACCATTTACCAATTTTAAACTATATCAATCAAGACAATTTTTATTTCTTAGGCTGTGAATTAGAAATTTGTACATATAAAAGCTTCCTTTTCTAGTGTACAAGCTTCTATTTTACATGTATAACTGGACCCAAAGGAGTGGCATGAATCTGTGTCAGGGGAGGTTTGGGTAAGATACTATGAAAAAAGGGTTTTTAACTGAGAGGGTGGTTGGGCACTGTAACAGCTCCCAGAGAAGTGGTCACAGCACCAAGCCTCTCTGAGGTCAAGAAGTATTTGGACAATGCTCTCAGGTACATGATGTGACTCTTGGGAATGGTCCTGTGCAGGGCCAGGAACTGGACTTTGCTGACCTTGTGGGTCCCTTTCAACTCAGGCATTCTGGGATTTTATGATTGTGACTTTGGCTACTGTATTGTCCCTCTACAGTCCAAGGGACAGCATGTCTGTATATAATACCTGTTAGTAAAATCTGATTATAGCCACATAATGATTCTGCATGTAGACATAACCTTTTCCAAGAAGATAAAAAGAAACCATAGCAGGAGAAAAAAGACACAAAAATCTGCCTCTGTTTAATTCTCTAACAGCTGCTTAAAGAAGAGGAGTTTATAGAGGATGCTGAAGGAAAGTAATCTTTTTTATATATAAAATCTTTCTTCATTTGCACGACCTGTACTCTTTTGAGAGCCTGATTGCCTTGGAAGTGCAGTTATATTGGCTCATTGCTCCCTGAGTTTGCAGGGTATATTTACTTCCTTAGGCTGAGCTGCTGTAAGCACCATTGACTTTGATGGTGTGTGCAGAGAGAGGCTGTAGCTGTGGGCCATCTGTTCTAGTAACTCCTTTAGCTTCATTGCCTCAGGC
>WEKY01046838.1:0-16108 GCA_013390045.1 Picathartes gymnocephalus
CCCGTGTACTATTTTCCAAAGAAATAAGTTTTAACAGTTTGTGTTCACATTCCTGGTGTTGACCTCAAATTCTCTTCCAGATGTCAGTGTGACAACTGACCAGCCAACTCCAGAATCCAAAAATAATCTGCATAAATCCTTTGATTAAGAAAAACCTCCTGTCTGCTGACTAGAATGTCATTCAAATCTCCAGCATACATTAGAATTAGGTTTTCTCTTCATTGCAAACTCCTGATGCAACCCCTCATTTAAACAATTAACCTTCCAAATTAACATTTACAAGCTTAAGAATTTAAGTCTAACTTGGAGTTTACAGAACCTAGTAATCATTCTGGGTTGCTTTTTTTTGTTTGTTTTGGCTGTTTTGCATGTTGAGGGTTGTACAGGTTATTTTTTGTTGCTGTTTTAAGTTTGGGGTTCGGTTTTTAGGAATTTTTTTAGTTTGGGTTGGTTTTGTGGGGTTTTTTCAAACTACATCAGAATAATCTTAAATTCTTACTCTAGGATATATGTGCCTCAGCTATCGAAGAAATGTAACTGCTATAGCTACATCAGCAAATCATTAACTTCAGTACAATGTAATGCAGCCGTACAGAATGCAGCGTAGGAGGAAAAAGAATTGCCCTAAAATCTAATTAGATACCTGGGAGATTAGTCTGTGCTCTGAGCTTCACTCATGACTACGAGCTAGCTTGGGTAAAAACTTATTGTGCAAAAAGCTGCAGCCACTTAGTATTCTGCAGAAACAGAGAACCTCTTAATCCAAGTCTCTCTTCGAACATAGTGGGAAGAACTACTGTGCTTTACACGAATAAAATGCTATCAGAAGACTCCATTCTATGAGGGTCTTCTTCCTAGTTACTTCTCAATTTTAACTAGTCAAAATACCCACAATAAGGAATTTTAACTGCAAAACCTATGTGCCAACGAGGCTGCATCTGTGGACAGAAGCCAAGCAGGAAATGCCACTGTCATAACATTTGTAAACAACCTTAGTTTAGGATATGAAGATACTCTAAGAATTAGTCAATTATATTAAACCCACCTAGAATATTCTTTCCCTAGTATCGGCATCACCTGATCAATTACAATTTTTAATGTTTCATAGCTTTTTTACAATAAGATTTGCTCAACATATTTTTCTGTTCATAGTTTTCAGTGACTACAATCTAAAAGATCTTCAAAGACTCAGAATAAACACTAAGCCAACATATAACATGGAACTTATATAGTAGAAGAATGGAAATTATTAAGAACTTCTTGGTGGTTTTTTTTTGGTTTTTTTTGTTTTTTTTTTTTTTAACTTAAACTGAGAGAAACTAAGTTTTTGCATATCCTGATGTTTATATCCATGGCTTATACAATACGGGTAACAAAGTATACAGAAGGAGCAACTTCAAGACACAGCATTCAAGGAAAGAGAGTGAAGAAAGTCCTGTATTGGTAAGGCAGCTTAATACAATTAACTTAAAACCAAATCATACTAATCTCTGTTTTAACTAAAAATGCCTCCCCTATCTCCAGGTACTTTATGACTGCATCTGTACAACAAACAGATAGAAAACATTCCCAAGCATTTGAATTTGTGTACTCTTAAACTGCTTTTGGTTTGTGCCAGCTACCACTTTTTCAAAGAGTAGGGAACACAGTTAGGAGTGAACTGCAGGATTAGGATTCCCAACAGATGATCTGGATACAGCCACCATTCCTAAAGGTGGTATAGATGGAAGTTCAGTTGGTTTCTGTTCCAAAAAATGGTGCTGGTTTAACAACTATCCAGTGGGTGCTTATGTGTTCTACTCCACTGATGATCACAGCATTTAAACTTTGCTAATGCCAGTCAGTATTTTGCTTTACACAATTAAAATCCTACTCATTCTCCTTAATGAATGTCTTCCCAGTTGGAAATAGTTCTGGTAATATTAAAAAGAGCATCCCATAGCCATTAAGCTTTATTGACACTATTTTATGCATACAGAGATAGTGCAATAAAACTAATTTTCTTCCATATGGCCCTGCTAACTTTTTTTACTTGCTCCTTTAACACTCTTTACCAAAACAAATCATTTTTCTTTATCACAGTAGCAAGGTTACACTTGAAAGTTACACAGCTCCAAGGCAAGACTACACAAGAAAGATAAGCATGTGAATGTTACAAACCACATGAGACTTGAAAACTCCCCAAACAGAAAATAAACAGCGACGAGGAAAGTGTTAGAAGAAAGTATCATCTCTGTGCCCTGCCTATGCAACTGGAAACAGCATCTCAGGCGAGACAGATCATTTGTTTTAATAAACCACAATCATGCATCTTTTTAAGCCAGTAAAGTTGTTTAATCACCTTAAACTTTGTTCATATCGTTAAAGCAGAATTACTGTTATTCTATAACACTTATGGCCTAACAACTCAAATTCAGGTTAATGAAGGAGCAGTAAGATTCCTGGTAACAAATAACTATACACTGTAAACACAAGTAATAAGGTTATCATGTATGAGGTTCAGACTGTCACATCATCTTTTACACCATTCTGGAACTAGGTTATGTACTGTGAAATATCTTCAATTGCAGAAGTTTAGAAAACACCTGCTCGTAGCCTTGCAAGCTGAACTAGTTGCTAAGTTTCAGATCATCAGTTTATAAAATTCACTGTGACTTGAATTCTTACTGTGCAGGGCCTACCTGTAACACCCAGCATCTGAATGTATAAAGATGGTACATGCAATCACTCAACCCGTTAGTTACAACAGACACTACAGAATTCATTACTTAAACCTTCCTTCATTTCTGAACATCAGTTTCCAGGATGGACTCCCATCTCACCTAAACATTTCAATGAGACCTTTCTTAGGCTAAATGACCCATGGCATCTACACACCCAGAGTCTGCTGGCTCCCTTAGCTGTGTAAGTTTTGAGCACTAGAAAGAAAAGCAAAACCATAAGAAAACAATCTCGAAACAAGATAAAAACAGCTCTCAATAATAAGGTAGAAGTCTTTATATCTCAAGGAAAAGAGCAATCTGCTTGGCAAAAATTCTTTGGAGAAGGCCAGATAACTGCTACAAGTTTTTCTCAGTCTCATTTTTACAGCTGAGAACAGTGTGGACACTTGCTCACCACATACTGGTGCTCCCATCATAGTGTCCCATCTAGCCAAGTCAGTGACACTGTTCACTTACCTGTACAACTGGAAGAAGTACTATGAGTTCTTCCCAACACTGTTTTTACAAACTAGAGCTTCCATCTTTCAATTGACCTTCGAGGAGTACAAATACTCAATGGAAATGCTCCATCCTGGTACTTGAAAACTAAAAAGTATACAGGAAGACATTATCTTTTTTCCCTCCTTGCCCGCTGGAATAAAAACTGGGACAAGGAAGTTTCAGTATTTCCGTGGTCCCACAGAGCTTCTGCTTTAGGTTCTCCTTCAGCAATTGCTTCTGTAATTCTTCAGAGTTTTTCAAAATTGAAGTAGCAGCATGGTATTGACATGATTTATCTCACTTTTACTGTTCAGTGCTAATGGGATTTAGAAGGTGCATGGATTTTTCTTGTGGCGCACTGGGATCTGCATCAACACAATGCCTTCTACTATTAATACACACCAATGTGCTCAAGTCCTTATGAAATTCTTTGAGAAAATATTTTCGTGATGCTTTAGCAGGCAATTTATATAGCCAATTGATCATCTGAATTTACAGCCTTCAGTTCCACTCACAAATAAAAAGTTATCTTAAATTCCAAGTTCTCCTGAACACGTACCCAAAGGATAAACAAATTGCTTTGTTGTATAAATTCACAGCACAAAAATCTTATTTTAACGTTTTTTCTCTCACAGTCTTATAATATCCCAAAGTCTTCATTTCTCATGCAATTTAAATTTTATTTCTGTATGATAACAGGCACAATGTACTGTTGTACTTCTGAATCATATATTGAGTGATGACCTCTGATCTCTCTCCCCTACCCCCTTGGCTTCCAGTTAACAGTTTATGAACTGAAAATAGCATGAGGCTGAACCTCAGAATAATCTCATTAGTATCATTTATTTTCTTTAGTCATACTTTCAATCTCTATAACTTCCTGAGGAAATGGGTTTCATGACTTTATTACACTTCATGTGAAAAATATTTCCTTTTAGCTTAGGAAAGGAAAAATACTTTTTAAAAACCTGTTAAATGTGTGTGCCCTATTTCTTGCATTACAAAAAAACAGACAGTGATGTCGGTGCTACAGAAACTATTGCAATTTTCTAGACTTTTATCATCTTGTTCTCCTCCTTTTCTAACCATCATTGCCTTTTCAGGCTTAAGAAAACTAAGAAAGCTAAAATATGACTGACTACCAAATTCATCCCTAACATACCTTTTTCCTGCATCTACTTGAAAAGCATCAGAGCAGTCAGGGAACTAAGTAATCAAAGCAGCTCCTGAGTTTGGAAATATTGGTGTTTAGTGCTCCCTGTTAAGAGATTAACTTCTAATGGTTTGGACACAACTGCAGAAAACAGAATCTATGAAAATCTGCTGACTGAAAATAAAGGTAACTCTCAAAAAACAGAACTCAAGATGTAGTGGCAAAGACATATTAAATTCCCTTGTGAAAATACCAGAATTGCAGGTACAAATATCAAACACTAATACCATTTCCAACCTTTTGAACTGTAAAATTAGAACAAGCTTAACATGGGAAAGACAACATAAAAGTCAACAAAAATCAGTGCATGGAACTAGCTATTTGATGCTTCTATCATCATCTAGTCTACATGCAAATGTGATTGTTGTCCTTAATTTCTTATAAGCAAGGGATAAAAGAATTCCTCTGAGCCACTGAATAGTTAAGTGTTGACTCGAAATAAGTTCTTAAATCTGATTTATCCGCCTTTGAACTAACAGTGTAGTATGATGCTCTTCAAAGACAGCAGGATGAGATGTAGCTAAGGGATAAAGTCAGAAGAACCTTTCAGCAAGCTGAAAAAGTAAGGTAGTTGCTTGACAGATCTCTTCTTTCACAAATTCTTCAGTGTGCTTTGTTGGCTGATAATCAGTCTGCTCCCTGTATTAAGGCCAGTCCATTTTGAAAAACATGACAGATATTCACATACCACGGTATAAAGAGTGCCTTCAAGAACAATTCTGATGGCTTTTTACCAAAATAAAAAGTATCGATCCAAAATTTAAGCTACATTGTTAAGTTTGTACACACTCAATGTCCTTTTCTGAGTTCCCTAATATCACCATTTGATGGAAACAAACACACCAACAAAGCTGAAATAAACACTTTCTTCCCTGCACCAGTGTCATAAGTGGAACTTTTTCAATATGATTAAAAACTAGCAAGTCCTCTTTCCCACCACCCCATTCCCACCAAATCCCTCTCCTTTCATGAACTGCAAACATTAGATACCAGATATGAATACAGACAATGCCTCTCCCCTGCCTTGAAAATACAAAGCCACTGTTCTGGACAATACTATTAAATAGAAACTGGCCTTGCCCCAAGATGTGACAACTTTGTAAACCTCGCTGATAAAAAGCAACTTACTTAAACTCACACCAATTCATCAGTCAAGTAAACGAGCTTTGTGCCAAAAAAGTAGAGAGGCAACATACGCAGACAACTAATTCTGCCATGGTCGTACCACCATCACAAAAATGTCCTGTCCACATACCCATAAATGGGTTCATTCTCACTTGCTGTTAATTATCAGTCAGATAATAAATTGCAGACTCATTCTACAGGACAACTAGAGACACTTCTAAAATGCCATAACACGCAGTGAACTTTATTATACTTATGTCAGAAGAAAGGCATAATGATACACAAATTAATATTGTGCACACATACCAAATGGCCAAAAGTGAAACTACAAGGTCTTAGAAAGAAAGTATTCAATTCTCCACTTCTAGGTAGTCTGTTTCACCATCTTAACTATGTGCTTTGTTAAAAGCAAAGCTAAGGGAAGCATTGTTACATTTCGACCTGTAGAGCTGGTTCATTAGCTACAAACCACATAATTTAATAACTGATTTTCTATAGAAGAAAAAATAGTCAGGAACAGTTTGTTCACCCAAACCCTAAAGAGTGAAGTGGCTTCATGAGTCTCTATTACCCACAATCACAACTGTGGGAAGCATATAGAACATAGTGAATGACTACTGGATGAAACAGACATAATTCCCATCTTTTTTTCTCAGTTACAAGCTTTTTTTTTTAAGACATCAATCACATATGTCATCATCTACCTACATGTAACCTGTAGACAAATTTTGCACCAGATTCCTCCTCAATTTATTTCAAGATGCTTAGATAATTCCAAAATATCAATGCTCCATCTTTATCAAAGACATAAATGAATAGATAGCTACACAGACATCCAACCAAAATGCTAAAAGTCAGCACTAGAATTTTACTGATAATAAATTTATGTTTCTTCTGAACACATGACATTGGAAATATTCTTACACTGCTCATCAATGTATGCATTGTTAATGAAATAATTCAACAGTTCAGTCTGCTTGATTCATATGAGGTTTTTCTAAGGCTGTTTCTTTGGCAGAAATCTTCTGATGAAGAAGGCACTGCTTACTAAATTCTAGATGGGCACCTGTAAACTCTGAGAGTAACAAAACTAGCATGTATGGCAGTATCACACCCATGCATACCTCCAGTAAAAGGAGTAAAAGATAATGTCACTTAAGACTGAAAAGACAGTCCCACTGTCCACAAGACAGAGCGTGTGTGTTGTTCACGTGAGGCAGACCTTCATTTTATACCAAGAGTATTGTTACTTCTGAGTGGCATAGATTTTAAGACTTAAGCATGGCTCTAGGAAGGCTGGATGAAAGTGGGAGTATTAGAGAGAAATTACTTATCAAACGTATAAAAATGACTTCACTAAAGTAGCAGACACATTGTTGGTGACATCTTTTTGTCCTAACAAGAACACCTATGTCAACAGTGACAATGCTGCTTCTCTCTTTCCTGGCATTTGATTTTATTTACTATATAAAAGTAACAGAAAGCCACCTTACCTTTTTCTTCATCTATTCGAAAAACTCCTACACCTGATCCATCTCTGATGGAATATCTGATCTCCCCATCTCGTCCTGCATCTTCATCATAAGCAGATACTATCATTACTGAGGAGCCAACAGGAGCATCTTCTTTTATAAAGCCTTTTTCTGCAAATACGGAGAACCGTGGGGGGTGCAAGTTTTCATTCACATCAACTATCTCAACCTCAACATAACATGTAGAGGACAATGAAATGGGTTTTCCTTTGTCCTTGGCCCGCACAGTCAAGTTATAAAGTTGTTTCTTTTCATAATCCAGTCTTTGTACAATGCGTATTGCTCCACTTATTTTGTCAATGTCAAAGGTGCCGTCTCCACTGTCCAAGAGACTGTACCGTACTTGGCTTGACTGGCCTAAGTCAGGATCATAGGCTTCTAGCCACGTAATAATAGCTCCCTCAGGAAGATCTTCTCGAATTTTCACATGATAATTTGAAGGAATAAACTTGGGAGGATTGTCATTAACATCTTCTACAGCCACTTTCAAAATAACTGTTGAAAATAATTGAGGTTCTTCAGTAGGTTGGTCCCTAGCCTCAATTTTCAACAAATAAGTGTGCTGTTCCTCCCGATCCAGGACCCCGACAACTTTCACAACTCCTGTCACAGAATTAATCGTAAACTTGTCTGTATCTGTAAGAAGAGAGTATTTCACTTCTCCATTAGCCCCCAAATCTTTATCAGTAGCTCCAATTTGAATTATTTCACTGTTGGGCTCTTTGTTTTCACTTACTTCAACAAAATAACTGTCTTGGAGGAACTCCGGTGGGTTGTCATTAGTATCCAAAATTTTTATATCTAAAAGGGTCCAGGCAGACTTCTGTGGTATTCCAAGATCATAGATGCTAATATTGAGTGTATATTTATCTTTTAGTTCTCGGTCAAGGGGAGATAGAATTTTCAGCACTCCTCCTTCCATATCAACAATGAAACTACTGTCCTCATTACCTGCAGAAATAACATACACTAGCTTTCCACTGAAGCCAGTATCAAGATCAGTAGCATCCATAGATATTATGCTGGAGCCCACAGGTTGGTCTTCTTTTATCTCAATGCTACTGGGGAGAGTACTTCTAAACTGAGGTGCATGCATATTCACAGAGTGAGTATCAAAAAAAACATCCTCAACTTCTCCACGGTTGTGCAACTTATTTGCTTGTAAGAGTTTCTCTGCGAGCATTTTGGCAACACCAGTTTCTTCACATTGCAAGTTGACTGGTTTGCGACTACTAGCTACAGTTATGTTGATATACAATGGTTTTGCAAAGTTCTCTCCATCTGTAGCTGTAATTTTCAAACTGTAAAAAGACATTTTAGCACCTAGGCCATCTATTAGTGACTGTTTGAGAGAAAGTACTCCAGAATTTGGGTTTAGGCTAAATAAATCCAGTTCATTTCCAGATTCAATCTGGTATCTCACCAACTGGAGCTCATCAGCATCAATAGCAGATACAGTTGTTATTTGTTCTCCAACGCCAAGATCCCTGGGGATTATTCCCTCACAATTTATTTTCTCAAACAGAGGTATATTGTCATTCAAGTTATTTAAAATAATAGTAACAGGTACTTCAACTTCTCGGCGATATGGTACACCCCAATCAGAGGCTCGAATCCTTAAATTGTAAACCCTTGGCATCAATTCATAATCCAAGTCTTCTGAGGTACTAATAATTCCACTGAAATGGTTAATCACAAACGGCAAAGGATTTAGGTTTGCAATGCTATAAGTCACATAACCATTTTCCCCCTCATCAGGGTCTTTTGCAGTTACTCTCAAGACACTTGTACCTATTGGCACATTTTCATCGAAGGAGGCTTTATAGGATGTCTGAGTAAATTCGGGAGGATTGCTATTCATGCCTAGTACCTTAATTAATACTTTTGCAGAAGCTCTTCTGTCACTTGTCACAACTTCAAGTTCAAAATGGGATGCATATTGTGCTTTTATGGGTTCTAACGTGGTAATGAGACCAGTGTGAGTGTTTAAATTGAATTTTACTTTTCCCGGTGCATTTTTAAATACGTATTTTAAATGTGGGTAACTAGGCACAGCTTTCACCATTATCACAGGTGTGTTTGGAGGGGCAAATTCACTTATTTCAGCTCTATATATCTCTTTTTCAAATCTGACAGGACCAAACTTAAATTGTGCTGATGTCACATGAACAACTTTCACAGAAGAAAATTGTGGGGGATTCCCTTTATCTTTAGCTTGAAGGGTAAGGTTGTATCCAAAAGGGTGACTCTCCCAGTCAATGGGACCAATGGCTTTTATTCTGTATTCTTTGCCGCCTGGGACAGACCTCACTGTTTTGAACTGTTGAAGTGCATCTCCTGCAACAATATTTAATGACGCTATTTCCCCATTTGAACCCTGGTCATTGTCCTCTACAGTTACAATTGCATACGTTGGGTCTGTGTCTGATTCTGATGGAGTCAATGGAACAGCTGTAATAACAGGTGCATGTTCATTTGCTTGCTCTACATGAACAGTTAGTTTTGCCATACTGCTTATGCCACTGCTACCATACAGCTTCAGCCCACGGTCCACTGCAAGAATTTCCATCTCATAACGCTTAGTGTCCGAGTAGTCAAGTCTACCAGTTAGAACTACCACTCCACTAGTTGGATGTATAGCAAACACATCTGTTCTTTCTTTAAAGCTATAGTAGAACTCTCCATTTGTTCCTATATCTGCATCTGTTGCACTGACTCTTGCGATGCTGGTCCTTATTGCTGTGTTTTCAGGCAAAGAAACACTGTAAGATGTTGGAGAAAACAAAGGCCGCAAGTCATTTGTATCCAGTACCTGTATCCTGACCTTCGTGCGCGTTTCAGCATTTGTATTTTTTTCAACTGCTTTAACAGTCAGCATATAATGGTCTTTCACCTCTCTGTTAAGGATAGCTGTGTTTCCTCCCTTGGTCCGTATTCTCAAAAAGCAAAAGTTTCCAAGAACATACTCTTCAGCTTTGAACAAGTTCTCACTGTCGCCAGAAATAATTTTGTATCTTAAGTCCCACAACGGATTAGTAACATAAATGCCCATTTTCACTGGATGCCCAACGTAAGTCTTGGCTGCAGAATTCTCATACACAGTGGCATTATACTGTACTTGTGTAAACTGCATTGATGGAGCATGATGTGGCCTTTGATTTCCTTCACAGTTTCCAAAATGCTGCACCAGCAGCATCAGCAGCATCAGCAAAGTCAAGTATCTTCCCATGGCAGCAATTACAAAGAAACCCTGAAACAAGAAAGAGATGTGGTAAGACTTATGATTGTTCAAATGTTTATCAAATAAACATTTATGCTTAGTTCAGAATTCATACTTGAAAGAAAATTGTAGGCTACACATTTAGATTATATCCTTTTCTTGCAGAAAGTGTCAAAATTATTTGCAGTAATAGAAACACAGATAAATTAAAAACTCCTAAAAAGAAGCCAAGAATCCATTACATCAAAAATCTAGGAATTACTAACACAACACAAGGGGAACACAGAGTTAAGTTCAAATGAATAACCCCATGAAGCAACATGCTAGAAGAAATATGCCAATGCTGTCTCCTACGAGCAAACAAACTAGGTCTGAACTAATCTGGAGTAGTGAACATTCACTCCAGTTCTGTACTTCATACATGACATTGACATCTAGTAGAAAATTCTCCTCCCTCATTTCATTTAGACTGTACAATGACTGATGTCCAACTATGTGGACGCAAACTGTAAGAGTTGGCTTGATACTACCATGAATCCCTTAAAGTCTCCTATGTGCACCTGTTCCAGAAATTATAAATATTATAAACAAAGAATAATTCTGTATTGTATTCACTCCAGCTCTGACTACCCTTTTAGGAGTAGTACTTATCATTAAAAAAAATTTTAAAAAAAAAAAAAAAAAAAAAAAAAAAAAAAAAATCAAGCACCACTAAGTTGTAAAGCCCATAAAAAATAAGACGTATTCCTTTATTCCCCTCTCAGAACAGATCTGAAACAAGTTAGTATCAAGAGCTATGAGAACAGGAATCTGTCAAAATTACTGAAGGAACATTTCAGTCAGGTTTTTCCAACACACTCCAGAAATGACAGAAAAAGAGCCTGGAACAGGAAGACAGACATAGAAGCACACCCTCACTGGATTTGCCTTTTGAAGCAGTCAGTGTAACATTTTCACTACGTAAATCTAGGCAAGACTGCAGTAGGAAGAACGGCAGAAACCTCAGGAATAAGACATCTGGGACCACCTTCTTCATCTGGGTTTACAGCAACACTCTACTCCTTCAAGTTTCACAGGATAACAAACCAAAGCTTCAGAAGGCTCCCTCAACAAGTCCAAGCTTTCAACAAGACCTTGGGGGCAAAATTTCTTTCCAGCAAGTAGAAAGCAATCTAACATTGTCTTGATTACTTTGATTAAGTAGTACACATTCATTTCTTTCTCCTTTCCCTATTTATCCTTAATTTTTTCCCTCACCTCTTCTTCTGGGTTTTCATCCCTGGCCAATCTGCTATACAAATCAAACTAATTACTCACTGTGTCCTTCTTTTATTGTTCCTGACCTTTTTCTCCCCACATTTTAGCCCTAGTTTGCCTTTATCCTATTCTTTGGCTGTCAACCTCTCCTAAGTGCCTATTTTCATGCTAGTTCTGTACATCTCCACTAAAATAATATCACATTATGTTGTCTCCTTCCTCCACTTGCATTTTCTCTTACAGTATTTTCTCTCTTCCCCTCTTTCTACCTGCTCAGGTGGATATGTGAAAGATCACACTGGCTGACATTCCATGGACTGACTCTACCCACTAGCAAACATTAGAGCAAACTAATCTACTTGTGTCAACAGTACACTTCAAAACCTCAGAAGGAATTCAGTCACAGATATTACTAAGTCAATGATTTTGACAGGAACTTAAGGCTCAGATTCACACAAACTATAGGAAGTACTGCAGAGGAGTTATGAAAAGGAATATCCTTTTGGAAGGAGGAAAAAAACCGTGTCTGTCTTCCAAATCTGGCAATTAAGTTGCACAATTAAAACTATAAACATAGCAAACAAAAAGTGAATAAGCAAATAATAAAAAGCATTAAAGCTCTTTGAAGTAAGTCACTAGGTGGAACCAATACTTACAAGGTCTTAACACTGGATGAAGAAAAGGCTGGGAAGGCAAATGAGTGAGGTTGGAATAGTCACCATTTCAATGGCTTAACAATATTATTCCTCCCCTACCTACTTTCCTTCCCAGGCTATGACATGTCCTGGGAACACAGAGACACTCGAGTCTCCAGGGCTTTATATCCTAGCAGACTGCCAAGTTAACAAATATGTGCCTAAAACCAAAAAAAAAACAAAAAAAAAAACCAAACAAACAAAAAAAACAAACCACCAAACAAACCAAACTCCCACACACAAACAAATCTCTGCAATAAATAACTGACATCAGTACTTCCAAAACTCTGAAAATTTTAGGATGCCACCAGACTGGCCTAAAAGGCACTGTTAATAAGTTTGCTTAAAACATCATTTTTAAGCAATCAACAAACCCAGCTTTTCCTCCACCTTGCTGGAATCCATCTGGCTCTTTGGAAGCCATCTAATACCAATGATCTATTACCTAGTGATCAAATTTTACGTTGATCTGATCAGATGCTAGGATTTATTATTATTATCTTATACTGAAGTCCAAAACCCAGCTTTACTTCTAATGCTGTAGCACCTGCTACCTCACTGCCTATGCTTACGTTTGGGAACAGGCTATTTGAAGTGGTGGATATATAACGTAAAACATTGTATCTGTTTGTATCTTTTATCGTTTGCTTCTCACATCTCAGGCACATTAGATTAGTGTACCACACTAAACTTAAACTGCATTACGATATCGAAACTTCTCATTAATATTCAAAGTTGCACACGTGTAGGTTTTACTGTTACTATAAATATTCTTCTGTGCCATAATACCTTGAGCACCTTTTGCTGCTCTTCTGTAACAACTTCAAGTCTGCTCAGAACCAGCAACAGGCAACCCATTACAGACAATAACCCAACCACCAGTGAGAGAATCCATTCCTCAGCAGTATTCCCTAGGACTTGCTGAGTCACAATCAAGAATGTAAAAGTATCTCTCACCTGAACAGTTAACCATGTCAGATAAAAAAACAAGTTAGCAATTTCTTTTACACGACACTATTTCCATCTTGTCACAATTTACATAGCTACTAGAAACTAAAAAACGTTGACTAAGATTATCCAAAAATCAACATAGTATATTCTTGGAAAATATCTAAAGTATTAAGCAATTCCAGTTTAAAGACCATTAACTACTAAGAGAAAGTATGAAAGCATTAAGATAAAGTGATAATGTGTTAGATACAAACTCAGATGGCTCATTACAGCGTGCCAAAATGACTGAATTTCAGAAACATTTTAGCCAAAGGCTACACTTTGAACTCCTAAATTTTTATTATCTTTGGAATATGACCAGTTTAGGATTTTCTGTACCCATGTTCAATACATAAGGCAACCGTTTGCTTAACAAAAAATCATAGTCCTAAATTCATAAGAAATGAACACTATTATTATTCTGAAAAACTACTTTCAACCAAACTTTGTTTTCCTATCTGGAATTTATTATTCAGATAATTTTTATTTATATGCAAATACAGGTCATTTGTATTTATATGCAAATTTAGCACTGGGATATGTGAGACAGTTTTACTTAGTTACAACATTATCAAAACTATTAACACAACTTAGAAATATGAATTGTCTTCACATTAAAGGTCTAAGTATGATTTTGGAGCTAGCAGAGCTCAAACTGATAACTTACAAATTAAGATGACTGGATAAGATAGCAGCCATACAAAAGACTGTTTCTCCTGGCAGGAAGTTTACAGTATTTAGAGTTCAAAGTTTATAGTTTGAGATTTGAAAGTTTTAAGCATAAAATACTGAACTTAGTAAACAGACAAAGCCAAGCAAGCAAAAAAAAAGACCAAACCAAGCTTATCCTGCTTATCATAGATACATTGAACAAGGCTTATCAAGGATACATTATGTATCTACAGGGAGCATACACTGATATATTTACTCCTTCACCAATAGAAATCACAGGTAGAAAAAGGACCTAAATCAGGCCATATAACCAAGTCAGTCTTAGTCTCATTGCTATTCTTTTTCTACATGCAAGCTCTACCAGTTAAGTCCAGAATAACCTACCTACCAAGCTAAACATTAACTATTTACCTTAAAGGTCAGTTTTCATCAGCACACCCAACTGATGCTGTCTGACAGAAATGCACTGTGAAACTAAACAGTCATGACAGGATTTCTAGTGCAGCAGTCTATGAGAGATCGTGTGACTTTGCAAGCAGCACTAATTGTGGTTACACCTACCCTTTCAATTGTTTAAAAGCAATTATTCATATACTCTGATAGGAAAAAAAGAAATACCAGGTTTAGGTGTTTCAACACACTTCCCAATCAAACAAATTAACAGTGCCCTTTGCTTTTCAGAGAGGGAAGGTGTCTGTTTTGGTATTCAGAAAATTAACACATGATGAGAGTGTATGGTAGTGTTACTTTAGTAAAGCTGGTAAGTTATTAAAAAAATGTACATTGTCGCAGAGATTAACATAACAGTTTCAACTTGTGACTAAAGTCCAGTAACTTTTATGTTTGTATTCCCCACATCATGAGTTAATCTCAGTAGATATTTTATGTTTTCGAGATATTAGCTATTAAAAGGAAAATGAAGCAGCTATAGTCCAACAGCATACAAAGACTGTGAAATGAGAATGAAACAAAGATTCACAGGGAGAATTTCGACTATTTTTCTGTAGGCAGTTACTAGTGTATCTAATATGAACTCATCAGCTGTGCAAGGAAAAGCAGACCTCCAATTTCGGTGAATAAGAGCTTGATCGAAATTTAGCATGGTACTCTAAAATTTGTGGAAACAAAAAGAGTTCTACTGATTTTGATTTCAGTTTTAAACTTAAAAAAAACCAAACAAACAAACAAACAAAAAAAAACCAAAAAAAACCCCAAAAAGTAAATCTTCGAGAGTTTAAAGCCATTTCCCACTTGTTTACTTGATAGCAGAATTAACTTAGCCATACAAAATTCTTTTGCATGCTTGATTGAAAAAAAAAAAGTCTATCTTTCTTCTGGGATGACTACTAAAGCTCACCTTTTGGTCTCCTAAAAGAGATCTCAGGATTTCACAGTGAATAAAATAAAAATTTTAAAAATAGTTTACAGCATGCAAGTAAGATATTTACTGACTAAATAGCTGAATTATTTCCACACGGTTAGAAAAGCAAATGGGAAATACACATCTATTATACAACGTTCATTTCTTTAGCAGAGAGACAGCAGAGATGGTAAAAGAATACAGGTAGTATTTCCTATGCCACTCCCTAGGAATAACTTGTATGTAAGTATCTAAAGCGCAGGAAAACCTGCTACTAGAAGGCAGCATTTCTTTAACTATGAATGCGTTTCCGAAAAAAAAGTTTACAACAGAGGGATACCATCAGCGGTAAAACGCGGCGTCACTTACTGACGAGCGAGATTAGAAAGTACATCTTTCAAACATAACTTTGTTTTTCTTCAACTGCCCTAAAAAAGAATAAAAGAAGCAGCAGAAGCCGACTGATGAGTCCAGCCGGGGAGACGCTGCCAAACGTCGGGTCCTGGCGAGCACTGCCCTTTACCTTTCGGAGCCCGGCGAGGAACGCAACGAGGGACGCTGTGTGGAAGCGCGAACAAAGGAAGAAATTCATCCTAAGGTACTTCTCACCCTCCGCGAACCGCCCCTGCCGGCTCACCGGGGAACGAAGTTTGAAATGGCCCATCAGACGCACTCAGACACCTTGCCCCAGGGAAACGTACCACAGCCAGCTCTTTTCCTCTGCCTAACTTAGGCGGAACCTGCCTGCTGAAGTCCTGCTGGCTCTCCGGGGAGCGCGGCCACGGCTCCAGCCCGGCCGGCCGCCGCCAGCCGCGGGGGGAACGGGGCGCCAGGGCCCGCG
>WEKY01046838.1:16131-51153 GCA_013390045.1 Picathartes gymnocephalus
GCGCGGCGGGGAATAGGGGGCGGGCACCGGCGCCGCTCGCGGCCCGTCCCGCCGGGCCCCGCAGTACGAGGCGGCCGCTCGCCCAGCGCCTCCGGGTGGCCTGGCCCCCGTCCCGGCCTCGCCTCGGAGCCTCAACTTCCCGAGGGGTTCGCGCCGCCCGTCCTCCCCCACCGCCAAAACTTCTTCCAACTTTCCGGCTGGCCCAGCACTCACCTCTCTGCGGCTCGCTGCCTGCGGGGCGAGGACGAGGGCGCGGGCCGGGGCCAGCCCCGCACGGTGCCTGCCGCGGCGCTCCCCGTTTCTTCCCTGGCCACCAGCACGCCTCGCCGGTGCCTCTCCGCCCCCTGCAGACCGCGGCGCCCCCCGCCGCCGGATTCCTCCGCCGCGCTGGACGGCCGCCCCTCCGGAACTCGTTTCTGCGGCGTTCGGCTGGAGCAGCGGCAGCCCCCGCACCCCTGCCCGGCCCCGCCGTGGAAGCACGAAACGTGGAAAAGAACAGCGGGGGAAAGGCGAACCACAACGACAAACTGTTCCTCCCAGGGGCCTGAGGTTCGGGGGACCCCTCACCTCCGCCGCGCTCGCCCGGCTTCTGCACGACGAGAGCGGCAGAGAATCGGGTGCCGGTCCAGGGACGCGGGCGACTTCGCGTATGGCGAAGTTCTCCCCCAGAGAGGCTGCTCAGAAACTTCAGAAAGCTGCTGCCGAAGGAGTCTTATGGGGATGGCAAGGGAGACCGGCAGCGCCTGCGGGAACACGCGGTCCTCTGCCGTCCGAGGAACAGCGGGTGCTCGGGACAAGTCTCGCGGTGCCCGCCCGCACCGGTGCCCAGAAGTGCCCAGCGGCGACGACAGCGGCTCAGCGGCTGCTCCCCTTCCCAGCGGCGGCCGGGCTGCCGCCTCCGGATAGCGCCGGCGGGCTTGAGTTCATGCCTCCCCACCTCGGCTGGGCTGGGTCAGGCTGGGCGAGCCGCCGCTTAACAGCCGGGCGGAGGAGGGAGATCTCAGCAGAAGCCAAAAGCGACTGGCGGCTCCCGCAGTTCCCCAGAACCGCTGTATGGAACGGCGCCCTGCTCCGGCATCAGGAAAAGCAGCGGCAGTGAGAGGGAGTGCGGAGCCGGGTATACACCCGGGGGAGCGCGGCGGCGACCACCCTCCGGCCCGCGGAGAGGGTACGGGTTCCCTCTCCGTATCGTCAAGCGGAAAAGCGCTCTGCCGGATTCATGCTGAAGGGCTGTCTGTCTGTCAGCCCGCCGTTAAAGATTAATAGTCCGAAACAGTCCTTGAAGGATTCCCCGCTCATTAATAAATGATCACATTTTAAAACGATCAAGTGTTTGCCTGGGGAATCCCGTCCCAGCGGAATCACGACGAAGCCGGGCTGCAGGCAGGAGCCGCCGGCGGGGGCGCATTTACCACGCATTAGCCCCGCCACGTCTTTTATTAGCCACATAAATAAATACAGCCAGTGGCGCAGGGAGCCCCTCTCCAACCACAGCCTCGTGCGCCCAGGGCTGCAGGGCAAAAGGCACCCACCCCGCCGGAAAGTGTTGACTCTCAGGGTCACCAGCCCGCAGCCGGGCGGCTCCGTCCCGTAGGCCCGCGCCCCCTCCCCGGGGACGGCCTGCAGCCCCCGGCCCGGGCACCGGCTGCCCCGCGGCGGCGGCGGCGGTGCAGTTCCGTGGCGGCCGGGCAGGGGGCGCCGCGCCACAGCGCACGGGCGGCGGCCACGGCAGCAGCCCTGGCTCCAAGCCCCGGCTCTTCCGAAGGGAGCACAGCCCAGCCGGTAGCCCCGCGGCAACGAGCCCGGCTCCGGCTGCAGGGCTTCGCGTCCGGAAACTTGAGCCTCGCTCTCCCCGCGAAGGGGGCGGTAAAGCTCGGGGTGCCTTCACCTGCAGGTACGCGTAGCTTTGCATAGAGTCGATGTGCGGGTATATATACACATATTGATATATACATAAACATACACACTCTACACAGTTAAAAACCACGGGTTGAATCGAAGACCCGACTGTTTTCAGTAACGCAACGCGTTAGAGCACTAGAACTCTCAAGGGAATCATCCCTCTCAGCACGCCGCTGATAATAAACTCATTAAACAAAGAACTCACCAGACCAGCTGGACTCGGCACTCTTCTCACAAAGTCCGCTCCAGCTCAGTTCATCTCCGCACGCTTCCTCCCCTCGCCTTCTTTTTTGTCCCCTAGATAAGCGCGAGCAATGCTCCGGTGCACACACGCCTCTAGAGCGTGAACCCCGCGGTGGTCCTGGCGCTCAGCGCGGCGCCCGGCCCCACCGCCACAGCACGGCATGTCGGCTCCGACCCATCCGCTGCTAGAAACTTGAACCAGGGCTAGGAAGGAAAAATAGACGGGGAGTAGGAGAAGAAGAAAAAAAAAAAAAAAGAAGAAGAAGAAGAAAGGCGAGAGGGAAGGAGAGATCCAACTTTCTTAAGACATGTCCAGGCAAAGAACGGGCAGAGTTGAGTTACAGCAATGGAACGAGTGAGAGTGGGGACGCTGCGCCGGATCGCAGACTCCTTCCCTCCCTCCCTTCTTCCCCCGCCTCCTTCCCTCCCTCTCCCTCAGTCTTCTTTCGCACTCTGTCCGTCCCCCTCGGACCCTGCTCACGGCAGCACCACCCCCTCCCTGCCCTCGCCGCTGCAGTCGAGCGCGGCGGCGGGGGCAGAGCGTAGTTGTGCGCGGCTCCGCGCGGGGTCTCCGCGCACTGGGGCCGCGGCTGCCCGCCCTCCCGNTATTAAAACATACTGGATTAGGGTTTCACAGGATATTGACTATTAAGTGACAATCTGAAACTCGGCCAAGACCTCCTGAGTGTTAATTTTGTGTGCCACTAACTGTATAATTTTGAGCTAATTCTCTATACCTAATTTGTGATGCTTTAGCTTATGCTGAGCAACACTTCTACCTTCCAAATAGACCTGTTGATTTCCATAAATATAAATTGAATAAAGAAGTACTGAAGTAAATAATAACAGGATTCAGCCTGCACTCCTTCTCTTTCAGTCATATAAGGTCTTGGTAGGTGGTCTTATGCAAAGCAACCAAACAATAATTTTAAAACCTTATGAAGTTTTCTTCCTTTCCTCCTTCCTCTCCTCTCCTCTCCTCTCCTCTCCTCTTTCTTCTTTTTCCTTTTTTCTCTTTTTTCCTTATTTTTTCTTTTTTCCCTCTTCTTTTTTTTCTCTTTTCTTCAAGGGCGCTGTTTTTTTTTTCTCAAAGCACAGCAAAATAAAAAAGTGCAAAATGGCAGTTCGTTCTGCAAAATAATACATCATAAGCAAGCAAGATGTGTTTATAATGTGGTTCTCCCTCATTCAAAGTCAGCCCTAACCAATTACTCTTCTTCGACAAAGTTCAGCGAATGTTGCATTGCACAGTGGCAGGGATCAGCTGAAAGGAGCAGCCTCAGAAGGTCCTGAATGGTGTGGTTTATAAAATTTTTGGGGAAACTACAAAAAATGCTTTAAAAGTTATTTGCCTGAGAGACATAATGTAACAGTAAATTTGTAAAGCACTCTGAGATTCTCACAAGGTAAAATATTCTTTTACTAAACTATTTATCCCTAAGGACCTTAAAGTCATGGCCTTCCTCCAAAAGTCAAATTGACTTCTGAAGACATTGGATCATTATTTCCTATAAGATACACCACTAAAATCTATCAGCCAAATGAGCATGCAGGATTCTAGGTTAAGAAGAGCAGATACAAACTGCAGTATATAAATACTAAGTACATTTCCAAATAGTGCATACATGCCATTTCAGTCTAGGAATGTTCACTTTGAGCAAACCTCTGGAAAGTTTAATGTCAAAATTCTCTATCCTTACAGATTTCCACAACAGACACAGATGACTGATTTATTTAGCATCTCATCTTCTTTCTGAAGACCCTAAATGGACTTGTACTGAGTCCTCATCCAAGTGTCACTGGGCCAAATGACCTTTTCTTCTGTGAAAACTGCTTCAAAGTGAGTTGCATAAAAGAAACTGCATTGAAAATAGCATTCCAGAAAAGGTCTAAAGGGGAAACACTTTAGGCCATTATAGCTAAGGACTAGAAACAAATGTAAACCACACTTCTACTCCATTCAGTTGCAAGTATTTCATAATTTTGGAGTATGAAATTTCCTACCTTTCAGATACATTACGATATTGTGGTTGATTGCTGAGTTAGGTAATGAAAGGTCAGGGCCACAGATTGCTTAAACTTTTGTCTAAACTTTAATTCTTAGTGCCTGGAGAAGTGCAGTGGTATAATTGCAATAACCTCCCACAAGTTGGACAGGAAGATCTCTGAAAAGTATCTGGTAAAGATAAAAAAAAATTAGAGGCTTCTGATTTGGATCTCCTCCTAGACACATGCTACGCTGACAGTAAGTACTTTAGAAGAATAAAGGGATATGCCATCATTCTCCAGCAGTAGGTAATGGTGCTTAGCACTTCAGATAAAGGGTTGGAGCCATGATGTCCAGGCAAGTTTATTCATTAGTTTATGTTTACCTTCTAAAACAGGTTTCTAACATCTTGAATAATATTGGCAAAGTCATTTTGATACTTAATGAATATTCCACTCTCATTTTGTGTTTTCTCTGCCCTTTAATTTTTTTCTTGGAAAGAGTGTCAATAAAGCTGTTTAATTATTGTTTACTTTCACTATAATGTGAAAGGGTATCTTTGTGATATGTTATCCTAAAGAAAATTCATATATTTTGTTACCTTTTGCTAACCTATAGGAAAGGTACAAAAGTGACTACTTGAAATCACACTTGGGTGTCTAGGGCACCATCCATGTCGCTGAAAATCTTCAAATCTTATAACCATTGTAGCAAAATCTGTCCATTTCTCCCTGTCATCTATTAACATTTGCCTGTCCTTATCAAATTGCCTAAGATGAAACAAGTTTCAGCTCAGTTGTCACTTACAAAAAAGAAAAGAAGATTATTTGGACTTGACTGTTATCTTTCAAGAGAAACATGAATCCTTCAACTTAGGAATTTCCCAAACATTGGAATAGAAATTGTATTTTCACATAATCATAATCATAACCATTACCATCTTCTTCTAAGGCATTATGGCACTAACAGTCTTCTCACTAATTTATCTCAAAACCTAGCCTCACAGATTTCTACTCTTGTTTGCCATATATTTAACAAAGAGGAGCTGGTAGTTAACTGGGTGAGATCGGAAGTAAATACCGAACTCAAGTGCCATTCAGAGAAATTTTCCAGCTCCCAGCCCAAGGTATGCACTAGGGGAATGATATCTGAAGTACTTTGGACTTATTTCTCAGCTCCTGTTTTGTTAGAGAGAAGATAATTTTGAATGTCGCAACTTCAGCTGCATAAAAGTTTGAAGATCAAAACTGGCACTTTGAATTGCACCGGCTCAGAGACGGCAAAGGCGAGGATTACTCTCTCCTGGTCTCTATGAGGGTAAACCAGTTGCAATCGCTACACAAAGTGCAGCTTCAAAAAAAGCACTTTTGAGCACAATAGCAGCCTGTGACTCAGGGGCAATAAAGGGGCCATAAACATCGAGTGCCTGTGACAGAGGGCAAATACATCTTTTGAGTAAAGGGGTCAGACACAGTTTCCAGTGAGTTCTCTGTCAAGTAAATATGAACTGACCTGATTGGTTTTACAGTAAGAACTAAATTCTGTATAGTACAAAAGACCAGCACAAAACCTGTACTCTATCTAACTGCATTTATACAGGGAGAAGGAGGCTGTTTGGTTGTTCTCCTTTTCCTCATCTGGTCTTAGGAAGAACTCCCTAGACCTCAAATACTTGTAGCCTTTGGAAAGCAAAACAAAATAACTTCCCAAAACATCATAATTATCCTTCTTCTGGCTTGCAGTCAAGGGTATATACTCCTTTACCACTCTAGTTTGTTTCCTGTCTAGTAAATGCAGACCTGGACAATAAAAACTAATTCTGTTTTTCTGGCTGTTCTTGTCTACTCTTTGAAACTTGGGTTGAACTACAAATGTCCACTTCCACCCCCCCCTCCCCACCCCGCTCCTTCCCCCCCTCTGCCATTTACAGGGCAGAAAGGGGGCAAGTTCTACGAAATACACGTTTGAGAGAGTGCTGACATTTTCTTACCTAAAACAAACTTTTTCAAAACCCCTGAAAATCTTTAGGATTAACTTAGCATACATTTCTTTATCTGACAGAATTTGAGCAAGGATATTTAACTTTTCATATTTTAATTATTTTTATTGACTTTTTTTACTCTAGAGAATTATTACTGCATAAAATATCACTGACTATTTGATTAGGTATTCTTTCACAGTGCTATTCAAGACTTCCAAGGCAGCAATGTCAAAATAATAGTCACATATCAGCTTTGGTATAATGAAATGCTAAACAATCTCAGCTACTTGACAATGTATTGTGTGCCCTGTGAACCTAAAGAGGAGTTTTCTGAGGCAACTCAATCATTAAACCTACAAGCTACATCTATTTGTGGATATGTGTTAAATATACACATATGCAGTAGTAAAGAAAACCTGGAGCAATGCTACAGAGGAAAAAAATTAAACTTAAAAGATCATTTTATGTTTCTAGATTCTAGTTCTTCAGGTAGTAGTAGGGTGAGAACATCCAAATATTCAAATAGTAATTTTCTGAGCCTTTAAATTGGCAAAGACAGCTGATCTGTTATAGAGTGACTTTTCATTTTTGGTTTTTTGGCAGCAGGAAGGAGAAAAATATTCTTTAAACAGAAGTGAATTAGGCAGCCTCATATTTACAACATTTTGGTCTTACAGATTACCTCTGTGTATGTCAACTTTTGAGAAACATTTTAATATCACTTCAGAAACAAGCCACTTTTCCACACCACACTTTTCTTCACCAATCTATCTTCATAAATAATTTTAAAAATCACATAATGTAAGTTTGCTTTTATGATATTATTCTACTCAATGCCATATTGGCAACTGGAACAGAATCAGCTTCACTGTTATGGACAGTACTGGTGTTGTGATTGAAGGTCCGTATTGAATTTAGGGTAGCGGTTTGTCCTAGTTCATCCCAAACAAAAGTGAACATTCTTGATATTCCCTAGGGTGGAAAGATGATGGAGCTCTGCAGAGATTTTTGTGTTGTCTGGCTCAGCAAGGTAGGCTGTCTTCTTCTCCATTAGATGTTATCTTCCAATTGAGTGATGCTTGGACTGCTCTGTAGAGTTCAAATCAACTGAGCTCAAGGCAGAAATGCATCAGTTACAGTTTCATGCCTACAATGACTACAATTGAGTCTAGATTTAACTAATTATAGGATAACTATAGTTATTTGAAAATATCAGAAAAGGGCTAGGCTATAAGAGTCATTAATTGTCAAATTATTTTTAAGCTATGTAGACTGGTATTTTTTATTTTATCAAGCACAGGCTTAACACTAGAATAAGGAAAGGGATTTTCCAACTCACCAGTTCAGAGCCAGCATGACTGGCAGTTTCTGGGACAAAAAGAGGTGAAAGAAATCTGCTCTCCACTGGATATTAAACATTCTGAGCTGAGTTTTCTTGAGCTTGTTCTTCAGCTCTTTTCTGTTTTGTACTAAGGTACTGGTCCTTCTAATTTTAAACTTGGTCCTAAATCCAAAATTAAGAGTTTGAAGAACTGTAGAGAAAAGTAGAGAGACCAAGTGACTGTGGTACTCATAAACATCTGAAACAAGTTTGGACTCTGCAATAAACAATGGATTTACCTAAGGTTCCTGGGCTGGTGGGATGGTTTTAATTTAGTGTCAGATGATTAATGGTGGAATATAATACTCTGAATGTCTTCAAAATTCTTCAGGTTGTAAGAAAAAGGAAAGGCATAAGTCTCTACTGAGACCAAGTCATCATGTCTCTTATTTTGGTCATTGGTCCTTTTTAATAGACTAGGTCTAGACTTACAGCTTATAAATCTATATCATTAAAATATGTAGCATGTAAGTCTAGAACCCAATTGACTTCAGTTTACTGTATGTCTCAAAGAGATTTTAATTGTGCTGGCATCTCCCATGTCATAAACTTCATCTTTAAGACTAGATAGTTTATTCATCCAGATTTAATTAATCTTAGGTTATGGTTTGATTTAGGATTTGCAAATCCAAATTGTTAAAAACCTAGATGACTTCAGAATTTTCAAAAGGTAATAGAGAGAAAGGAAGCTGTTTTCTGTCATCACTAAGGCTCAATGTTTTTTCCACAGAATGGAATATTATACCTAGTTCTTCTGCTGCAATTAATCTGGACATACAGCTAAAAGCCCTCAGATTTCATCAAGATGAAGATTCCTGGTCTTTACTAGTGATTTTTATCCCATTTTACTAATATTACGATTCATTTCTGATTAAGCCTTTTGTACCTGTATCCAGCTTCTCGAGTTCAATGTATTTGGGAATATTATGTCATCCAGTGTAAGAGAGGACTCTCCTGACTCGACATTCCCATCCCACATGATATCTTATGTACTATAAACTGAGTTTTCTGGTCCAGAAAGAGCGTATATGTGGAAAAACCCTTTCTTCCTTTGCTTACATTGTGTTCTTCTCCGTTATTAATACAAATCCAACTTAAATCAATGAAAAGAATCTGAGTTCATTGTAAGGCTATTGGATCTTGAAAGTGCCTGAATACTTAAGGGACAAACAGAAGGTCCTCAGCATGACAAGTCCCCTTTCTTTTTAGCTGTCTAGTTCAATCACAGTGTCATAGCAAGGAGATGAGAGTCTCTGCTTTAAGGATGGTTTATCAAAAGGATACTGAGTTATCTGTTGGGAGCCTTGGAAAGAATAATGGCTTCATGAGTACTAGGGGGCAGTTCTTTACTTCTCGAAACACTGCTCATCCAGCTGAAATTAATCCAGCACATGAAACAGGAACCTCTCCTGCAAGGGCACAGTGGGCAAAGAAAAAATCTTTTATGAACTCTTTTTATTTGTTTTCTGTCTTGCCTAGGCACCATTAAGTCAAATACTCTACTTTAAAAGCTAATAAAATCTACTTTTCCTGTATTTGAAGGTAATTTACTATCCTTTTTTGGCAGCTCTGTGTAAGAAAAAGGTCTGTCCACTCTACCTGACTTGGCTTTCCATCACAATTCTTGTCATAGAGCAGTGTCATTTTTTTTCTGGTTTATGCAAAGGAATTTTGTTGCCAAAACAAAATTTCCAAATAAAAGGATTGATATATATATTCCATATAAAAATTATCTATTGTCTCATATGCTCTATATTACTGAATAGGACTTGACAGCCTGTTTTTTTCCTCTTATTTTTTCAGCACGCATTAACCTTCTGTCTTTCTTTTATTATAAACAAAGAGAATATGATTTGCTGTCTTCTTTACTCTTTCTTCTTTTTTTTTTCAAAGTTCTGTATTTTAAATAACTAAATCATTAAAAGCCTCACAGAATGTCCAAGATCAATATCACACATCATCTTCTATAATAAAGCTGTGTCATTTTTAAGTTCTAGTCTATACTGTCTCTAGTACTCTCTACCATCTTTAGTACTGTCACAGCACATCAGATAGGTTATTGCTATTTAAATTAGCCAAACAATGAACACTGTAGAAGTGTTCATTCAGCCCAATATTTTATTACTCTGAAGGTATGGAAAAAATCCCTCATATAAATGGGATCACATAAAGGGCAATGTCTGTTAAATAAAAGCATATATCAAAATAGGATCTAACTAAGAATCAATATCAATGTATCCCATTTTCCCATCATAAGCATATATGTCAGTCACAAGAAATATTTTGTGTCCTTTTCTGTTTGTAATTGCAACACCATTACTTACCCACAGCGAGTTATAGAGCATGCCTTCAGGCATGAATTGCCCTTAAAATAAAATTCTACTGTACTATCATTTTATATTGACAATCTTTATAAAGCTAGTGTCTTGGAAACCAAAGCTGTGTAATAAAACTTGCATGCCACCTAAACACAACTCCTAAGCAGTTTCTTTAAGTTCAGGAAAAATTACCCTTGTTTTAGTTCAAACTACAGAGAAAGGCAGAACTGCCAAGAGGGTCTTACATAGGGAGCAGAGAGAAGAAAGTAGATTGGTGCAGTAGACTGGGTAGAGTTCAACAGATGAGTTTCATGAGAGAGAGAGAGAGAAGGAAATATTTTCACTTTCAGAAAAGGTACTGTGTGAGCAACAGAGCTGGCATTCAATTAAGATGTTTGAACTTACCATTGTACCAGGGACTTTTTGCGGGTTTCATGCAGATTTTTCAACTAGCCAATGTAGTTAGGTGTATGTGTACCTTGAAAGCAGATGTAACCAGTAATAAATTGTTGTGGTGATTCATTCATCCATATGCATCTTGCACAGATGGAATTTTTCAGACTTATGGAAGCAACATTAGATGTATTATTCAAGGCCGATGAGTCAAATACTCTACCAGATTTATCACAATATTCAAAATAAATCACAGTGCTGCTGTGCTGCCTAAAATCTGGAATAAAGAGTACTTCAACATGTATTTTATCCAACAGGAACTGATTAATTAATAATCGTAAGAAAATGTATTTCAGTTAATCATGAGCAGTCTGGTAAAGCAGAGTTATAAGGAAAAAGATGACTTTAAATTTGGCATTTCGAATTTTCAAGGCATTGTATAAAATAAAATTATTTTGAAGATAACTCATACCTAAATCTGTTTTTCATTGCTTGGCATTGTATTTTCTTTCTTCGCTTCCGCTCCCCTCTTTCCTTTTTAACAGGTTTTAAGGAGATTTCTGCTAATGCTGTCTATTTCAACTTTTCTGTGTACTTATCATCTTATAACTGTAATAGGAATCTGAGTACACGACAGAAGGCTGGCTTTGATGATAACTCCTTCTCTGCTCTCAAGTTATTGACCTTTCTTCCTGCTTAGTTTTCTCTCCTATTACTGTTACCACCATAAGTGTTTAGGAATAGGGCACTCCATTGCACTTTCATTTGAACTTTTTCTGAAAATATAACTGAGATCAGCAAAATATCTTACCAAGTGTTTCCTCAATATAAATAAGAGGCCTTTCTCTTTCAGGAGGTGCTGGTTTTGAAACTTCCTGCAAATACACTGAACTCAGATTATTTTTTTGTCATTTTTGTGCTGTAAACCCCATCACTTCCATTTTTATATATTATTAAGACAGTGTTCAAATGAAACAATTCGAAGGATTGCATGTGTTGAGCTAGAAACATTTTTAGGGTAGCACTTTTAATTGATGACCCAAAGAAAACCATATAAAATAAATGCAAGAATTTCTCATCACCTGTAGTTTCCTGTCACAGTTGAAGTATGTCAGGGAATCAAAAGCAGTTGAGCAATTATTTGTCATGAAATCACTACCACAATGCTCTCACAGTCCTTTGCAAAATTAAAGTAAAATGCAGACTGGAAAAAGACTTGCTACTTTCACAGCAATGGAATAAGTTTGTTTATTCAGTAAGTAACTATGTTTGTGCTGGCAGGAGATAAGTTTTTTATTGAACTACTTGAAATATTCTGGCTATCTTCTTATTTCATTACTGGAGGCAGCAGGCAGAAACTACATTATGTGAAACTATTGCTGCATACAAGTCTTCTCATCTTGCATTATTTAAACAGTAAAATACACTGTTAAACTGCTTAGTCTGTGTGGTGACAAGGACTGTACAACTATCTAACTGCATAAATAAAAGTACTTGTTTAAATTTTGTTTAGTTCTGTCCTTTTTTCTGACGAAAATGAGTGTTTTCAATCAGGCAGGCTCATTGAAAAAAGATTATATATAATTAAATTTCAGCAGCTATAACAGAGCACTACTTGATTGTATTTTGACAACTGTATTTGTAAAATGTTATGAGGATTTTGTGCTTTTTTAACATTTGGCAAGACTGACTTCTGTCTTCAGTTTTGGTTAAAATATTTTGCTAGAGTATCTTCACACACAGTGGACTGTATTTCTCATTTTGTATTTATTCCAATTGTGTTCTAATTGCGAACATCACTGCACAGCAGAATAAAAGCTCTGATCATGACAGAGTTCTTTGCATTTTGATGAAATATCAAATATAGAAGTTAAATTGTCTGTATCTTCCCAATCACCATACGGTACTTTAGAGTTTAGTGGAAAAAAATAATTACAGAGTAAAAAGGCTATCTGAGATGATGGATACTCCAGGGATAGAGAATGGAATTTTTACAGCCAGATCACTGGCTTAAATGTGGCCCATTTCTGTAGAGACTGAATATACTGACCTTCTGATAGCTCCTCACTGGCTGTAAGAAATTTGTTTGTGAATTGATGTAGTTTTGTGTAGATGTGTTTTTAGGATGCAAAAAAAGATACATGCTTATAATTTCAGAAGATGAAAAGGGATACTTCTAGAGACTTTATCAGAAGACTAACATTTTTGCTGAAAATGCAAATAAATGGGGAATAGCATTAGAGTGAAGCCTGTACTGCCATGCCTCTGTGTTGCTTTGGACATCAAAGACTTTAGTTTTTCAGACTATTAGCAGATTACTACAGACAATAAGCCTTTCTTTAAGTTACCTGGTTAAATGTAAGGAGAAATTCTGTATCTATTACTGGCCAATGCTCCTTCCACAAGAAAAATCCAGTTGCAGAATTGGACCCTAAACAAAATTCAAGATCAAAAAATGTTTACCATGGTCTTAAACCATAGAAAAATCAATACTGTTTTTTGGTTAAAGTAAATTCAGGAAAAATGTCACATACCAGCCCAAGGAAGATTTTTTCATTATTTATTTGTTAAGAAGACATCTATCAGATTTCCATTACTGAATTATTAAAATCAAAAAAGAGTTAGCCAATGACTGAGTTTTATTTAACTTTCTCTTCTGTTTGGTTAAGATCTTGAAATATTTCTTTAAGCTGATCTATCCAATATGGTTGAGTCTAAGTGAGACCTCCATAGTTTATTTATATATGCAGTTCATTCTGTTATTAAAGAAATATTTTGTTTGGCTTCTTAGTATCATGATGACCCTTTCGCTACTTAATATATATCCAGACAGATAGCAGAAAGAAAGTCACAAGAATGCTCCTTCTTGGATTTCAAGTGTCAGGAATAATTTTTTTTTTAAGAAAACCAAACCCTCGCTTTCTTTGATTATTTCCCCTCCACCCCAGAAACTGCATAAAGGATGTCTGTCCTTTGAAATAATTTTCACTGTGTTGTGCTGCATTGCATTTCCAGATGGCAATATGAGTGTTTGTAAAAGCAGTAATATATTAAATAGAATTTGCAATTAGTCCTCATCCTAAAGTGCTAAAAAGGAATCCCTCCATGATTTCCTCCATGTTTCTGTCAGTAAGGTGAAAAAATTACTAAAAGGAGAGGAACTGAGAGGAAGACAACAACAGTGAGGAAAACTTTGCTACTAATTCCAGAATACAAATTGTTTTTGTTCATGCCAGGGAACATGTAGGAAACAAGGACAAGGATTCACTGGTACCACTGTAATGCTCAGTGGCCTCATAGGAAAAGTACTTATTGATAAGGATTAAATGGTCGGCCTGGGTGTGTCTATTGCCTTAAGAAATTAATGGTTTGCTCTATGTAAGCAGTTTTCCTTTGGCTCTTCTAATCACAACTGGGTTGATATATTCTGTTTGCTTTGACAAGATTTTTTTTTTGGATGTGACCAATCTGAACAAGAAGACCCTCAATTTCTTGAGAAGCCCAGTTCCAGGTGCTTTATTTAATTCCCTCTCATTACACTGTTTTTCCTAGATTTGTGGCCATGAAATACACTTCTTCATTGTTCCCTGAACGCAGATGAAACAACTGTCTGAGCATGATACAAGACTCTTGAATGTTTTTAGGGAACAGGTAGGATAGAAGGTTACTTTGGCAGGGGAAACTCACAATTTGGGTATTTTCTTTATCTGACTATAAATAGCAAGATTTAAGAATGGAAATTTTAAATTCATTGGATAATTAGACAAAATAAATGCATTTCAGTAGCATACAATCTGATGCTGTTGGCATTTTAGTTTAATTTCCTTTGCAGAAGAAAAGTAAAAAATGTAGCAAAGATACCCTTCTAGTATAAGTCCTTTCAGCATGGAACTGTTCTACATCGTTGATCCCACTTAAAATCCGGTGCTAAGAGTCTATGTAACTAATGTCTTGCCTAGCATGTACCCATTGTTTACTCCACAACTTCAATGTATTTATTTTTGTAATAACACTTGGTGGTTAGAAGGTTTTTGTATATTCCTTTTGTGAGGAAGAGAAACACAAAGAAGACCTTTTATTAGCATGCCCAGGTCCTATATTATAATTACTTCAATGCCAAAATATCACTGAATACTATTGATATTCAAGCACCTGAGGGCCATATCCTAAATTATTAGTTGTGATATATTGAGACACCAAAAATAACTCAGGAAGGTCAGAACAACAATAATTAACATTTATAAGAGACAACATTGGAACCAACTGCATGTTTCTATAATTTTTATGTAAGAGTGAAGATGGTGAATGACTTCTAATCAAAATGTTTTCTGTCATGCCTTGGAAAAGCATACAACCATCATGTAGGAAAGTAATGTGCTATTGCAGTGTAATAACATTGTTTATTGCTGATGGCTTATGGTTTGGGGCCTGAAGTCTTAAAGGGTAGCGTAATTCAAAAAAAAGCAAAAAACGAAGAGCAAAAATCAAACCTTGTTTGCCATCTCAGCATGTGTACCTCAAGATACGGCTACTCAAGACTTATTCTGTATTAATCCCTAGGGAATATTTTAGATTCCATGAAAATTTTCTCAAACTAAGAATTTATAAAAACCTTGCAGTCTTGCATGTTGATAAAGCGTGGTTTTACTATAAAAGACCTTGAAGAGATCTAATAGATTAAGTGTTCTTAACACAAATATATGTAGTAAATAAACCAGGGTACATCAGCAAGCAAGTGCAATTTCCTATGTGTTGCTTTCTAGCATGCTCTTATCTAAGATATTAGGAATTGCTGTCCAAAGGTACTGGAGCAAGTTAAGCATTTACCTTGTTCAAAAGGTTAATGCAAATGGTGAGTTGCCCCTGAAGTCATCCATACCCATATGTAAATTATATTATACTGTAAACACACTTACAGATCACAGGGATATGGTTAAAAATACTAGACTGAAATTAATCAGTGGATCTTATCTGCAGACAGGTTGAAATTAGTGCCTTTTCAGACTGTTAACAAATTATTGTTTGAACGGTGGAAGAAAGAAAGAAAAAGGGAACAGTTTTCTGGGAAAACTATGAAATTTATGACAGTTCCATTAAATATCAAAACACCACTTTTGCCTTAAAGAAATTCCTAAGACAAAGTGTCAGGAGAAATATCTCTATGTGCTTACCTTGTATTAATATTCTTTCCAAGATATTTCTGTTGTCACAGGATCACAGAGTCTCTTGAGTGGTTGAAGGGGATGTGAAATCATCTAGTCTAACCCTCCTGGTCAGACAGGGTCAGCTACAGCTGATTGTGCAGCACTGTGTGCAGTTCAGTTTTGAATATCTGCAACAATGGAGATTCCATAACCTCTTTGGGCAACCTATGCCAGTGTTTGACAACTCTCACAGTAAAAAAGTGTTTCTTATCTTCATAGGGCACTTCAGGTGTTTGCTTTGTACCCACTGCCTTTTGTCCTTTCACTAGGCCCCACTGAGAAGAGTTAGGCTCCCTCATCTTCTTTCCCTCTCATATGATATTTATGCACATTGGTAAGATCCCCCTTGAGCTGTCTCTTCTCCAGGCAGAGCAGTCCCAGCTCTCAGTCCCTCCTCACGTGAGGACTGACTGGGTCATTAATGAACGTGTTAAAGAGCAATGGCCCCAGTATCAGCCTCTCAGGTATATCCTGACTGGCCTCCAACTGGACTTTGCACCACTGTTCACAACCATCCGGCCCACCTGTTCAGCTGTTACCTGATATTAATTCTTTTAATTAATTCTAATTATTTCATCCCTTGGCATCTCTATTGTTCACAGTTAGACCACAGAATACTGGGCCAGATGGATCCATTAAGGCCATTCTTATATTCTTCTATTAGTAACTAAGGTAGAAAGAGGTGGTTCTTAAATCAGATAGTCCCAGGATCATCTGCCCTCTCAAACACCCCCCAAGGTTTGCAAAGCAAGAACTGTCATGAAGGGTTTCTGTAATCATATTCCAAGTATATAATGAGAACCACTTGGACCAATGTGCCCTTTCTTTGATATTAAAAAGATGGGAAAGTAATAAAGCTGTGATGTTTGGGATTCCCTGGCCAAAAAAACCCCAAAACTGAAACAACCTAAACTAAAAACAAACTGTCCCCCACCAAAACCAAAACCCAGCATCCCCTCCCCGCCTAAATCTCATTAATATACCATTGTTTATTTTACTTTTATGCTGAGCATTTTGTCCTGTAAATTACATAAGGAATAAATGAGTACAAAATTTCTCATTTAGTTTCAAGCTCTGCATGTGTTGTATTGACTCAGTGTGAACATCCATAACCACATGTCACATACCATTCTATTAGTCTTTGATGGCATTAAAAAAAAAGAACATTTAAAAATATATTATAAAAATAATACATCAGAAGGAATAAGCAGCTTTCATCCTCACATCTAATTAATTGCACATTGGCTAGATTTAGCTCATACAAATGTGGGATAGTTACTTCACTATAAACAATTAATAACAATGGATGAACAGCTGTTTGTTTTTTCTTCATCCCCTCCAAATGGAAAAACACAGACACCTACAGTCCAAGCATCAGGAAAGAGGCTAAATGTCTGACGTCTTCCTAGCTATTTATGGTATGTGAGGTCTGAGAAGCGCTCTTCTTGCAAAGGCTTTTCAGTAATTCAGCTCATAAGCACGTAGAACATACATGCACTTCCCTGTACATCGTGTGTAAGTCAGTACAGATGCTTGCATACCAATCAGTGAAACATGCAGAGCACTAATTTGTAATAGCCGGTACACCAAGATCCATTTATTATACTTTACACCCACACAGCAATTGATTTATATTGCCAGTTCCCCTGGGATATGTGAACACCTTGGGGACAAACATAATATTATTTAGAATCATAAAGCACATCATGTGCTTCTTTGATCTAGGTATAAAAGGAAGCATACAACAAACTTACTTTTCTAATGAAAATTTTCTTGTAACCAAATGCTTCGACTTCTTTCACTGTTTCCAAAATTCAGTGGTTCAGAACTAAATTTCTAAAGATACCCTTCACAACATAGCCTGTGATGTTTACAATACCATTCATGCATAAGATACATTTTTTTTTTCAATTACTCTTTGACATAATCCTGCCAAACACAATAGATATTAATCATCCACAATGAGTGAAGTTTACTTTTGGTGGCACAGCAGTAACTCATTGATTTGGCAAGGTATGATTTCACAGTGAATGAATCACTGTAAGTATCTGCTGATTTATGCTCTCAGTATGTTTGAGTATGTTTGGGTGTATGCATATATAGAATATACAACTCTTTTGTAGCTGCAGATACTTTGCAGTTTCTCTGGACAGCAGACGTTGAGAAAGTGAAAGGTGTGTATTTTTCCAGCAGGGATCAAAGGAGGAAAATAGTACAACTTAGATAACCTTTCTACCAGGCTTCCTCCAGGGTGGAATACCCATTTAAACATATTTCCCAGAGCTGCATCTCCTCCATCTCTGTGCTTTACTCTTTCTACACCAATAGTTGTAAGTAGGAGGTGCAGTGAAAGGTGAAACCAAAATGTTTTGATGCTGGAGGCTTTGATCGTTCTTGCTTTTTTAGGATACCTTATATCTGAAGCCTTCAATCAGGTTCTGAGAAACTTCTGGGAGGAAGGATGGTCTTAAAGAGTTTTCACTCCTTTTTTATTTCTGCAGTTTTTCCCACAGAAGGGCGTATTCAGATTCCTAAAGAAGGCTTTGAAAAGGATCCAAAGAGGCAATCACATGCATGTGCAACTATTTTTTTAACCAGGCAAGAATATATGGAATGTGAATGGAGTTCCAGCATAGCTCTGAGAATGTGAGTATCAATTGAAACCGTGTAGGCAAATTCCATTAAATTCTAGGTAAATTAATGTGCATATACCCAGTGAATTACTAACTTCATATAATTGAAACCAGGAAAACCTGTCTGCATTCAGTTGTTAATATAAAGTTTAATTAGAAGGAAGATCTTTAAGGGTGAAGAATCTCACTGAGAAGCATAGACTTCACAGTATCTTGAGAACATGATTCTAACAAGTACAGGATTTCTGAAAGGAAAAATGAATGTAAGAAAAATGAATGCTTCTCTTGTACACATACTAAGATCTGTAGACTTTCTATCTGTAGTTTAATTCTAAGTAGGAATAAATATTTCCCAAAAACAATATATTCTTTTTCCTCAGGTAAAAAGGTGTAGTTGGAATCCAAGTAACTTATTAAGTCTTCAAAATACAAATTAGTTCAAACATATCTGATTTTCACATTTAAATGAACTAGTAGATACAACAGCATTTTCTCTTAATTACTGCCTGTTATTATTCTGCTGTTTAAAATAAATTCAAATCATCCAGCAAGATGCAAAAAAACACCATGTGACCTAAGTGCCTATTGTGAATAATATGAGAAGACTGACCAAGCAGACTTGTAAACAGCATTCTGCTCATGTCAACTCAGGCTACAGATCCACACACTGTTCCTCTGAATAAGGGATACAGTTACAGAAGTTAGGTTTGATATTTGATAACACAAAAGCAAAGCAAAGATGCATTCATTGGATACACCCTTTGCTGTGAAAACAACAATCTTTTGTAGCAATTATGTACGGCTTGCACAGTTGTTTTAAGATGAGAAGTCCCAAGGGTTATCTTCTGTAATTTTTTATTATGTTTTTCACTTGATTTCATCTTTACATTCTAGGACTGCCCTATCTGCCTGTACTTGTGACTTATGTGGATTGGCTTAACTCTTTCAGAAATTTGACTAATTAGTCCTCCTTACCTGAATCTAACTGAGCTTCCACAGTGCATAGAAATGATATAGATAGACAGAAAAGGAAAAAGCAACTCTCAAGAGAAAAAAATATGCCCTGTTTATATGCCTCCTTCTAAAGAAAATACATACACTGAAGATTTAGAAGAGTAGACTAAAGTTGTTGTTGTTCAAAGGATGTTTACTGGGTGTAGTTTGTAGGACTGTAAGTGGAGCATGACCCATTTGTGTTTGCTTGACTTTTCTCAGCATACTGTGACCCAGCATTGTTGGGCTTGTTGTATCTTTATTTAAACTTTGTTCCTCTGTGAGGAGCTGTGGCGTCTGTATTTTTCAGCATCAATGTACCCCATGGGTGACATTTCCTTTGATCCTTAAAATGCAATATATCAGATGTTATAACAAACTTCAGAAGAGTAACTTGCTAAGGAAAATATAGCTGTATTTTCCTGAAGGAACTGAAGCTACATCAGGTTGAATTTCACCCTGTAGGTTATTTAAGCACAGTATGATGTTATACAAACTGAAAACACAGGGCAAATTCCTGTCTGCTACTGAAGAGATGTCATTGAAGGGGGAGGGAAAAAAAGCAAATAACTCCCATTCCTTTCCACTGATGTCTTAAAGGCAAAGATTTAATTGTGCTGAACTGCATTCTCTTAATTCTCTTTGAAAATTAATTTCAAAGAGAAGTGACATACCAATAACTTGGCCCTAGTTTTGTAGCTCAGGTTTATAAAATTAAGAGTTTACAGCTTTTGGTCTCATCTTGTTTACAGAAGGTTTAATAAGGGATTTTTTGTTTGCTTATTTGTTTTGTTTTCTTTTGTTTCCCAGATTCAACTGATTTTAGATGGCCTTTCTCTACTTTTTCTTTTGGTTCAAATGTCTAAACTCTGTGACACAATCTGGCTTTGCATTAGGGATTTTTAGAAAAAAGTTTTCATTTAATGGGTATTTTGTAACGGCCGCATATCATCTGGGTCTGTCTTCCTTTCTTTTTATCTTCACTCTTTCCACTGCTCAAGATCTCCCACATTTGCCATGGTGATCTCCTCAAATTGCAGTGAGTAAAGAAGGCATCATTGTGTGGTAGCAAAACTTCAGAGACAGTATCTCTCTACAATGTGTCTGAGTGGGAACCTGCCTCTTCCTGTCCTGAGTTGTCTGGGGACGTTAGAAAAGAAAAAAAAGTAGAACTATAAGAAAACTGGAGAAACACATCTTTGTCCTATTTCCTATTCTTCAGCATCTGAGCTGTGTGAAAAGCCACTGAGACCCCCAATGGGAACATTTTCCACTGCTGAGACTTGTGAGAGGCTCCATGGGTCAGGTACTTCAAAACTGGGATTACTGCTCAGTCCCTTGCCCACCTTTGAAACACCCAGTCTAATTTATAGTCTTTTGTTTTCCAGTGTAGTTCCACCATTTGTCTGTGGTTATCAAACCATGCTATTTCTCAGTATAAGAAGTGATCTGCTTTGTAACTTTTAGTTGCATCTTCTCCTCTTCCAGTTGATATTAGATTACCAGAAATGCTTTATGCATATCTTTTACTATATAAATATATCTTCATATAGGTGTATATTTAAGTAAAGAACTATATAGATATATAAATATTAGTGTATTTATTTTTGTTCAGAAAGTGAACACTAGTGAAATTCCTTAGTGCATCATGATGGAAAAATGTAAGAAATGTTCTTTATATTCCCAGACAGAGACCTTTCTAAAAATTTAATACAAGGTTAGTTAAACAAGACAAGAAATCCAAGAATTGGAATCTCTGCTTACTAGCAACATTGGTTATGGAAGAATTTAGCAAAACTTGAGAAGTCCAGGACTTACAAGTCTGATTAACCTGTGGGTATGGTTGTATGGACTAAGAATTGGTTAATTACAACTCAGGTGTAAAATACAGATATTTCCTTTTTCATCATCTGCTTTCTCTGGGGAAGAACATTTCTTCATCCTTTCTTAGCTAATTTTTAAGTTTTCAAATTCCCTGCTATCATTCTGCTCTGCCTTCTAAGAGGGTAGGTTGTAAGAGTGCACACCCTCATCTACATCTTACTATTTTAAAAGCTGCTCTTTCCCACTAAAAAGCACTGTGATATATTGCAAAAAAAAAAAGACATTTCATTTTTTTGTCTCTTGTTTTTGTAACTATCTTTAGCCATCAAAATGCAATCTTCCATTAGTCCCTGTCAAAAACTGTGCCCTGAGCATGTACAACCATACAATGAAAGACTGTCCTAACAAATGCTTTTAGACAGTGCTCTGGATCATTGTTTCACAGTAGCTTTTAAATTCAGTTATAAAGTTGCATCTTCCAGTTAGCAAGAAAAAGATGTGATTTGTCTGATGGTGATAATACTGTTAAAGAAAGACCTTTTAGAAACTGCAGAAAGGGTTTGAAATAATTCTTTTGTTTTAAGCAGCAACACCATGTAATGCAGTGCTACATTTGTAACTGTTTTTTACCAGGCTTTTCCTTCCCACGTCTCAGCATTTTCCTATTTAATATAAGAATGAACTGATACAATACAGTTATTTTATGTTTAGAAGAAGAATAATATGTGTTGCATGCAAAATTTTCAGACATCTCTTTCTGTCTCAACAAACTTTAAATGCTTCCCTTTTTCTTCCCCTTTCATGTCTGTGTTCATCATTTTAACTTATGCGTGCAGTTTATATTTGAATACAGCAATGAAAGCGAGTTCATTCTTTGTTCACATCTTCACTTCCCCCTCTAACCCTTCATGTAGTTGTACATTAAGTCTGTCCTCATTAAGTCTTTTTTTCCAGTCTTACATATCCTGCTCTCGCTGATTGTAGATGAGGTCTAAACAAAGTTTGCAAAATGGGATTGTTACCTTCTGAGGTTTAAATATTAAGTTAATTCACATCCTGCAACAACAGGTCTTGCCCAAACATAGGTGAATAGGTAAAGAGAAGGCTGGGCAGATGAGCAGACTAAAGATATAAAAACCACAGTTTATGGGAGAAGAAGTGTGAAAGACAACTCCTGCTGCCCAAAAAAAAAAAAAAAANATCCCTGCTGTGGTTTGGACAATGGATCATAAAAAAAAAAAAAAAAGAAAATCCAACAAAAACCAACCCAAGAAACAACACAGAAAAACCGAAAAACCGCACAAACCAAACAAAAACCCCTAAGCAATCAAGCAATCAACCCAAATCCAAACACACTTCAAGTGTAAATCAAGGCAGCTGCAAGTTCATGTTTCTCCACTGATAGCCGCTTATAACAACTGAGGATCTGGGCCCGTGTCAACCCTATATGCAAAGGTGTAACAGTAGCTGGCTTGAAACCCATTGTGTATTTAGTTTGTTTAACTTACTGTGATCTTTAAAAATGAAAAGATCTAAGTACAACATGATCCAGAGCACCAGCAGTGACATCCCCAGCAGCTGGTCACTTCCCCCTCTGCTGTTTTACAGTGGGATATTTCTGCACCACATTGTGCCATGCTGTATGGAAGATATCCCAGTTAACTTCACACAAACAGCGCCTCCCATAGCCAGGTTAAGATGCTACACTAGGTCATTGAAGATTATAGAACAGAGTCGTAGAGTCAATTGAGGTTAGAAAAGACTTCCAAGATCTCCAAATCCAGTCTTTGACCAATCACCACTTGGTCAATTAGGCCATGGCACTAAGTTCCACATCCAGCCATTTCTTGAACAATTCCAGGGATGGTGACTCTACCACTTCTCTGAACAGTCCATTCCAATGATTAAGTATCCTTTTAATGAAGAAAACAACTAAAACAACAAAAAAAAGCCTTAATAAGTTTGAGTCTTTTGTACAGACTCAGCACTGACTGCTATTGAAGTCAATGAGAATGGGACAATAAACTTCGGAACAATTCAAAATGTAACCCACTTAATGAGAATCCTAGAACATGAGATGATTCTTCAGAGATAGTCTAATAATTTTAAAAAGCAGAATCTCTGTTTTTGTTTTGAAATGTGGTTTTTCTGCTCATGCATGATTTCTGCTGTTATGCAATATCAAATGCAATTAAAACTGGACCAGTTATTTTTTCCTACAAAATAGTTGGATTTGTGCATGCGTATGTCATCCTTTCGTCTGCAAAAAGACTGTTTCTTCCACAGTTACAGTTACACACATTACAGTTTCATACATGGCTTTTTAAAATGTCTTTTGAAACTTAGCCCTGATTGTCCTTCTTAAGGCATAAGAAGAGATTAAACTTCATATATCAGCTTCTTTCTCTTTAAAGCTTATTGCCATCTGATTAAGATTAGGTGCATGTTCAGACTTCTGGGGGAGGTGTATCAATGTGCAGTAACGTGGAATACTGTGCAAACTGTTTTATATTGGTTTGTCCTAATTGAAGTGACAGAAGGGCTATGTAACTGCTGGATAGTAAAATTTTTATGAAATTCTGAAAGGGAATTCTTTCCATGATTCTGTCATTCATTCAGTGATTCTGATTTTATTTTATTTTTTCTTCAGAAAGTCAATCCATCAAATAGAGGAGGAAAACATTTTCTCTGTAATATTATGATTCACTTGAGACAGTAGTGATTATTATGCTAAAATTTTAAATAATTATATGTGTCTGATTTGGCTTCTATTACAGAATAATTTGTTAAGCTGTTGATACAAAGTAAATCCTAGTCAAATCATAATAGTAAAACATCTGATATTTACCAAAATATCTTTCTGACCTAGAGAAGGTGCCGTAAAACAATTAAAAGAAACTGAATTTATTTTTTTAAAAAAGTATCCTAAGTTCATGCTATAGAAATGTTCTGTAAATTGAATATAAAATTATAAAAGACTTTCTACCTTTAGCATAAGATTTCCTAAACTAGATTTTCCTTTATTAAACTGGAGGGGGTTATTTCATCTACTGATTTGAGGAGGAGCAAGAACAAATCCTCACCTCCCTACTGCTCTCCTCAAACATCTTTTCTCATAAAAGAAAATGTAGTCAATACTTTAAAAATAAAACTTTCCTACAAACTGTGGTAGTATATAATTATTTTTCCTACCAGAATCCATACATTCCCATTGACAGGGGTTAACCACAAAGCCTCTCTTTAATGACTATCATCTGTAGGGAATGTGCACATAAACATTGCATTCTTCTCTGAGAGCTTTCTTTATAAACTATAATATCCTTAACCAAAAATAACAGCTGTCCAGCTTCCTTTCTCTCTCTTTTTTTTTTTCCCCCTTTTTTAATTCTTTCATTGCTTGCAGAATTCTGTGTATTGACAGAGTTGAAATGTTGTCTCTAAAAGAAAAGTATGCAGTTCTCTTAATCTGCAATTGTATCTAGCAGGGAGAAATAAAAATCATGCCTGCTTTTTATCTCCTAACCTGCTAGACAGGCATTAAAATAAAAATGGGTTAGGGTTTGGAGTTTCTTTTTCAGTTATTTGGTTTTTGAAATATGTTTCCCATATTTCAAAATATGGGAAACATATAATTCTGTCATCAGGAGAAATCTTAAATACAAAATCTTATATTATTATTGACATAAGTTTCCTTTTAAAATTATTTTTGCCATACTGAAAATAGCTAAAATTATTTCTTGACTCCTATTTTAAGTGCACTAGACCCCCTACAGTGATGTAGTGATTCACCTAAAGTTGTAAAAATAATCCGAGAAAGATCACAAACTGTTATATTCACTTGCACTTCTTGTGCAAAAACACAAACTGTGGAAGTTCTTCAGGGTGTTACCTTTCTAAGCTATCATTAAACTGTTACCAGGGGTAAATCACCCAATTTATGTGAAAGACATGTCATGGTTGTCAATTACCAATCTGTATTTTATCAGATATAAATCTTGAGTGAACAGTTCACCTGAACAGATGAATACAACATGTAAAGAGTAAGTACAAATGACTTGATGAGTAAACCCTCATATAGTTTGAATTCCTGTTACTATATGCAAATATAACATAGACTAAATGATATGTAAATTATGCAAAAATAAATAAAACCTGGAGTAGTTTCAGCAAGTATTTTCTGTGAGACATACTCTCTACATATTCTCTTAACTGCCCGTGACAAAACTTATTATGAGCTTAATTTAAAAAGAATATTTATTCTAATTAGGATTGTATGATGTATGCTGAAAATGGAGCAAAATATTTCTCCTATCACTTCTGCTCCCTGTGACAAACAAAATATGATATTTCATTAGATAGAAGGGTAGTATTCTGTGCAACTTAAATCCCAATTCAATTTCCTCAGGCATATATTTTACTTAATTCTCTAAGTCCTATCTTTAAAATTGTCAGTAAAAGTTTCAGGTAAAATCATTTTGAGACAGGAAATATAGGCTTTGATTTATTTGAACTGTATCAGAATTTAAAGCACTTAAACATTTTGTGCATTTTGGGTTTTTTGTCATTTTGAGTTCCTCTAGGTGAAGACACAAGTGCAGAGTAAAAACTGGTTTGAAAGAAGTTCCAATAAATCTTGGAAAATACATGAGTCTAAATAGGTGCATAGAACAATTGGATAAAATGCTTGCTTTAAATCATGTAGTTTAATAATGATTTATTCTATAATTTTTCTCCTAATACCAAAAATGTGTTAAGTAAAATTAGTTCTGTCGCTAATTTGATCAGTAGTGGCTTATTTGAAAATAATAAAGACCATTATTAGGAAGTATTGGAAGGCACCTATAAAGAGTGTGATTTCCACTAGTGTCTCCAAATGAATGTGGTGGAGTAAAAGTCAGATCAGGTCCAATAGCAAAAATCTGTAGCCTAGACAATAAGTTACCCAGATGCTGTATATTAGCTAAAGCAGGACTATTAGGAAAGAGTGGAATTAGCCTTGTGATGAAAAAAGTTTTTATTCTCATAATCTTTTTGCATATGTTCATCTCAATGTCAGGTAAATCAGCATGGAATTTGCCAGTAACTCTGCTTTGGACTCAGCCTTGGAGTTTTATAATTTATCATGAGGTCCTTTGAATTTTTTCCAGATTATTGAAGGCAAACCAGCAAAACTCTGCTTGACTCCCATGACATGCGAATGTTTTAGTGTTAGAAAGACGTTCTATTAAAGACTGCCCATATACTTATTTATAACTCAAGACCATGGCAATTTAACTTCCACCAAAAAGTATAAAAGTCAATTTTAGCTGAAATACCAAGAACCTGAGGTACAATATAGTGCCACGCTCTCTCTTCTTTGGTATAATACAGCACCTCTCCAACTCCTTCACTGCTCATCTCTAAGCAATCCTACGAAAGAGGACTCTTTGAAATGCAGCAATGCTCGAATATTGATTACAGAAATAGATATGTCAGTACTAAGACATAAACAATGTGGCTGGCTTTTGTTATTGCCAGTCTGCTGGAAAGCTCACATAATCATCTCACATCCTCTTTCATGCAAAGACAGCAAAGTTAATTTAAATACTGTTTCCCATGAAGGATAAACTAACTGAACTGACTTTGAAAAGAAATAGAAGAGCTAATAAAATCACTACAAATTGAGCATTTCTGATGTTTTTTTCTTATTCTATTCAAGTTGTTCCTTTATTTAAGGGACTTCCACCATTTTTCACCTTGAATGATAGACACATGGATTTTATTTAATGAAATTGTAGATAACAGCTTTATTAATTAAAATAGCATGAAGGGTGTTTTACAAGACCAAAGTAGAACTCAGAAGAGCTTAGTTCTGTGCCGCGGTGTGGCTCAGGCAGGCTCGGCACTGCGACCTTCTGTAAGAGTCTCCCAAAGGACAGGGAGGCACCCAGGTCGGGGCAGAGGAGGCCACCACTCCTGCACGCCCAGCCAATGGTAATAAGGCTACGAAGGCCAGGAGGGGTTTCTCATGTTTATTCCCAGCTGGGTTTTACCCCACGCTGGAAGGGATAGAGCAAAGAACTGAAGAACAAAGGCAGGACATTTGGTTTTATCCCAGGATAGCAAGGGGTGGAGAGAACATCAGGATCCAATGATCTGAGGGTCTGGGGGTGGCACACAGGAGGGGCTAGGGGTATGAGGGCCCACGGAAGGATAGGGAAGGAGTGGCTAGGGGACAGGGATTAACAGGGATTTTAACCAATGGGGTTACAGAACTTGGAACTTGGCCATGTAAGGCAAACAGAGAGAAAGTGAAACTGGAATAGATTGAACTTGATTCTCATGAGAGAAGCTGGAACCTAGGGACTGCCCTTCCCAAGGCATCTACAGTTCTGTAACTGTCAAGCAATTTCCTTCTTTTTAATGTTTGCAATTCTATTGATCTAATTCCTACTCTGTTGTGTTCAGTTTCACAACTAAGATCCACCTAGCATCAGAATATTCATTAAATTATCCCCATTCATATTTATGGAATTGCAATGCATTAAATGATAGAGATGATAATTCCTTCTGGAAAACTGGGGACAACTGAAATAAGAAACAATAGCAAGCACCCTGCACAATGTCAAATCAAATTACTAGGAAAAAAAAAGTCCCCAATGCTTATATTTCTTTTCACATGATCTTTTCTTCAACCAGGGAGGGCATTTCAGCCCCTCATAGAAATTAACTGGAATCCATTTTATATAACATTTACATATATGGTACCTGGGTTATTTGAAACAATAGCAGTAAGCCTCATATCAAAAGTTTACAAATGCAATGTCAAAGTCATAGACAATATTGCTCTGTTTTGTTTTATATAAAAAAACTAGAATATATGCATTTAATGGGCTCCTTGATTTTCAAAGGGGGCATTTATTTATCATGAGGAAATATTTTAGCATTGCTGGGCTGTAATTTTTAAAATTGACTGCTGAGTATGTTGTAAAGTATCTCAGTATAGAATGTTTCCAATTTTGTCACCGTTTCTGAATTCTGATTGTTCTGATCTGTGCTTTCTCCATAATCTTCTCAATGAACCAGAGTAATTAGTTTTTAAATTCAACTTCCCCAATCAACAGTAGTTTGCAGAAGTAAGCATTTAGTTTAATAAAATTCTGGAATAAAAATGGGATTTATTTCTCTTTTGAGAATCTCGATTAAAATGTTTTAAGGGAAGTAGAATCACAAAACGGCAGTGGTGGCAAGGCTGGAGGTGGGGATTAGCCTCTTCTCCCAGACAACTAGCAATAGGACAAGGGCAAACAGCCTCAAGTTGAGACAAGGTGGGGTTCAGGTTGGATGTTAGGAAAAATCTCTTCACTGAAAGAGAGGTTAAGCATTGGAACAGGATAGTGGAATGAAGTCACCATCCCTGGAAGTGTTCAGAAGACAAGGAGAAGTGCCACTTTGTGATATTATGTAGTTGGCATGGTGGGTTTCAGTCAAAGCTTGGATCTGATGACTTTGGAGGTAATTTCCAACGTTCTGAAAAGTTTCAATTGAACAACTGTTTGGCTTTGGTTGTTAGTTTGGTTTGGGGGAGGTGGTTTTGAAGGAGGATTATAAGTATAGGACCAAACAATGGTACTTTTTCTACAGGTGCTCTTTACTATAAAGCACCTCTGAAAATATTCACTATTCTTTTTGAATATGAGGATCCCAGCAAATATGAAGTATAATCAAGAATGCATACATATACACAGTAACTATGATCTGAAACTTTCTTCATGGGAACAAATAGACCTCCCAAGAATGCCCATATGTACAACTTGCAGCCTCAAAAAAAGTGAAAATTAATTGACCACACACTTTTACCTATTTTTTTCAATTACTCCCTGGACATTTGTTTATTACTTTTATAAAATAAGATAAGATTCCTACTTATTACTAGTCAGACAAGGGAGTGAATTTTTAACTATCAAAGTAGTCTTTGTCATGATCTTGTTTACCCTGTCATATTTAACAAGAGAAGATATGATTGCATCCCTTTGTCATAGATGTATTTCTAACTTTTAGGTATATTGCATTTACATTTTATCTGTAAACCAAATAAAGTCAAAAATTGTTCAATCATATTTGTTGAATATTTTTTACTATCTAATAGAAGATAATAAGAAGCTGTCACTTTGAAGAGGTTAGCAGTAAAAATGAACATATTTTGCTTCTCTTTTTACATGCATGCTAATAATTCTTAATGATCCTATTGCATACTCACATACTTTATCAGAATTATACCCTGCATATCAGAAAGAATTGTGACAAGGGAACTTCTTTATGTCTGATATGAATCAATGAATGCTGCCTTAATTTAAAAGCTGAGTGATGGTAAGATTCTATGACTCAATAAATTTGAGCTTCTAGTACTATGCAGCAAAACATAAAACTTGTTTGTGCATTATAATGGCAATAATATATCCCTTCCTAATCACTGCTGTACCTATCTAATCACTACCTAATCACTACCATACCTATGCGTGCTTGCCTATAGCATGCATAATAAAAGGCTTGCAAAATAAGAAGAAATTCTAATTTTCATATACCTGCATTATGAATCCCTGCAGCTATTAAAAAAATACTAAAATCTTCAAATGGTGAGAATAAAATACAATTTACAGAGTACATTTTCTTATTATTGACTTTGACGATAGCATCAGTTGTCTACACAGACCTTTAAAATGCTTTAAGCGTTGAAAGATACACCTTAAAGCACTTATCTTTTCTTTCTTAATAAAAGATAAAACAACAACACTGTGCATGATAAACAAAGAAAGCAAGCAATAACTTACTGCTTGCCTAAGTTGACCTTGGTTTTAAGAATCAAGGATTGCTTTTTCTTAGCTCTGGCATTAGCTAAACTAAATCCCAAAGGATATTCTTAGATGGTGTGAAGTTGGTCTAATTGTATTCCAGTGAAGTGACACTGATCACTCTCTGCAGATCAGGCCCCTTACAGGACTAACCACCTGTCCAGATTTCAGAATTAACTGGGGATAAGACTGTTTTCTAAGTGTTTGGTAGAGGCCTGTCTACTGTTTAGTTCTTTTTGACCTTGTCTGTTTAACCTTGTGCAGATATCTCAGTGAGAGAAGAAACAGGGATGGAAAGGGTGGAACAGGGTGATAAGGAAGCTGTGATATTTTGTAGAGCACAAACTTAAACATTGCATGTACATTCAATGTGAACTTTGTCATCTATGGCTGAAGTATGAATGTTTCTTTTAGCTTTTCAGAAATACAATCCCCTCAAGATAACAGATCAGCTGGATAAAGAGGAGAAGGTACAAAATATTGTAGTGTATCTAAGACAAGGGTGAGAGGAAGGGAAGTATTTTTTCCTATATTGGAAGCACTTCACAAAGAATATTTCTGAGGGGGTTCTTCAATATAAATCATGCTATTCTAGTTCAAAGTAACAAATTCAAACAAACTTGCAAAATATACAAAGTAGTAAGTTCACAATACTAATTTAGATATGCTTGTTTACATTCTCACCCCATTTTGCTAAGTGTGAAATGTTGAAAGCATTTGTATAGACCACAAGTATTTTGTTCCTGGCTTTAAGTAAAAGAAACAGTGTAAATAGGGTGTTATTGCCTAACTTAGCAAAAGGTTTTGCAACATTTGCATTTTTTTTAGAACAGAAGTTTCATACATTTAAAAAGATGTTTATTGGTGGACTACATTAATAAATTTTTTCTTTTTTTTTTTTTTAAGTATTAGAAGGAAATAAAGAACCTCATAAATATGCTTACAGCTAGTGTTTACAAAATCTGCTAATGATCTAACTAATGGAGGATAGATTATGGAATGTATTTTGCATCAGGTTTATGCCTGGAGCAGCCATTTTACAAAGAGTCCCTGATAGAATAACATGTATTATGCTGGGGAATGAAGCCCTCACTGGGTTCATTTTCACGTACTCTTTTTCTGTTGGTTTTCGTTTGGTTGGTTTTTGTTTGTTTGTTTGTGGGTTTTTGTTTTGGTTTTTTTTTGTTTTGTTTTTTTTTTTATTCTGTGAATCTTCTTTACACACGCACATCTCACTTATCAAAAAAATCACTGTCTAATAATTTCAAACTTACATGCATAAAGCTCTTGTAAGGTGTGTGATCCTAAAATGTTTGACTGTATTTGTATAATGAGGTACACTTCCACCTTTAAAAGCTAATTGTCAGCTAGAGCTGTAGTCAAGTTTGAGATTGACTGCATAGATAAGTAATCCCTTTATTTTTAGTGTAACAGAACTGAACAAAATCTCTCAGGTGAAACATTCAGGCTTAATATTTGTATGTTCTTACTAATGAGAAAGAAATCAGGAAGTATTTTACAACAGGTTCATTTACAGACTGCAGGGCCCAGCACTGATACCGTCTGAGACAGAGAAAAATTTCCAATTAATTACACTGAAGAGAAGATCAGGTACAGAACACTAACAGCTATGGACATTATTGCACACTTCGTGGACTGTTCAAGATACACACTAACTTTCTGTTGCCTCCAGGGTAAGTATTTTCAGTATTCACCCTTGATGAATAGTACCCATGGACCTCCCTGATTGTAGCTCGGCTGGGAAAGGATTGCACCTTTACATGCTGGGTTATAAGGCATCCTTTTGAGGATGTCAGCAGTGCAAAAGTGCAGAAAACTTTCCCAAGAAGAGAGAAAGATGCCTCGTGCTCTGGCTCTGCTCCCATCTCAGTATTATCTGCCGGTTTAATGGGAAAATCTTAAGGATTTTATTCTGATATCATATAGTTGAAGACCAAGCTTTCGAGCTCATTTTAAGAAAAGACTTTGATATTTGATATTGTGATGACGTTTAATATTGTGATAACCTCTAATATTTAACATATTTAGAAGATGGAGATGGCTACACCTTGATGTCTAATATTAATTATATTCACTATGAGGCAAATTTTATTAATTAAAATATAAAAAACTTAAGTAATAGACTGTTAGGTTGGAAGGGAGTCACAGTGTGGAATCTAATACAAAGATGAAAACACCAGGTTTTCATTATTTCCTCCATTAACCCAAGAATCCTGGCAATTTGATAATTTTGTTTTCTTATGTTGCTATCAAAAAATAGCATATCTATTACAGGTAAACCCTTGAAACAACTAAGCCCATTGGTTTCTTTGGTGCTACTGACAAGGTAGCCATCTTTTGGAAAAGTTTTGGCGTTTGAAAATTTAGACAGAATTAAATAAGCAATCTAAGGATATCATTTTTTAAAATTTTGAATCCCTTCTTGTGTTTATTGATTTTCTCCTATGGAAGTAAATAAATACTAGCCATTTTTTTACAGTTACTCATTATACATTTCTCATGCCCTTTACTAATTACAACACAAATAGATCTTTTCAGAACTGATTTCCATTCACCAGATTACCATCCTTCAGGTATTAGAATTTTAGAATCACTGCATTCAAAGGTAAATATTTATCTCACTCTTCTGGGGTTCTTAATTTCTCAAAATATTGCAACAAGCCCTGGAGAATAAGGTTGTTTTTGAAAAGGAAGTATGACTTTAAATATTATGCATACAGAATAATGTAAGTTTAAACGTGCAATAGACAAAGGTAATGGAATTAGAAAGAATCCATGTGGGATGCAAACAACTTTGAAGAAAACAGCTTCTGGGTGGATTTTTGAGATACATTTCCTATACTAACTTCCTGAGAATTTTTGGGGATAGAGTGCTATAAGTATGGCTAGCGGGGTCCTAGAAAGCAAATATATAATATTCATCTTCACCAGTTAGTTTTCTCTCTTATGATACTGTTCATGTGGCAATTCTTTCCTTATATTTATTCAAAATTTGAGCCAATCTTGGTGACAGTTTGCTCATCTCCCTCACCATTGAAGAGCCCACAGCCAGTTTGGGTCAAAAGTCAAAGAAGGAACATTGGAGAAATAGTTAAAAAAAGTGATGTTTAATTGTTGATTTTACTAGCTACCCAGAGGAAAAAGTGAGGATACATGTAAAGTTTGTTTCTTATCAAAGAATAGTGAAATGCCACAAAATGTAGGTTTTCAAACTTCTGTTAACTGCTATGTATTTTTCTTGGAGACTGGATCCAGCTCAACCTGTTGATATGGGCAAGTATATATGTTCCTAATAAACTCTTTACATGAGAACATGAAATGCCAGATAATGAAAATTAAAATTTGAAGAAGATTGGAAGAGAAAGGAAAATCTGCAAATTCCAACAGTAAATATGTGCTGGGGAGTTTTGCAATATCATAGTGTATCTATAAGTTCTTAATCCTAACTTCATTAGATAACTATAAATTTTTGTGTATAATAAAGACCTGTCATGGTTTGAAAAAAAAGTAATTTTTCACCTGCAAGGATTTTTACAGCTTCCTGCAGGTACAGCTTCCTACAGGCCTGGAGAACCAATTAATTGGCTAGTTTTAATATAGACACTCTGTGTAACTACTTTAAAAAGCTGGATACACCTCTGTGATTTAGCATTTAAGAAAGGAGAAGCTCGAGACTCGCTCTCTTACTTCTGGCTTCTAAACAGGTAACAGCAGAGCCCGCGCGGCCTGGCCGGGCTCAGGCTGGGCCAGGCCCTCTTGGTCGGGCCCTGCTGGCTCCGCGGGGCTGGGCCGGGCTGGGCCGGGCAAGGCCCACTCGACCAGGGCCAGGTGCAACAGAAATCTTACTGCAGCTAAATTCTGGGCTGGCTGCTGAATCCTGCCGCAGCTCCCCTGCTCCCCCGCCTCCCTGGGAAAAGAATGCAGCAATTCCGGCCGCTGCCTGGCAGAGATCATGTGACCAACAACAGAGCCCGAGCGAGATCACAACTCTCTCAGCACACGGAAGAAACCAACATGGGGACACTGAGGTCATCCTTAAAATAGTACCCCGTAGACAGAGATGAGCTCTCGAAAGCAGTTGCGGGAAGAACTGTAGGTCGAGGGAGGGGACTTTCACATTGCGAACAGATTTCCTTTCCAGACGGCTAATTTGCTGTGATATTGAAACCATGAAAGAACTGTGTTTGTGGAAAAGTCTCCCTGGTGTGACCGGAGAGCCTCCTCTCCCAGCTGAACTGATGAAACACCATTTTAGAGGTGATAAACTGACTGGAAGTCTCAAATTTTGTCTCTTTACGTTGTTGGTGAAGGGAAGAAACATGAGGTGGCAGGAGGAAAAGTGCCTGGAAGTTTATTCTGATTCTTATTATTCTACTTTTAATTCTGTTAATAAAACTATCTTTATACCTTTAAGGTTTTGAGCCTGCTTTGCATTTCTCCTAATCCTTATCTCACAACAGAAAATGAGTAAATAAGTTTAGTGGCTGCACTGGTGTTAGGCCAAAATACTCAACCCACTACATTAAATTGATGTCCTGTGTGAGGAGGCGAACTGAAACCACTATAAGACCCATGAACACAAGTCTGCATTCATTCTCAGCGCTAAACTTTGCTTTCTTAAAATAATACCAGCCATTCTCTGACTGATTCCTTTGCCACAGAAAATCTACCAATACATATTTTTACAGGATGAGTCATTGATTTATCTTCCTATATTTAATTTTATTTATTGTGTGGAACCTGCACAGCAATTATCTGTGGAGGTTTCTAATTGTTTTCTCTTTCAAATTTTCCTTTTGAGGATTCAACCTTTGGATTTAATGTATTTTTTGGTGGACCTGCAGATATGAAGTGAAGACTTAACATTGGAATAATATGTCCTCTCTGCCTTATTTCAGTGAGCCAAATCCAAGCATGTTTGGGAAAATAAACTCATCATCATCTGTTATATAGAAGACTGGTTTGGCCTTTATATTTTTTAAAACAGAAAAATATAAATGTACAGATATACTTATACATGCCTACATGCACATCCACAGATAACAATTAGAGATCAGACTGTTGATATCACTGCAAGATGGTTTTAGTCATTTCAATGTGTATTACAGTGCAGTTGCCGTTAACTGGTAAGTCATATTTTTTTCTAAAGGTACTCATTTAAAACAATTGTGGGTTCTCAAATCTACTAAATGTTTACAGTTCTAACTAACTTCAGTCTATATATTCCATCAGAAAATCATGGCAAATATTCATTCAGCTGAGGTCACAATTTGTTGTGGTTGGTTCTGTGGTTGGTTGTTAGTCTTTTCTG